>CATIWC010001958.1:0-84366 GCA_948472305.1 Vicia faba
CATTTTAAATAATTCAAATTATCTAATGAGTCTCGATAGTATACTTTTTCACCATATTCATATTGTATTATGGTATAATACATGTAAACAGTTTCAGTATTTTCTAATTCTCCATCACCAAATCTTAGGTTACTTCATCACTAAGAAACTAAGTTAAAAGACTATTACTTAATGACACATATTCCATATACATTTGAAATAATTCAAATTATCTAATGAGTCTCGATAGTAAATTTATCCACCATATTCATATTGTATCATGGTATAATAGATGTAAACAGTTTCAGTATTTTCTAATTCTCCATCACCAAATCTTAGGTTACTTCATCACTAAGAAACTAAGTTAAAAGACTATTACTTAATGACACATATTCCATATACATTTGAAATAATTCAAATTATCTAATGAGTCTCAATAGTAAATTTATCCACCATATTCATATTGTATTATGGTATAATAGATGTAAACAGTTTCAGTATTTTCTAATTCTCCATCACCAAATCTTAGGTTACTTCATCATTAAGAAATTAAGTTAAAAGACTATTACTTAATGACACATATTCCATACACATTTGAAATAATTCAAATTATCTAATGAGTCTCGATAGTATATTTATTCACCATATTCATATTGTATTATGGTATAATACATGTTAACAGTTTCAAAATTTTCTAGTTTTCCATCACCAAATCTTAGGTTACTTTATCACTAAGAAACTAAGTTAAAAGACTATTACTTAATGACACATATTCCATATACATTTGAAATAATTAAAATTATCTAATGAGTCTCGATAGTATATTTATTCACCATATTCATATTGTATTATGGTATAATAGATGTAAACAGTTTCAGTATTTTCTAATTCTCCATCACCAAATCTTAGGATACTTCATCACTAAGAAACTAAGTTAAAAGACTATTACTTAATGACTCATATTCCATATACATTTGAAATAATTCAAATTATCTAATGAGTCTCGATAGTATATTTATTCACCATATTCATATTGTATTATGGTATAATAGATGTAAACAGTTACAGTATTTTCTAATTCTCCATCACCAAATTTTAGGTTACTTCATCACTAAGAAACTAAGTTAAAAGACTATTACTTAATGACTCATATTCCATATACATTTGAAATAATTCAAATTTTCTAATGAGTCTCGATACTATATTTATTCACCATATTCATATTGTATTATGGTATAATACATGTAAACAGTTTCAGTATTTTCTAATTCTCCATCACCAAATCTTAGGTTACTTCATCACTAAGAAACTAAGTTAAAAGACTGTTACCTAATGACACATATTCCATATACATTTGAAATAATTCAAATTATCTAATGAGTCTCGATAGTATACTTTTTCACCATATTCATATTGTATTATGGTATAATACATGTAAACAGTTTCAGTATTTTCTAATTCTCCATCACCAAATCTTAGGTTACTTCATCACTAAGAAACTAAGTTAAAAGACTATTACTTAATGACACATATTCCATATACATTTGAAATAATTCAAATTATCTAATGAGTCTCGATAGTAAATTTATCCACCATATTCATATTGTATTATGGTATAATAGATGTAAACAGTTTCAGTATTTTCTAATTCTCCATCACCAAATCTTAGGTTACTTCATCATTAAGAAACTAAGTTAGAAGACTATTACTTAATGACACATATTCCATATACATTTGAAATAATTCAAATTATCTAATGAGTCTCGATAGTATACTTTTCACCATATTCATATTGTATTATGGTATAATACATGTAAACAGTTTCAGTATTTTCTAATTCTCCATCACCAAATCTTATGTTACTTCATCACTAAGAAACTAAGTTAAAAGACTATTACTTAATGACACATATTCCATATACGTTTGAAATAATTCAAATTATCTAATGAGTCTCGATAGTAAATTTATCCACCATATTCATATTGTATTATGGTATAATAGATGTAAACAGTTTCAGTATTTTCTAATTCTCCATCACCAAATCTTAGGTTACGTCATCATTAAGAAACTAAGTTAAAAGACTATTACTTAATGACACATATTCCATATACATTTGAAATAATTCAAATTATCTAATGAGTCTCGATAGTATATTTATCCACCATATTCATATTGCATTATGGTATAATAGATGTAAACAGTTTCAGTATTTTCTAATTCTCCATCACCAAATCTTAGGATACTTCATCACTAAGAAACTAAGTTAAAAGACTATTACTTAAAGACTCATATTCCATATACATTTGAAATAATTCAAATTATCTAATGAGTCTCGATAGTATATTTATTCACCATATTCATATTGTATTATGGTATAATACATGTAAACAGTTTCAGTATTTTCTAATTCTCCATCACCAAATCTTAGGTTACTTCATCATTAAGAAACTAAGTTAAAAGACTATTACCTAATGACACATATTCCATATACATTTGAAATAATTCAAATTATCTAATGAGTCTCGATAGTATACTTTTTCACCATATTCATATTGTATTATGGTATAATACATGTAAACAGTTTCAGTATTTTCTAATTCTCCATCACCAAATCTTAGGTTACTTCATCACTAAGAAACTAAGTTAAAAGACTATTACTTAATGACACATATTCCATATACATTTGAAATAATTCAAATTATCTAATGAGTCTCGATAGTAAATTTATCCACCATATTCATATTGTATTATGGTATAATAGATGTAAACAGTTTCAGTATTTTCTAATTCTCCATCACCAAATCTTAGGTTACTTCATCACTAAGAAACTAAGTTAAAAGACTATTACTTAATGACACATATTCCGTATACATTTGAAATAATTCAAATTATCTAATGAGTCTCGATAGTAAATTTATCCACCATATTCATATTGTATTATGGTATAATAGATGTAAACAGTTTTAGTATTTTCTAATTCTCCATCACCAAATCTTAGGTTACTTCATCATTAAGAAATTAAGTTAAAAGACTATTACTTAATGACACATATTCCATATACATTTGAAATAATTCAAATTATCTAATGAGTCTCGATAGTATATTTATTCACCATATTCATATTGTATTATGGTATAATACATGTTAACAGTTTCAGAATTTTCTAGTTTTCCATCACCAAATCTTAGGTTACTTCATCACTAAGAAACTAAGTTAAAAGACTATTACTTAATGACACATATTCCATATACATTTGAAATAATTAAAATTATCTAATGAGTCTCGATAGTATATTTATTCACCATATTCATATTGTATTATGGTATAATAGATGTAAACAGTTTCAGTATTTTCTAATTCTCCATCACCAAATCTTAGGATACTTCATCACTAAGAAACTAAGTTAAAAGACTATTACTTAATGACTCATATTCCATATACATTTGAAATAATTCAAATTATCTAATGAGTCTCGATAGTATATTTATTCACCATATTCATATTGTATTATGGTATAATAGATGTAAACAGTTACAGTATTTTCTAATTCTCCATCACCAAATTTTAGGTTAGTTCATCACTAAGAAACTAAGTTAAAAGACTATTACTTAATGACTCATATTCCATATACATTTGAAATAATTCAAATTATCTAATGAGTCTCGAAACTATATTTATTCACCATATTCATATTGTATTATGGTATAATACATGTAAACAGTTTCAGTATTTTCTAATTCTCCATCACCAAATCTTAGGTTACTTCATCACTAAGAAACTAAGTTAAAAGACTATTACCTAATGACACATATTCCATATACATTTGAAATAATTTCAAATTATCTAATGAGTCTCGATAGTATACTTTTTCACCATATTCATATTGTATTATGGTATAATACATGTAAACAGTTTCAGTATTTTCTAATTCTCCATCACCAAATCTTAGGTTACTTCATCACTAAGAAACTAAGTTAAAAGACTATTACTTAATGACACATATTCCATATACATTTGAAATAATTCAAATTATCTAATGAGTCTCGATAGTAAATTTATCCACCATATTCATATTGTATTATGGTATAATAGATGTAAACAGTTTCAGTATTTTCTAATTCTCTATCACCAAATCTTAGGTTACTTCATCATTAAGAAACTAAGTTAAAAGACTATTACTTAATGACACATATTCCATATACATTTGAAATAATTCAAATTATCTAATGAGTCTCGATAGTATACTTTTTCACCATATTCATATTGTATTATGGTATAATACATGTAAACAGTTTCTGTATTTTCTAATTCTCCATCACCAAATCTTAGGTTACTTCATCACTAAGAAACTAAGTTAAAAGACTATTACTTAATGACACATATTCCATATACGTTTGAAATAATTCAAATTATCTAATGAGTCTCGATAGTAAATTTATCCACCATATTCATATTGTATTATGGTATAATAGATGTAAACAGTTTCAGTATTTTCTAATTCTCCATCACCAAATCTTAGGTTACGTCATCATTAAGAAACTAAGTTAAAAGACTATTACTTAATGACACATATTCCATATACATTTGAAATAATTCAAATTATCTAATGAGTCTCGATAGTATATTTATCCACCATATTCATATTGCATTATGGTATAATAGATGTAAACAGTTTCAGTATTTTCTAATTCTCCATCACCAAATCTTAGGACACTTCATCACTAAGAAACTAAGTTAAAAGACTATTACTTAAAGACTCATATTCCATATACATTTGAAATAATTCAAATTATCTAATGAGTCTCGATAGTATATTTATTCACCATATTCATATTGTATTATGGTATAATAGATGTAAACAGTTACAGTATTTTCTAATTCTCCATCACCAAATTTTAGGTTACTTCATCACTAAGAAACTAAGTTAAAAGACTATTACTTAATGACATATATTCCATATACATTTGAAATAATTCAAATTATCTAATGAGTCTAGATAGTATATTTATCCACCATATTCATATTGTATTATGGTATAATAGATGTAAACAGTTACATTATTTTCTAATTCTCCATCACCAAATTTTAGGTTACTTCATCACTAAGAAACTAAGTTAAAAGACTATTACTTAATGACTCATATTCCATATACATTTGAAATAATTCAAATTATCTAATGAGTCTCGATAGTAAATTTATCCACCATATTCATATTGTATTATGGTATAATAGATGTAAACAGTTTCAGTATTTTCTAATTCTCCATCACCAAATCTTAGGTTACTTCATCATTAAGAAACTAAGTTAAAAGACTATTACTTAATGAAACATATTCCATATACATTTGAAATAATTCAAATTATCTAATGAGTCTCGATAGTATATTTATCCACCATATTCATATTGCATTATGGTATAATAGATGTAAACAGTTTCAGTATTTTCTAATTCTCCATCACCAAATCTTAGGATACTTCATCACTAAGAAACTAAGTTAAAAGACTATTACTTAATGACTCACATTCCTTATACATTTGAAATAATTCAAATTATCTAATGAGTCTCGATAGTATATTTATTCACCATATTCATATTGTATTATGGTATAATACATGTAAACAGTTTCAGTATTTTCTAATTCTCCATCACAAAATCTTATGATACTTCATCACTAAGAAACTAAGTTAAAAGACTATTACTTAATGACTCATATTCCATATACATTTGAAATAATTCAAATTATCTAATGAGTCTCGATAGTAAATTTATCCACCATATTCATATTGTATTATGGTATAATAGATGTAAACAGTTTCAGTATTTTCTAATTCTCCATCACCAAATCTTAGGTTACTTCATCATTAAGAAACTAAGTTAAAAGACTATTACTTAATGACACATATTCCATATACATTTGAAATAATACAAATTATCTAATGAGTCTCGATAGTATACTTTTTCACCATATTCATATTGTATTATGGTATAATAGATGTAAACAGTTTCAGTATTTTCTAATTCTCCATCACCAAATCTTAGGTTACTTCATCACTAAGAAACTAAGTTAAAAGACTATTACTTAATGACACATATTCCATATACATTTGAAATAATTCAAATTATCTAATGAGTCTCGATAGTATATTTATCCACCATATTCATATTGTATTATGGTATAATAGATGTAAACAGTTACGTTATTTTCTAATTCTCCATCACCAAATTTTAGGTTACTTCATCACTAAGAAACTAAGTTAAAAGACTATTACTTAATGACTCACATTCCATATACATTTGAAATAATTCAAATTATCTAATGAGTCTCGATAGTATATTTATTCACCATATTCATATTGTATTATGGTATAATAGATGTAAACAGTTTCCGTATTTTCTAATTCTCCATCACCAAATCTTAAGTTAGTTCATCACTAAGAAATTAAGTTAAAAGACTATTACTTAATGACACATATTCCATATACATTTGAAATAATTCAAATTATCTAAAGAGTTATCTAATGAGTCTCGATAGTATATTTATTCACCATATTCATATTGTATTATGGTATAATACATGTAAACAGTTTCAGTATTTTCTAATTCTCCATCACCAAATCTTAGGTTACTTCATCACTAAGAAACTAAGTTAAAAGACTATTACCTAATGACACATATTCCATATACATTTGAAATAATTCAAATTATCTAATGAGTCTCGATAGTATACTTTTTCACCATATTCATATTGTATTATGGTATAATACATGTAAACAGTTTCAGTATTTTCTAATTCTCCATCACCAAATCTTAGGTTACTTCATCACTAAGAAACTAAATTAAAAGACTATTACTTAATGACACATATTCCATATACATTTGAAATAATTCAAATTATCTAATGAGTCTCGATAGTAAATTTATCCACCATATTCATATTGTATTATGGTATAATAGATGTAAACAGTTTCAGTATTTTCTAATTCTCCATCACCAAATCTTAGGTTACTTCATCATTAAGAAACTATGTTAAAAGACTATTACTTAATGACACATATTCCATATACATTTGAAATAATTCAAATTATCTAATGAGTCTCGATAGTATATTTATCCACCATATTCATATTGTATTATGGTATAATACATGTAAACAGTTTCAGTATTTTCTAATTCTCCATCACCAAATCTTAGGTTACTTCATCACTAAGAAACTAAGTTAAAAGACTATTACTTAATGACACATATTCCATATACGTTTGAAATAATTCAAATTATCTAATGAGTCTCGATAGTAAATTTATCCACCATATTCATATTGTATTATGGTATAATAGATGTAAACAGTTTCAGTATTTTCTAATTCTCCATCACCAAATCTTTAGTTACGTCATCATTAAGAAACTAAGTTAAAAGACAATTACTTAATGACACATATTCCATATACATTTGAAATAATTCAAATTATCTAATGAGTCTCGATAGTATATTTATCCACCATTTTCATATTGCATTATGGTATAATAGATGTAAACAATTTCAGTATTTTCTAATTCTCCATCACCAAATCTTAGGATACTTCATCACTAAGAAACTAAGTTAAAAGACTATTACTTAAAGACTCATATTCCATATACATTTGAAATAATTCAAATTATCTAATGAGTCTCGATAGTATATTTATTCACCATATTCATATTGTATTATGGTATAATAGATGTAAACAGTTACAGTATTTTCTAATTCTCCATCACCAAATTTTAGGTTACTTCATCACTAAGAAACTAAGTTAAAATACTATTACTTAATTACATATATTCCATATACATTTGAAATAATTCAAATTATCTAATGAGTCTAAATAGTATATTTATCCACCATATTCATATTGTATTATGGTATAATAGATGTAAACAGTTACATTATTTTCTAATTCTCCATCACCAAATTTTAGGTTAGTTCATCACTAAGAAACTAAGTTAAAAGACTATTACTTAATGACTCATATTCCATATACATTTGAAATAATTCAAATTATCTAATGAGTCTCGATAGTAAATTTATCCACCATATTCATATTGTATTATGGTATAATAGATGTAAACAGTTTCAGTATTTTCTAATTCTCCATCACCAAATCTTAGGTTACTTCATCATTAAGAAACTAAGTTAAAAGACTATTACTTAATGAAACATATTCCATATACATTTGAAATAATTCAAATTATCTAATGAGTCTCGATAGTATATTTATCCACCATTTTCATATTGCATTATGGTATAATAGATGTAAACAATTTCAGTATTTTCTAATTCTCCATCACCAAATCTTAGGATACTTCATCACTAAGAAACTAAGTTAAAAGACTATTACTTAATGGCTCACATTCCATATACATTTGAAATAATTCAAATTATCTAATGAGTCTCGATAGTAAATTTATCCACCATATTCATATTGTATTATGGTATAATAGATGTAAACAGTTTCAGTATTTTCTAATTCTCCATCACCAAATCTTAGGTTACTTCATCATTAAGAAACTAAGTTAAATGACTATTACTTAATGACACATATTCCATATACATTTGAAATAATTCAAATTATCTAATGAGTCTTGATAGTATATTTATCCACCATATTCATATTGCATTATGGTATAATAGATGTAAACAGTTTCAGTATTTTCTAATTCTCCATCACCAAATCTTAGGATACTTCATCACTAAGAAACTAAGTTAAAAGACTATTACTTAAAGACTCATATTCCATATACATTTGAAATAATTCAAATTATCTAATGAGTCTCGATAGTATATTTTTTCCACATATTCATATTGTATTATGGTATAATAGATGTAAACAGTTACAGTATTTTCTAATTCTCCATCACCAAATTTTAGGTTACTTCATCACTAAGAAACTAAGTTAAAAGACTATTACTTAATGACATATATTCCATATACATTTGAAATAATTTAAATTATCTAATGAGTCTAGATAGTATATTTATCCACCATATTAATATTGTATTATGGTATAATAGATGTAAACAGTTACATTATTTTCTAATTCTCCATCACCAAATTTTAGGTTACTTCATCACTAAGAAACTAAGTTAAAAGACTATTACTTAATGACTCACATTCCATATACATTTGAAATAATTAAAATTATCTAATGAGTCTCGATAGTATATTTATTCACCATATTCATATTGTATTATGGTATAATACATGTAAACAGTTTCAGTATTTTCTAATTCTCCATCACAAAATCTTAGGATGCTTCATCACTAAGAAACTAAGTTAAAAGACTATTACCTAATGACTCATATTCCATATACATTTGAAATAATTCAAATTATCTAATGAGTCTCGATAGTATATTTATTCACCATATTCATATTGTATTATGGTATAATAGATGTAAACAGTTTCCATATTTTCTAATTCTCCATCACCAAATCTTAGGTTAGTTCATCACTAAGAAATTAAGTTAAAAGACTATTACTTAATGACACATATTCCATATACATTTGAAAAAATTCAAATTATCTAATGAGTCTCGATAGTATATTTATTCACCATATTCATATTGTATTATGGTATAATACATGTTAACAGTTTCAGTATTTTCTAGTTTTCCATCACCAAATTTTAGGTTACTTCATCACTAAGAAACTAAGTTAAAAGACTATTACTTAATGACACATATTCCATATACATTTGAAATAATTCAAATTATCTAATGAGTCTCTATAGTATATTTATTCACCATATTCATATTGTATTATGGTATAATACATGTAAACAGTTTCAGTATTTTCTAATTCTCCATCACCAAATCTTGAGTTACTTAACCACTAAGAAACTAAGTTAAAAGACTATTACTTAATGACACACATTCCATATACATTTGAAATAATTCAAATTATCTAATGAGTCTCGATAGTATATTTATTCACCATATTCATATTGTATTATGGTTTAATAGATGTAAACAGTTTCAGTATTTTCTAATTCTCCATCACCAAATCTTAGGTTACTTCATCACTAAGAAACTAAGTTAAAAGACTATTACTTAATGACACATATTCCATATACATTTTAAATAATTAAAATTATCTAATGAGTCTCGATAGTATATTTATCCACCATATTCATATTGCATTATGGTATAATAGATGTAAACAATTTCAGTATTTTCTAATTCTCCATCACCAAATCTTAGGATACTTCATCACTAAGAAACTAAGTTAAAAGACTATTACTTAATGACACATATTCCATATACATTTGAAATAATTCAAATTATCTAATGAGTCTCGATAGTATACTTTTTCACCATATTCATATTGTATTATGGTATAATAGATGTAAACAGTTTCAGTATTTTCTGATTCTCCATCACCAAATCTTAGGTTACTTCATCACTAAGAAACTAAGTTAAAAGACTATTACTTAATGACACATATTCCATATACATTTGAAATAATTCAAATTATCTAATGAGTCTCGATAGTAAATTTATCCACCATATTCATATTGTATTATGGTATAATAGATGTAAACAGTTTCAGTAATTTCTAATTCTCCATCACCAAATCTTAGGTTACTTCATCATTAAGAAACTAAGTTAAAAGACTATTACTTAATGACACATATTCCTTATACATTTGAAATAATTCAAATTATCTAATGAGTCTTGATAGTATATTTATCCACCATATTCATATTGCATTATGGTATAATAGATGTAAACAGTTTCAGTATTTTCTAATTCTCCATTACCAAATCTTAGGATACTTCATCACTAAGAAACTAAGTTAAAAGACTATTACTTAAAGACTCATATTCCATATACATTTGAAATAATTCAAATTATCTAATGAGTCTCGATAGTATATTTTTTCCACATATTCATATTGTATTATGGTATAATAGATGTAAACAGTTACAGTATTTTCTAATTCTCCATCACCAAATTTTAGGTTACTTCATCACTAAGAAACTAAGTTAAAAGACTATTACTTAATGACATATATTCCATATACATTTGAAATAATTCAAATTATCTAATGAGTCTAGATAGTATATTTATCCACCATATTCATATTGTATTATGGTATAATAGATGTAAACAGTTACATTATTTTCTAATTCTCCATCACCAAATTTTAGGTTACTTCATCACTAAGAAACTAAGTTAAAAGACTATTACTTAATGACTCACATTCCATATACATTTGAAATAATTCAAATTATCTAATGAATCTCGATAGTATATTTATTCACCATATTCATATTGTATTATGGTATAATACATGTAAACAGTTTCAGTATTTTCTAATTCTCCATCACAAAATCTTAGGATGCTTCATCACTAAGAAACTAAGTTAAAAGACTATTACCTAATGACTCATATTCCATATACATTTGAAATAATTCAAATTATCTAATGAGTCTCGATAGTATATTTATTCACCATATTCATATTGTATTATGGTATAATAGATGTAAACAGTTTCCGTATTTTCTAATTCTCCATCACCAAATCTTAGGTTAGTTCATCACTAAGAAATTAAGTTAAAAGACTATTACTTAATGACACATATTCCATATACATTTGAAATAATTCAAATTATCTAATGAGTCTCGATAGTATATTTATTCACCATATTCATATTGTATTATGGTATAATACATGTTAACAGTTTCAGTATTTTCTAGTTTTCCATCACCAAATTTTAGGTTACTTCATCACTAAGAAACTAAGTTAAAAGACTATTACTTAATGACACATATTCCATATACATTTGAAATAATTCAAATTATCTAATGAGTCTCTATAGTATATTTATTCACCATATTCATATTGTATTATGGTATAATACATGTAAACAGTTTCAGTATTTTCTAATTCTCCATCACCAAATCTTAGGTTACTTCACCACTAAGAAACTAAGTTAAAAGACTATTACTTAATGACACACATTCCATATACATTTGAAATAATTCAAATTATCTAATGAGTCTCGATAGTATATTTATTCACCATATTCATATTGTATTATGGTATAATACATGTAAACAGTTTCAGTATTTTCTAATTCTCCATCACAAAATCTTAGGATGCTTCATCACTAAGAAACTAAGTTAAAAGACTATTACCTAATGACTCATATTCCATATACATTTGAAATAATTCAAATTATCTAATGAGTCTCGATAGTATATTTATTCACCATATTCATATTGTATTATGGTATAATAGATGTAAACAGTTTCCGTATTTTCTAATTCTCCATCACCAAATCTTAGGTTAGTTCATCACTAAGAAATTAAGTTAAAAGACTATTACTTAATGACACATATTCCATATACATTTGAAATAATTCAAATTATCTAATGAGTCTCGATAGTATATTTATTCACCATATTCATATTGTATTATGGTATAATACATGTTAACAGTTTCAGTATTTTCTAGTTTTCCATCACCAAATTTTAGGTTACTTCATCACTAAGAAACTAAGTTAAAAGACTATTACTTAATGACACATATTCCATATACATTTGAAATAATTCAAATTATCTAATGAGTCTCTATAGTATATTTATTCACCATATTCATATTGTATTATGGTATAATACATGTAAACAGTTTCAGTATTTTCTAATTCTCCATCACCAAATCTTAGGTTACTTCACCACTAAGAAACTAAGTTAAAAGACTATTACTTAATGACACACATTCCATATACATTTGAAATAATTCAAATTATCTAATGAGTCTCGATAGTATATTTATTCACCATATTCATATTGTATTATGGTTTAATAGATGTAAACAATTTCAGTATTTTCTAATTCTCCATCACCAAATCTTAGGTTACTTCATCACTAAGAAACTAAGTTAAAAGACTATTACTTAATGACACATATTCCATATACATTTTAAATAATTCAAATTATCTAATGAGTCTCGATAGTATATTTATCCACCATATTCATATTGCATTATGGTATAATAGATGTAAACAATTTCAGTATTTTCTAATTCTCCATCACCAAATCTTAAGATACTTCATCACTAAGAAACTAAGTTAAAAGACTATTACTTA
This sequence comes from Vicia faba, assembly GCA_948472305.1. Taxonomy (NCBI): domain Eukaryota; kingdom Viridiplantae; phylum Streptophyta; class Magnoliopsida; order Fabales; family Fabaceae; genus Vicia; species Vicia faba. Next base: position 13,104 of record CATIWC010001958.1, read on the forward strand.
ATGACTCATATTCCATATACATTTGAAATAATTCAAATTATCTAATGAGTCTCGATAGTATATTTATTCACCATATTCATATTGTATTATGGTATAATAGATGTAAACAGTTACAATATTTTCTAATTCTCCATCACCAAATTTTAGGTTACTTCATCACTAAGAAACTAAGTTAAAAGACTATTACTTAATGACACATATTCCATATACATTTGAAATAATTCAAATTACCTAATGAGTCTCGATAGTATATTTATTCACCATATTCATATTGTATTATGGTATAATACATGTAAACAGTTTCAGTATTTTCTAATTCTCCATCACAAAATCTTAGGATGCTTCATCACTAAGAAACTAAGTTAAAAGACTATTACCTAATGACTCATATTCCATATACATTTGAAATAATTCAAATTATCTAATGAGTCTCGATAGTATATTTATTCACCATATTCATATTGTATTATGGTATGATAGATGTAAACAGTTTCCGTATTTTTTAATTCTCCATCACCAAATCTTAGGTTAGTTCATCACTAAGAAATTAAGTTAAAAGACTATTACTTAATGACACATATTCCATATACATTTGAAATAATTCAAATTATCTAATGAGTCTCGATAGTATATTTATTCACCATATTCATATTGTATTATGGTATAATACATGTTAACAGTTTCAGTATTTTCTAGTTTTCCATCACCAAATTTTAGGTTACTTCATCACTAAGAAACTAAGTTAAAAGACTATTACTTAATGACACATATTCCATATACATTTGAAATAATTCAAATTATCTAATGAGTCTCTATAGTATATTTATTCACCATATTCATATTGTATTATGGTATAATACATGTAAACAGTTTTTGTATTTTCTAATTCTCCATCACCAAATCTTAGTTTACTTCACCACTAAGAAACTAAGTTAAAAGACTATTACTTAATGACACACATTCCATATACATTTGAAATAATTCAAATTATCTAATGAATCTCGATAGTATATTTATTCACCATATTCATATTGTATTATGGTTTAATAGATGTAAACAGTTTCAGTATTTTCTAATTCTCCATCACCAAATCTTAGGTTACTTCATCACTAAGAAACTAAGTTAAAAGACTATTACTTAATGACACATATTCCATATACATTTTAAATAATTCAAATTATCTAATGAGTCTCGATAGTATTTTTATCCACCATATTCATATTGCATTATGGTATAATAGATGTAAACAATTTCAGTATTTTCTAATTCTCCATCACCAAATCTTAGGATACTTCATCACTAAGAAACTAAGTTAAAAGACTATTACTTAATGACTCATATTCCATATACATTTGAAATAATTCAAATTATCTAATGAGTCTCGATAGTATATTTATTCACCATATTCATATTGTATTATGGTATAATAGATGTAAACAGTTACAATATTTTCTAATTCTCCATCACCAAATTTTAGGTTACTTCATCACTAAGAAACTAAGTTAAAAGACTATTACTTAATGACACATATTCCATATACATTTGAAATAATTCAAATTATCTAATGAGTCTCGATAGTATATTTATTCACCATATTCATATTGTATTATGGTATAATAGATGTAAACAGTTACAATATTTTCTAATTCTCCATCACCAAATTTTAGGTTACTTCATCACTAAGAAACTAAGTTAAAAGACTATTACTTAATGACATATATTCCATATACATTTGAAATAATTCAAATTATCTAATGACTCTAGATAGTATATTTATCCACCATATTCATATTGTATTATGGTATAATAGATGTAAACAGTTACATTATTTTCTAATTCTCCATCACCAAATTTTAGGTTACTTCATCACTAAGAAACTAAGTTAAAAGACTATTACTTAATGACTCACATTCCATATACATTTGAAATAATTCAAATTATCTAATGAGTCTCGATAGTAAATTTATTCACCATATTCATATTGTATTATGGTATAATACGTGTAAACAATTTCAGTATTTTCTAATTCTCCATCACAAAATCTTAGGATACTTCATCACTAAGAAACTAAGTTAAAAGACTATTACCTAATGACTCATATTCCATATACATTTGAAATAATTCAAATTATCTAATGAGTCTCGATAGTATATTTATTCACCATATTCATATTGTATTATGGTATAATAGATGTAAACAGTTTACATATTTTCTAATTCTCCATCACCAAATCTTAGGTTAGTTCATCACTAAGAAATTAAGTTAAAAGACTATTACTTAATGACACATATTCCATATACATTTGAAATAATTCAAATTATCTAATGAGTCTCGATAGTATATTTATTCACCATATTCATATTGTATTATGGTATAATACATGTTAACAGTTTCAGTATTTTCTAGTTTTCCATCACCAAATTTTAGGTTACTTCATCACTAAGAAACTAAGTTAAAAGACTATTACTGAATGACACATATTCCATATACATTTGAAATAATTCAAATTATCTAATGAGTCTCTATAGTATATTTATTCACCATATTCATATTGTATTATGGTATAATACATGTAAACAGTTTCAGTATTTTCTAATTCTCCATCACCAAATCTTAGGTTACTTCACCACTAAGAAACTAAGTTAAAAGACTATTACTTAATGACACACATTCCATATACATTATAAATAATTCAAATTATCTAATGAGTCTCGATAGTATATTTATTCACCATATTCATATTGTATTATGGTTTAATAGATGTAAACAGTTTCAGTATTTTCTAATTCTCCATCACCAAATCTTAGGTTACTTCATCACTAAGAAACTAAGTTAAAAGACTATTACTTAATGACACATATTCCATATACATTTGAAATAATTCAAATTATCTAATGAGTGTTGATAGTATATTTATCCACCATATTCATATTGCATTATGGTATAATAGATGTAAACAATTTCAGTATTTTCTAATTCTCCATCACCAAATCTTAGGATACTTCATCACTAAGAAACTAAGTTAAAAGACTATTACTTAATGACTCATATTCCATATACATTTGAAATAATTCAAATTATCTAATGAGTCTCGATAGTATATTTATTCACCATATTCATATTGTATTATGGTATAATAGATGTAAACAGTTACAATATTTTCTAATTCTCCATCACCAAATTTTAGGTTACTTCATCACTAAGAAACTAAGTTAAAATACTATTACTTAATGACACATATTCCATATACATTTGAAATAATTCAAATTATCTAATGAGTCTCAATAGTATATTTATCCACCATATTCATATTGTATTATGGTATAATAGATGTAAACAGTTTCATTATTTTCTAATTCTCCATCACCAAATCTTAGGTTAGTTCATCACTAAGAAATTAAGTTAAAAGACTATTACTTAATGACACATATTCCATATACATTTGAAATAATTCAAATTATCTAATGAGTCTCGATAGTATATTTATTCACCATATTCATATTGTATTATGGTATAATACATGTTAACAGTTTCAGTATTTTCTAGTTTTCCATCACCAAATTTTAGGTTACTTCATCACTAAGAAACTAAGTTAAAAGACTATTACTTAATGACACATATTCCATATACATTTGAAATAATTCAAATTATCTAATGAGTCTCTATAGTATATTTATTCACCATATTCATATTGTATTATGGTATAATACATGTAAACAGTTTCAGTATTTTCTAATTCTCCATCACCAAATCTTAGGTTACTTCACCACTAAGAAACTAAGTTAAAAGACTATTACTTAATGACACACATTCCATATACATTTGAAATAATTCAAATTATCTAATGAGTCTCGATAGTATATTTATTCACCATATTCATATTGTATTATGGTTTAATAGATGTAAACAGTTTCAGTATTTTCTAATTCTCCATCACCAAATCTTAGGTTACTTCATCCCTAAGAAACTAAGTTAAAAGACTATTACTTAATGACACATATTCCATATACATTTTAAATAATTCAAATTATCTAATGAGTCTCGATAGTATTTTTATCCACCATATTCATATTGCATTATGGTATAATAGATGTAAACAATTTCAGTATTTTCTAATTCTCCATCACCAAATCTTAGGATACTTCATCACTAAGAAACTAAGTTAAAAGACTATTACTTAATGACTCATATTCCATATACATTTGAAATAATTCAAATTATCTAATGAGTCTCGATAGTATATTTATTCACCATATTCATATTGTATTATGGTATAATAGATGTAAACAGTTACAATATTTTCTAATTCTCCATCACCAAATTTTAGGTTACTTCATCACTAAGAAACTAAGTTAAAAGACTATTACTTAATGACACATATTCCTTATACATTTGAAATAATTCAAATTATCTAATGAGTCTCGATAGTATATTTATTCACCATATTCATATTGTATTATGGTATAATAGATGTAAACAGTTACAGTATTTTCTAATTCTCCATCACCAAATTTTAGGTTACTTCATCACTAAGAAACTAAGTTAAAAGACTATTACTTAATGACATATATTCCATATACATTTGAAATAATTCAAATTATCTAATGACTCTAGATAGTATATTTATCCACCATATTCATATTGTATTATGGTATAATAGATGTAAACAGTTACATTATTTTCTAATTCTCCATCACCAAATTTTAGGTTACTTCATCACTAAGAAACTAAGTTAAAAGACTATTACTTAATGACTCACATTCCATATACATTTGAAATAATTCAAATTATCTAATGAGTCTCGATAGTAAATTTATTCACCATATTCATATTGTATTATGGTATAATACATGTAAACAATTTCAGTATTTTCTAATTCTCCATCACAAAATCTTAGGATACTTCATCACTAAGAAACTAAGTTAAAAGACTATTACCTAATGACTCATATTCCATATACATTTGAAATAATTCAAATTATCTAATGAGTCTCGATAGTATATTTATTCACCATATTCATATTGTATTATGGTATAATAGATGTAAACAGTTTACGTATTTTCTAATTCTCCATCACCAAATCTTAGGTTAGTTCATCACTAAGAAATTAAATTAAAAGACTATTACTTAATGACACATATTCCATATACATTTGAAATAATTCAAATTATCTAATGAGTCTCGATAGTATATTTATTCACCATATTCATATTGTATTATGGTATAATACATGTTAACAGTTTCAGTATTTTCTAGTTTTCCATCACCAAATTTTAGGTTACTTCATCACTAAGAAACTAAGTTAAAAGACTGTTACTGAATGACACATATTCCATATACATTTGAAATAATTCAAATTATCTAATGAGTCTCTATAGTATATTTATTCACCATATTCATATTGTATTATGGTATAATACATGTAAACAGTTTCAGTATTTTCTAATTCTCCATCACCAAATCTTAGGTTACTTCACCACTAAGAAACTAAGTTAAAAGACTATTACATAATGACACACATTCCATATACATTATAAATAATTCAAATTATCTAATGAGTCTCGATAGTATATTTATTCACCATATTCATATTGTATTATGGTTTAATAGATGTAAACCGTTTCAGTATTTTCTAATTCTCCATCACCAAATCTTAGGTTACTTCATCACTAAGAAACTAAGTTAAAAGACTATTACTTAATGACACATATTCCATATACATTTTAAATAATTCAAATTATCTAATGAGTCTCGATAGTATTTTTATCCACCATATTCATATTGCATTATGGTATAATAGATGTAAACAATTTCAGTATTTTCTAATTCTCCATCACCAAATCTTAGGATACTTCATCACTAAGAAACTAAGTTAAAAGACTATTACTTAATGACTCATATTCCATATACATTTGAAATAATTCAAATTATCTAATGAGTCTCGATAGTATATTTATTCACCATATTCATATTGTATTATGGTATAATAGATGTAAACAGTTACAATATTTTCTAATTCTCCATCACCAAATTTTAGGTTACTTCATCACTAAGAAACTAAGTTAAAAGACTATTACTTAATGACACATATTCCATATACATTTGAAATAATTCAAATTATCTAATGAGTCTCGATAGTATATTTATTCACCATATTCATATTGTATTATGGTATAATAGATGTAAACAGTTACAGTATTTTCTAATTCTCCATCACCAAATTTTAGGTTACTTCATCACTAAGAAACTAAGTTAAAAGACTATTACTTAATGACATATATTCCATATACATTTGAAATAATTCAAATTATCTAATGAGTCTAGATAGTATATTTACCCACCATATTCATATTGTATTATGGTATAATAGATGTAAACAGTTACATTATTTTCTAATTTTCCATCACCAAATTTTAGGTTACTTCATCACTAAGAAACTAAGTTAAAAGACTATTACTTAATGACTCACATTCCATATACATTTGAAATAATTCAAATTATCTAATGAGTCTCGATAGTAAATTTATTCACCATATTCATATTGTATTATGGTATAATACATGTAAACAATTTCAGTATTTTCTAATTCTCCATCACAAAATCTTAGGATACTTCATCACTAAGAAACTAAGTTAAAAGACTATTACCTAATGACTCATATTCCATATACATTTGAAATAATTCAAATTATCTAATGAGTCTCGATAGTATATTTATTCACCATATTCATATTGTATTATGGTATAATAGATGTAAACAGTTTACGTATTTTCTAATTCTCCATCACCAAATCTTAGGTTAGTTCATCACTAAGAAATTAAGTTAAAAGACTATTACTTAATGACACATATTCCATATACATTTGAAATAATTCAAATTATCTAATGAGTCTCGATAGTATATTTATTCACCATATTCATATTGTATTATGGTATAATACATGTTAACAGTTTCAGTATTTTCTAGTTTTCCATCACCAAATTTTAGGTTACTTCATCACTAAGAAACTAAGTTAAAAGACTGTTACTGAATGACACATATTCCATATACATTTGAAATAATTCAAATTATCTAATGAGTCTCTATAGTATATTTATTCACCATATTCATATTGTATTATGGTATAATAAATGTAAACAGTTTCAGTATTTTCTAATTCTCCATCACCAAATCTTAGGTTACTTCACCACTAAGAAACTAAGTTAAAAGACTATTACTTAATGACATATATACCATATACATTTGAAATAATTCAAATTATATAATGAGTCTAGATAGTATATTTTTCCACCATATTCATATTGTATTATGGTATAATAGATGTAAAATGTTTTAGTATTTTCTAATTCTCCATCACCAAATCTTAGGTTTGTTCATCACTAAGAAACTAAGTTAAAAGACTATTACTTAATGACACATATTCCATATACATTTGAAATAATTCAAATTATCTAATGAGTCTCGATAGTATATTTATCCACCATATTCATATTGCATTATGGTATAATAGATGTAAACAATTTCAGTATTTTCTAATTCTCCATCACCAAATCTTAGGATACTTCATCACTAAGAAACTAAGTTAAAAGACTATTACTTAATGATTCATATTCCATATACGTTTGAAATAATTCAAATTATCTAATGAGTCTCGATAGTATATTTATTCACCATATTCATATTGTATTATGGTATAATAGATGTAAACAGTTACAATATTTTCTAATTCTCCATCACCAAATTTTAGGTTACTTCATCACTAAGAAACTAAGTTAAAATACTATTACTTAATGACACATATTCCATATACATTTCAAATAATTCAAATTATCTAATGAGACTCAATAGTATATTTATCCACCATATTCATATTGTATTATGGTATAATAGATGTAAACAGTTTCATTATTTTCTAATTCTCCATCACCAAATCTTAGGTTAGTTCATCACTAAGAAATTAAGTTAAAAGACTATTACTTAATGACACATATTCCATATACATTTGAAATAATTCAAATTATCTAATGAGTCTCGATAGTATATTTATTCGCCATATTCATATTGTATTATGGTATAATACATGTTAACAGTTTCAGTATTTTCTAGTTTTCCATCACCAAATTTTAGGTTACTTCATCACTAAGAAACTAAGTTAAAATACTATTACTTAATGACACATATTCCATATACATTTGAAATAATTCAAACTATCTAATGAGTCTCAATAGTATATTTATCCACCATATTCATATTGTACTATGGTATAATAGATGTAAACAATTTCAGTATTTTCTAATTCTCCATCACCAAATCTTAGGTTAGTTCATCACTAAGAAATTAAGTTAACAGACTATTACTTAATGACACATATTCCATATACATTTGAAATAATTCAAATTATCTAATGAGTCTCGATAGTATATTTATTCACCATATTCATATTGTATTATGGTATAATACATGTTAACAGTTTCAGAATTTTCTAGTTTTCCATCACCAAATCTTAGGTTACTTTATCACTAAGAAACTAAGTTAAAAGACTATTACTTAATGACAAATATTCCATATACATTTGAAATAATTCAAATTATCTAATGAGTCTCAATAGTATATTTATTCACCATATTCATATTGTATTATGGTATAATAGATGTAAACAGTTTCAGTATTTTCAAATTCCACATCACCAAATCTTAGGATACTTCATCACTAAGAAACTAAGTTATAAGACTATTACTTAATGACTCATATTCCATATACATTTGAAATAATTCAAATTATCTAATGAGTCTCGATAGTATATTTATTCACCATATCGGTATAATAGATGTAAACAGTTACAGTATTTTCTAGTTCTCCATCACCAAATTTTAGGTTACTTCATCACTAAGAAACTAAGTTAAAAGACTATTACTTAATGACTCATATTCCATATACATTTGAAATAATTCAAATTATCTAATGAGTCTCGATACTATATTTATTCACCATATTCATATTATATTATGGTATAATACATGTAAACAGTTTCAGTATTTTCTAATTCTCCATCACCAAATCTTAGGTTACTTCATCACTAAGAAACTAAGTTAAAAGACTATTACTTAATGACACATATTCCATATACATTTGAAATAATTCAAATTATCTAATTAGTCTCGATAGTATACTTTTTCACCATATTCATATTGTATTATGGTATAATACATGTAAACAGTTTCAGTATTTTCTAATTCTCCATCACCAAATCTTAGGTTACTTCATCACTAAGAAACTAAGTTAAAAGACTATTACTTAATGACACATATTCCATATACATTTGAAATAATTCAAATTATCTAATGAGTCTCGATAGTAAATTTATCCACCATATTCATATTGTATTATGGTATAATAGATGTAAACAATTTCAGTATTTTCTAATTCTCCATCACCAAATCTTAGGTTACTTCATCATTAAGAAACTAAGTTAAAAGACTATTACTTAATGACACATATTCCATATACATTTGAAATAATTCAAATTATCTAATGAGTCTCGATAGTATACTTTTTCACCATATTCATATTGTATTATGGTATAATACATGTAAACAGTTTCAGTATTTTCTAATTCTCCATCACCAAATCTTAGGTTACTTCATCACTAAGAAACTAAGTTAAAAGACTATTACTTAATGACACATATTCCATATACATTTGAAATAATTCAAATTATCTAATGAGTCTCGATAGTAAATTTATCCACCATATTCATATTGTATTATGGTATAATAGATGTAAACAGTTTCAGTATTTTCTAATTCTCCATCACCAAATCTTAGGTTACTTCATCATTAAGAAACTATGTTAAAAGACTATTACTTAATGACACATATTCCATATACATTTGAAATAATTCAAATTATCTAATGAGTCTCGATAGTATATTTATCCACCATATTCATATTGCATTATGGTATAATAGATGTTAACAGTTTCAGTATTTTCTAATTCTCAATCACCAAATCTTAGGATACTTCATCACTAAGAAACTAAGTTAAAAGACTATTACTTAATGACTCATATTCCATATACATTTGAAATAATTCAAATTATCTAATGAGTCTCGATAGTATATTTATTCATCATATTCATATTGTATTATGGTATAATAGATGTAAACAGCTACAGTATTTTCTAATTCTCCATCACCAAATTTTAGGTTACTTCATCACTAAGAAACTAAGTTAAAAGACTATTACTTAATGACATATATTCCATATACATTTGAAATAATTCAAACTATCTAATGAGTCTAGATAGTATATTATCCACCATATTCATATTGTATTATGGTATAATAGATGTAAACAGTTACATTATTTTCTTATTCTCCATCACCAAATTTTAGGTTACTTCATCACTAAGAAACTAAGTTAAAAGACTATTACTTAATGACTCACATTCCATATACATTTGAAATAATTAAAATTATCTAATGAGTCTCGATAGTATATTTATTCACCATATTCATATTGTATTATGGTATAATACATGTAAACAGTTTCAGTATTTTCTAATTCTCCATCACAAAATCTTAGGATACTTCATCACTAAGAAACTAAGTTAAAAGACTATTACTTAATGACTCATATTCCATATACATTTGAGATAATTCAAATTATCTAATGAGTCTCGATAGTATATTTATTCACCATATTCATATTGTATTATGATATAATAGATGTAAACAGTTTCCGTATTTTCTAATTCTCCATCACCAAATCTTAGGTTAGTTCATCACTAAGAAATTAAGTTAAAAGACTATTACTTAATGACACATATTCCATATACATTTGAAATAATTCAAATTATCTAATGAGTCTCGATAGTATATTTATTCACCATATTCATATTGTATTTTGGTATAATACATGTTAACAGTTTCAGTATTTTCTAGTTTTCCATCACCAAATTTTAGGTTACTTCATCACTAAGAAACTAAGTTAAAAGACTATTACTTAATGACACATATTCCATATACATTTCAAATAATTCAAATTATCTAATGAGTCTCTATAGTATATTTATTCACCATATTCATATTGTATTATGGTATAATACATGTAAACAGTTTCAGTATTTTCTAATTCTCCATCACCAAATCTTAGGTTACTTCACCACTAAGAAACTAAGTTAAAAGACTATTACTTAATGACACACATTCCATATACATTATAAATAATTCAAATTATCTAATGAGTCTCGATAGTATATTTATTCACCATATTCATATTGTATTATGGTTTAATAGATGTAAACAGTTTCAGTATTTTCTAATTCTCCATCACCAAATCTAAGGTTACTTCATCACTAAGAAACTAAGTTAAAAGACTATTACTTAATGACACATATTCCATATACATTTGAAATAATTCAAATTATCAAATGAGTGTTGATATTATATTTATCCACCATATTCATATTGCATTATGGTATAATAGATGTAAACAATTTCAGTATTTTCTAATTCTCCATCACCAAATCTTAGGATACTTCATCACTAAGAAACTAAGTTAAAACACTATTACTTAATGACTCATATTCCATATACATTTGAAATAATTCAAATTATCTAATGAGTCTCGATAGTATATTTATTCACCATATTCATATTGTATTATGGTATAGTAGATGTAAACAGTTATAATATTTTCTAATTCTCCATCACCAAATTTTAGGTTACTTCATCACTAAGAAACTAAGTTAAAATACTATTACTTAATGACACATATTCCATATACATTTGAAATAATTCAAATTATCTAATGAGTCTCAATAGTATATTTATCCACCTTATTCATATTGTATTATGGTATAATAGATGTAAACAGTTTCAGTATTTTCTAATTCTCCATCACCAAATCTTAGGTTAGTTCATCACTAAGAAATTAAGTTAAAAGACTATTACTTAATGACACATATTCCATATACATTTGAAATAATTCAAATTATCTAATGAGTCTCGATAGTATATTTATTCACCATATTCATATTGTATTATGGTATAATAAATGTTAACAGTTTAAGTATTTTCTAGTTTTTCATCACCAAATCTAAGGTTACTTCATCACTAAGAAACTAAGTTAAAAGACAATTACTTAATGACACATATTCCATATACATTTGAAATAATTCAAATTATCTAATGAGTCTCGATAGTATATTTATTCACCATATTCATATTGTAATATGGTATAATAGCTGTAAACAGTTTCAGTATTTTCTAATTCTCCATCACGAAATCTTAGGATACTTCATCACAAAGAAACTATGTTAAAAGACTATTACTTAATGACTCATATTCCATATACATTTGAAATAATTCAAATTATCTAATGAGTCTCGATACTATATTTATTCACCATATTCATATTGTATTATGGTATAATACATGTAAACAGTTTCAGTATTTTCTAATTCTCCATCACCAAATCTTAGGTTACTTCATCACTAAGAAACTAAGTTAAAAGACTATTACTTAATGACACATATTCCATATACATTTGAAATAATTCAAATTATCTAATGAGTCTCGATAGTAAATTTATCCACCATATTCATATTGTATTATGGTATAATAGATGTAAACAGTTTCAGTATTTTCTAATTCTCCATCACCAAATCTTAGGTTACTTCATCATTAAGAAACTAAGTTAAAAGACTATTACTTAATGACACATATTCCATATACATTTGAAATAATTCAAATTATCTAATGAGTCTCGATAGTATATTTATCCACCATATTCATATTGCATTATGGTATAATAGATGTAAACAGTTTCAGTATTTTCTAATTCTCCATCACCAAATCTTAGGATACTTCATCACTAAGAAACTAAGTTAAAAGACTATTACTTAATGACTCATATTCCATATACATTTGAAATAATTCAAATTATCTAATGAGTCTCGATAGTATATTTATTCACCATATTCATATTGTATTATGGTATAATAGATGTAAACAGTTACAGTATTTTCTAATTCTCCATCACCAAATTTTAGGTTACTTCATCACTAAGAAACTAAGTTAAAAGACTATTACTTAATGACATATATTCCATATACATTTGAAATAATTCAAACTATCTAATGAGTCTAGATAGTATATTATCCACCATATTCATATTGTATTATGGTATAATAGATGTAAACAGTTACATTATTTTCTAATTCTCCATAACCAAATTTTAGGTTACTTCATCACTAAGAAACTAAGTTAAAAGACTATTACTTAATGACTCACATTCCATATACATTTGAAATAATTCAAATTATCTAATGAGTCTCGATATTATATTTATTCACCATATTCATATTCTATTATGGTATAATACATATAAACAGTTTCAGTATTTTCTAATTCTCCATCACAAAATCTTAGGATACTTCATCACTAAGAAACTAAGTTAAAAGACTATTACTTAATGACTCATATTCCATATACATTTGAAATAATTCAAATAATCTAATGAGTCTCGATAGTATATTTATTCACCATATTCATATTGTATTATGGTATAATAGATGTAAACAGTTTCCGTATTTTCTAATTCTCCATCACCAAATCTTAGGTTAGTTCATCACTAAGAAATTAAGTTAAAAGACTATTACTTAATGACACATATTCCATATACATTTGAAATAATTCAAATTATCTAATGAGTCTCGATAGTATGTTTATTCACCATATTCATATTGTATTATGGTATAATACATGTTAACAGTTTCAGTATTTTCTAGTTTTCCAACACCAAATTTTAGGTTACCTTATCACTAAGAAACTAAGTTAAAAGACTATTACTTAATGACACATATTCCATATACATTTGAAATAATTCAAATTATCTAATGAGTCTCTATAGTATATTTATTCACCATATTCATATTGTATTATGGTATAATACATGTAAACAGTTTCAGTATTTTCTAATTCTCCATCACCAAATCTTAGGTTACTTCACCACTAAGAAACTAAGTTAAAAGACTATTACTTAATGACACACATTCCATATACATTATAAATAATTCAAATTATCTAATGAGTCTCGATAGTATATTTATTCACCATATTCATATTGTATTATGGTTTAATAGATGTAAACAGTTTCAGTATTTTCTAATTCTCCATCACCAAATCTTAGGTTACTTCATCACTAAGAAACTAAGTTAAAAGACTATTACTTAATGACACATATTCCATATACATTTGAAATAATTCAAATTATCTAATGAGTGTTGATAGTATATTTATCCACCATATTCATATTGCATTATGGTATAATAGATGTAAACAATTTCAGTATTTTCTAATTCTCCATCACCAAATCTTAGGATACTTCATCACTAAGAAACTAAGTTAAAAGACTATTACTTAATGACTCATATTCCATATACATTTGAAATAATTCAAATTATCTAATGAGTCTCGATAGTATATTTATTCACCATATTGGTATAATAGATGTAAACAGTTACAGTATTTTCTAATTCTCCATCACCAAATTTTAGGTTACTTCATCACTAAGAAACTAAGTTAAAAGACTATTACTTAATGACTCATATTCCATATACATTTGAAATAATTCAAATTATCTAATGAGTCTCGATACTATATTTATTCACCATATTCATATTGTATTATGGTATAATACATGTAAACAGTTTCAGTATTTTCTAATTCTCCATCACCAAATCTTAGGTTACTTCATCACTAAGAAACTAAGTTAAAAGACTATTACTTAATGACACATATTCCATATACATTTGAAATAATTCAAATTATCTAATGAGTCTCGATAGTATACTTTTTCACCATATTCATATTGTATTATGGTATAATACATGTAAACAGTTTCAGTATTTTCTAATTCTCCATCACCAAATCTTAGGTTACTTCATCACTAAGAAACTAAGTTAAAAGACTGTTACTTAATGACACATTTCCATATACATTTGAAATAATTCAAATTATCTAATGAGTCTCGATAGTAAATTTATCCACCATATTCATATTGTATTATGGTATAATAGATGTAAACAGTTTCCGTATTTTCTAATTCTCCATCACCAAATCTTAGGTTAGTTCATCACTAAGAAATTAAGTTAAAAGACTATTACTTAATGACACATATTCCATATACATTTGAAATAATTCAAATTATCTAATGAGTCTCGATAGTATGTTTATTCACCATATTCATATTGTATTATGGTATAATACATGTTAACAGTTTCAGTATTTTCTAGTTTTCCAACACCAAATTTTAGGTTACCTTATCACTAAGAAACTAAGTTAAAAGACTATTACTTAATGACACATATTCCATATACATTTGAAATAATTCAAATTATCTAATGAGTCTCTATAGTATATTTATTCACCATATTCATATTGTATTATGGTATAATACATGTAAACAGTTTCAGTATTTTCTAATTCTCCATCACCAAATCTTAGGTTACTTCACCACTAAGAAACTAAGTTAAAAGACTATTACTTAATGACACACATTCCATATACATTATAAATAATTCAAATTATCTAATGAGTCTCGATAGTATATTTATTCACCATATTCATATTGTATTATGGTTTAATAGATGTAAACAGTTTCAGTATTTTCTAATTCTCCATCACCAAATCTTAGGTTACTTCATCACTAAGAAACTAAGTTAAAAGACTATTACTTAATGACACATATTCCATATACATTTGAAATAATTCAAATTATCTAATGAGTGTTGATAGTATATTTATCCACCATATTCATATTGCATTATGGTATAATAGATGTAAACAATTTCAGTATTTTCTAATTCTCCATCACCAAATCTTAGGATACTTCATCACTAAGAAACTAAGTTAAAAGACTATTACTTAATG
Organism: Vicia faba; assembly: GCA_948472305.1. Taxonomy (NCBI): domain Eukaryota; kingdom Viridiplantae; phylum Streptophyta; class Magnoliopsida; order Fabales; family Fabaceae; genus Vicia; species Vicia faba. The sequence continues at coordinate 29,038 of CATIWC010001958.1, forward strand.
ACTCATATTCCATATACATTTGAAATAATTCAAATTATCTAATGAGTCTCGATAGTATATTTATTCACCATATTGGTATAATAGATGTAAACAGTTACAGTATTTTCTAATTCTCCATCACCAAATTTTAGGTTACTTCATCACTAAGAAACTAAGTTAAAAGACTATTACTTAATGACTCATATTCCATATACATTTGAAATAATTCAAATTATCTAATGAGTCTCGATACTATATTTATTCACCATATTCATATTGTATTATGGTATAATACATGTAAACAGTTTCAGTATTTTCTAATTCTCCATCACCAAATCTTAGGTTACTTCATCACTAAGAAACTAAGTTAAAAGACTATTACTTAATGACACATATTCCATATACATTTGAAATAATTCAAATTATCTAATGAGTCTCGATAGTATACTTTTTCACCATATTCATATTGTATTATGGTATAATACATGTAAACAGTTTCAGTATTTTCTAATTCTCCATCACCAAATCTTAGGTTACTTCATCACTAAGAAACTAAGTTAAAAGACTGTTACTTAATGACACATATTCCATATACATTTGAAATAATTCAAATTATCTAATGAGTCTCGATAGTAAATTTATCCACCATATTCATATTGTATTATGGTATAATAGATGTAAACAGTTTCAGTATTTTCTAATTCTCCATCACCAAATCTTAGGTTACTTCATCATTAAGAAACTAAGTTAAAAGACTATTACTTAATGACACATATTCCATATACATTTGAAATAATTCAAATTATCTAATGAGTCTCGATAGTATACTTTTTCACCATATTCATATTGTATTATGGTATAATACATGTAAACAGTTTCAGTATTTTCTAATTCTCCATCACCAAATCTTAGGTTACTTCATCACTAAGAAACTAAGTTAAAAGACTATTACTTAATGACACATATTCCATATACATTTGAAATAATTCAAATTATCTAATGAGTCTCGATAGTAAATTTATCCACCATATTCATATTGTATTATGGTATAATAGATGTAAACAGTTTCAGTATTTTCTAATTCTCCATCACCAAATCTTAGGTTACTTCATCATTAAGAAACTAAGTTAAAAGACTATTACTTAATGACACATATTCCATATACATTTGAAATAATTCAAATTATCTAATGAGTCTCGATAGTATATTTATCCACCATATTCATATTGCATTATGGTATAATAGATGTAAACAGTTTCAGTATTTTCTAATTCTCAATCACCAAATCTTAGGATACTTCATCACTAAGAAACTAAGTTAAAAGACTATTACTTAATGACTCATATTCCATATACATTTGAAATAATTCAAATTATCTAATGAGTCTCGATAGTATATTTATTCATCATATTCATATTGTATTATGGTATAATAGATGTAAACAGCTACAGTATTTTCTAATTCTCCATCACCAAATTTTAGGTTACTTCATCACTAAGAAACTAAGTTAAAAGACTATTACTTAATGACTCACATTCCATATACATTTGAAATAATTCAAATTATCTAATGAGTCTCGATAGTATATTTATTCACCATATTCATATTGTATTATGGTATAATACATGTAAACAGTTTCAGTATTTTCTAATTCTCCATCACAAAATCTTAGGATACTTCATCACTAAGAAACTAAGTTAAAAGACTATTACTTAATGACTCATATTCCATATACATTTGAGATAATTCAAATTATCTAATGAGTCTCGATAGTATATTTATTCACCATATTCATATTGTATTATGGTATAATAGATGTAAACAGTTTCCGTATTTTCTAATTCTCCATCACCAAATCTTAGGTTAGTTCATCACTAAGAAATTAAGTTAAAAGACTATTACTTAATGACACATATTCCATATACATTTGAAATAATTAAAATTATCTAATGAGTCTCTATAGTATATTTATTCACCATATTCATATTGTATTTTGGTATAATACATGTTAACAGTTTCAGTATTTTCTAGTTTTCCATCACCAAATTTTAGGTTACTTCATCACTAAGAAACTAAGTTAAAAGACTATTACTTAATGACACATATTCCATATACATTTCAAATAATTCAAATTATCTAATAGGTCTCTATAGTATATTTATTCACCATATTCATATTGTATTATGGTATAATACATGTAAACAGTTTCAGTATTTTCTAATTCTCCATCACCAAATCTTAGGTTACTTCACCACTAAGAAACTAAGTTAAAAGACTATTACTTAATGACACACATTCCATATACATTATAAATAATTCAAATTATCTAATGAGTCTCGATAGTATATTTATTCACCATATTCATATTGTATTATGGTTTAATAGATGTAAACAGTTTCAGTATTTTCTAATTCTCCATCACCAAATCTAAGGTTACTTCATCACTAAGAAACTAAGTTAAAAGACTATTACTTAATGACACATATTCCATATACATTTGAAATAATTCAAATTATCAAATGAGTGTTGATAGTATATTTATCCACCATATTCATATTGCATTATGGTATAATAGATGTAAACAATTTCAGTATTTTCTAATTCTCCATCACCAAATCTTAGGATACTTCATCACTAAGAAACTAAGTTAAAACACTGTTACTTAATGACTCATATTCCATATACATTTGAAATAATTCAAATTATCTAATGAGTCTCGATAGTATATTTATTCACCATATTCATATTGTATTATGGTACAGTAGATGTAAACAGTTATAATATTTTCTAATTCTCCATCACCAAATTTTAGGTTACTTCATCACTAAGAAACTAAGTTAAAATACTATTACTTAATGACACATATTCCATATACATTTGAAATAATTCAAATTATCTAATGAGTCTCAATAGTATATTTATCCACCTTATTCATATTGTATTATGGTATAATAGATGTAAACAGTTTCAGTATTTTCTAATTCTCCATCACCAAATCTTAGGTTAGTTCATCACTAAGAAATTAAGTTAAAAGACTATTACTTAATGACACATATTCCATATACATTTGAAATAATTCAAATTATCTAATGAGTCTCGATAGTATATTTATTCACCATATTCATATTGTATTATGGTATAATAAATGTTAACAGTTTCAGTATTTTCTAGTTTTTCATCACCAAATCTAAGGTTACTTCATCACTAAGAAACTAAGTTAAAAGACTATTACTTAATGACACATATTCCATATACATTTGAAATAATTCAAATTATCTAATGAGTCTCGATAGTATATTTATTCACCATATTCATATTGTAATATGGTATAATAGATGTAAACAGTTTCAGTATTTTCTAATTCTCCATCACCAAATCTTAGGATACTTCATCACAAAGAAACTATGTTAAAAGACTATTACTTAATGACTCATATTCCATATACATTTGAAATAATTCAAATTATCTAATGAGTCTCAATACTATATTTATTCACCATATTCATATTGTATTATGGTATAATACATGTAAACAGTTTCAGTATTTTCTAATTCTCCATCACCAAATCTTAGGTTACTTCATCTCTAAGAAACTAAGTTAAAAGACTATTACTTAATGACACATATTCCATATACATTTGAAATAATTCAAATTATCTAATGAGTCTCAATTGTATACTTTTTCACCATATTCATATTGTATTATGGTATAATAGATGTAAACAGTTTCAGTATTTTCTAATTCTCCATCACCAAATCTTAGGTTAGTTCATCACTAAGAAACTAAGTTAAAAGACTATTACTTAATGACACATATTCCATATACATTTGAAATAATTCAAATTATCTAATGAGTCTCGATAGTAAATTTATCCACCATATTCATATTGTATTATGGTATAATAGATGTAAACAATTTCAGTATTTTCTAATTCTCCATCACCAAATCTTAGGTTTGTTCATCACTAAGAAATTAAGTTAAAAGACTATTACTTAATGACACATATTCCATATACATTTGAAATAATTCAAATTATCTAATGAGTCTCGATAGTATATTTATTCACCATATTCATATTGTATTTTGGTATAATACATGTTAACAGTTTCAGTATTTTCTAGTTTTCCATCACCAAATTTTAGGTTACTTCATCACTAAGAAACTAAGTTAAAAGACTATTACTTAATGACACATATTCCATATACATTTCAAATAATTCAAATTATCTAATGAGTCTCTATAGTATATTTATTCACCATATTCATATTGTATTATGGTATAATACATGTAAACAGTTTCAGTATTTTCTAATTCTCCATCACCAAATCTTAGGTTACTTCACCACTAAGAAACTAAGTTAAAAGACTATTACTTAATGACACACATTCCATATACATTATAAATAATTCAAATTATCTAATGAGTCTCGATAGTATATTTATTCACCATATTCATATTGTATTATGGTTTAATAGATGTAAACAGTTTCAGTATTTTCTAATTCTCCATCACCAAATCTAAGGTTACTTCATCACTAAGAAACTAAGTTAAATGACTATTACTTAATGACACATATTCCATATACATTTGAAATAATTCAAATTATCAAATGAGTGTTGATAGTATATTTATCCCCATATTCATATTGCATTATGGTATAATAGATGTAAACAATTTCAGTATTTTCTAATTCTCCATCACCAAATCTTAGGATACTTCATCACTAAGAAACTAAGTTAAAACACTATTACTTAATGACTCATATTCCATATACATTTGAAATAATTCAAATTATCTAATGAGTCTCGATAGTATATTTATTCACCATATTCATATTGTATTATGGTATAGTAGATGTAAACAGTTATAATATTTTCTAATTCTCCATCACCAAATTTTAGGTTACTTCATCACTAAGAAACTAAGTTAAAATACTATTACTTAATGACACATATTCCATATACATTTGAAATAATTCAAATTATCTAATGAGTCTCAATAGTATATTTATCCACCTTATTCATATTGTATTATGGTATAATAGATGTAAACAGTTTCAGTATTTTCTAATTCTCCATCACCAAATCTTAGGTTAGTTCATCACTAAGAAATTAAGTTAAAAGACTATTACTTAATGACACATATTCCATATACATTTGAAATAATTCAAATTATCTAATGAGTCTCGATAGTATATTTATTCACCATATTCATATTGTACTATGGTATAATAAATGTTAACAGTTTCAGTATTTTCTAGTTTTTCATCACCAAATCTAAGGTTACTTCATCACTAAGAAACTAAGTTAAAAGACTATTACTTAATGACACATATTCCATATACATTTGAAATAATTCAAATTATCTAATGAGTCTCGATAGTATATTTATTCACCATATTCATATTGTAATATGGTATAATAGATGTAAACAGTTTCAGTATTTTCTAATTCTCCATCACCAAATCTTAGGATACTTCATCACAAAGAAACTATGTTAAAAGACTATTACTTAATGACTCATATTCCATATACATTTGAAATAATTCAAATTATCTAATTAGTCTCGATACTATATTTATTCACCATATTCATATTGTATTATGGTATAATACATGTAAACAGTTTCAGTATTTTCTAATTCTCCATCACCAAATCTTAGGTTAGTTCATCAGCTAAGAAACTAAGTTAAAAGACTATTACTTAATGACACATATTCCATATACATTTGAAATAATTCAAATTATCTAATGAGTCTCAATAGTATACTTTTTCACCATATTCATATTGTATTATGGTATAATAGATGTAAACAGTTTCAGTATTTTCTAATTCTCCATCACCAAATCTTAGGTTAGTTCATCACTAAGAAACTAAGTTAAAAGACTATTACTTAATGACACATATTCCATATACATTTGAAATAATTCAAATTATCTAATGAGTCTCGATAGTAAATTTATCCACCATATTCATATTGTATTATGGTATAATAGATGTAAACAGTTTCAGTATTTTCTAATTCTCCATCACCAAATCTTAGGTTACTTCATCATTAAGAAACTAAGTTAAAAGACTATTACTTAATGACACATATTCCATATACATTGAAATAATTCAAATTATCTAATGAGTCTCGATAGTATATTTATTCACCATATTCATATTGTAATATGGTATAATAGATGTAAACAGTTTCAGTATTTTCTAATTCTCCATCACCAAATCTTAGGATACTTCATCACAAAGAAACTATGTTAAAAGACTATTACTTAATGACTCATATTCCATATACATTTGAAATAATTCAAATTATCTAATGAGTCTCGATACTATATTTATTCACCATATTCATATTGTATTATGGTATAATACATGTAAACAGTTTCAGTATTTTCTAATTCTCCATCACCAAATTTTAGGTTACTTCATCACTAAGAAACTAAGTTAAAAGACTATTACTTAATGACACCATATTGTATTATGGTATAATAGATGTAAACAGTTACAGTATTTTCTAATTCTCCATCACCAAATTTTAGGTTACTTCATCACTAAGAAACTAACTTAAAAGACTATTACTTAATGAATCATATTCCATATACATTTGAAATAATTCAAATTATCTAATGAGTCTCGATAGTATATTTATTCATCATATTCATATTGTATTATGGTATAATAGATGTAAACAGCTACAGTATTTTCTAATTCTCCATCACCAAATTTTAGGTTACTTCATCACTAAGAAACTAAGTTAAAAGACTATTACTTAATGACTCACATTCCATATACATTTGAAATAATTCAAATTATCTAATGAGTCTCGATAGTATATTTATTCACCATATTCATATTGTATTATGGTATAATACATGTAAACAGTTTCAGTATTTTCTAATTCTCCATCACAAAATCTTAGGATACTTCATCACTAAGAAACTAAGTTAAAAGACTATTACTTAATGACTCATATTCCATATACATTTGAGATAATTCAAATTATCTAATGAGTCTCGATAGTATATTTATTCACCATATTCATATTGTATTATGGTATAATAGATGTAAACAGTTTCCGTATTTTCTAATTCTCCATCACCAAATCTTAGGTTAGTTCATCACTAAGAAATTAAGTTAAAAGACTATTACTTAATGACACATATTCCATATACATTTGAAATAATTAAAATTATCTAATGAGTCTCTATAGTATATTTATTCACCATATTCATATTGTATTTTGGTATAATACATGTTAACAGTTTCAGTATTTTCTAGTTTTCCATCACCAAATTTTAGGTTACTTCATCACTAAGAAACTAAGTTAAAAGACTATTACTTAATGACACATATTCCATATACATTTCAAATAATTCAAATTATCTAATAGGTCTCTATAGTATATTTATTCACCATATTCATATTGTATTATGGTATAATACATGTAAACAGTTTCAGTATTTTCTAATTCTCCATCACCAAATCTTAGGTTACTTCACCACTAAGAAACTAAGTTAAAAGACTATTACTTAATGACACACATTCCATATACATTATAAATAATTCAAATTATCTAATGAGTCTCGATAGTATATTTATTCACCATATTCATATTGTATTATGGTTTAATAGATGTAAACAGTTTCAGTATTTTCTAATTCTCCATCACCAAATCTAAGGTTACTTCATCACTAAGAAACTAAGTTAAAAGACTATTACTTAATGACACATATTCCATATACATTTGAAATAATTCAAATTATCAAATGAGTGTTGATAGTATATTTATCCACCATATTCATATTGCATTATGGTATAATAGATGTAAACAATTTCAGTATTTTCTAATTCTCCATCACCAAATCTTAGGATACTTCATCACTAAGAAACTAAGTTAAAACACTGTTACTTAATGACTCATATTCCATATACATTTGAAATAATTCAAATTATCTAATGAGTCTCGATAGTATATTTATTCACCATATTCATATTGTATTATGGTACAGTAGATGTAAACAGTTATAATATTTTCTAATTCTCCATCACCAAATTTTAGGTTACTTCATCACTAAGAAACTAAGTTAAAATACTATTACTTAATGACACATATTCCATATACATTTGAAATAATTCAAATTATCTAATGAGTCTCAATAGTATATTTATCCACCTTATTCATATTGTATTATGGTATAATAGATGTAAACAGTTTCAGTATTTTCTAATTCTCCATCACCAAATCTTAGGTTAGTTCATCACTAAGAAATTAAGTTAAAAGACTATTACTTAATGACACATATTCCATATACATTTGAAATAATTCAAATTATCTAATGAGTCTCGATAGTATATTTATTCACCATATTCATATTGTATTATGGTATAATAAATGTTAACAGTTTCAGTATTTTCTAGTTTTTCATCACCAAATCTAAGGTTACTTCATCACTAAGAAACTAAGTTAAAAGACTATTACTTAATGACACATATTCCATATACATTTGAAATAATTCAAATTATCTAATGAGTCTCGATAGTATATTTATTCACCATATTCATATTGTAATATGGTATAATAGATGTAAACAGTTTCAGTATTTTCTAATTCTCCATCACCAAATCTTAGGATACTTCATCACAAAGAAACTATGTTAAAAGACTATTACTTAATGACTCATATTCCATATACATTTGAAATAATTCAAATTATCTAATGAGTCTCAATACTATATTTATTCACCATATTCATATTGTATTATGGTATAATACATGTAAACAGTTTCAGTATTTTCTAATTCTCCATCACCAAATCTTAGGTTACTTCATCACTAAGAAACTAAGTTAAAAGACTATTACTTAATGACACATATTCCATATACATTTGAAATAATTCAAATTATCTAATGAGTCTCAATTGTATACTTTTTCACCATATTCATATTGTATTATGGTATAATAGATGTAAACAGTTTCAGTATTTTCTAATTCTCCATCACCAAATCTTAGGTTAGTTCATCACTAAGAAACTAAGTTAAAAGACTATTACTTAATGACACATATTCCATATACATTTGAAATAATTCAAATTATCTAATGAGTCTCGATAGTAAATTTATCCACCATATTCATATTGTATTATGGTATAATAGATGTAAACAATTTCAGTATTTTCTAATTCTCCATCACCAAATCTTAGGTTTGTTCATCACTAAGAAATTAAGTTAAAAGACTATTACTTAATGACACATATTCCATATACATTTGAAATAATTCAAATTATCTAATGAGTCTCGATAGTATATTTATTCACCATATTCATATTGTATTTTGGTATAATACATGTTAACAGTTTCAGTATTTTCTAGTTTTCCATCACCAAATTTTAGGTTACTTCATCACTAAGAAACTAAGTTAAAAGACTATTACTTAATGACACATATTCCATATACATTTCAAATAATTCAAATTATCTAATGAGTCTCTATAGTATATTTATTCACCATATTCATATTGTATTATGGTATAATACATGTAAACAGTTTCAGTATTTTCTAATTCTCCATCACCAAATCTTAGGTTACTTCACCACTAAGAAACTAAGTTAAAAGACTATTACTTAATGACACACATTCCATATACATTATAAATAATTCAAATTATCTAATGAGTCTCGATAGTATATTTATTCACCATATTCATATTGTATTATGGTTTAATAGATGTAAACAGTTTCAGTATTTTCTAATTCTCCATCACCAAATCTAAGGTTACTTCATCACTAAGAAACTAAGTTAAATGACTATTACTTAATGACACATATTCCATATACATTTGAAATAATTCAAATTATCAAATGAGTGTTGATAGTATATTTATCCCCATATTCATATTGCATTATGGTATAATAGATGTAAACAATTTCAGTATTTTCTAATTCTCCATCACCAAATCTTAGGATACTTCATCACTAAGAAACTAAGTTAAAACACTATTACTTAATGACTCATATTCCATATACATTTGAAATAATTCAAATTATCTAATGAGTCTCGATAGTATATTTATTCACCATATTCATATTGTATTATGGTATAGTAGATGTAAACAGTTATAATATTTTCTAATTCTCCATCACCAAATTTTAGGTTACTTCATCACTAAGAAACTAAGTTAAAATACTATTACTTAATGACACATATTCCATATACATTTGAAATAATTCAAATTATCTAATGAGTCTCAATAGTATATTTATCCACCTTATTCATATTGTATTATGGTATAATAGATGTAAACAGTTTCAGTATTTTCTAATTCTCCATCACCAAATCTTAGGTTAGTTCATCACTAAGAAATTAAGTTAAAAGACTATTACTTAATGACACATATTCCATATACATTTGAAATAATTCAAATTATCTAATGAGTCTCGATAGTATATTTATTCACCATATTCATATTGTACTATGGTATAATAAATGTTAACAGTTTCAGTATTTTCTAGTTTTTCATCACCAAATCTAAGGTTACTTCATCACTAAGAAACTAAGTTAAAAGACTATTACTTAATGACACATATTCCATATACATTTGAAATAATTCAAATTATCTAATGAGTCTCGATAGTATATTTATTCACCATATTCATATTGTAATATGGTATAATAGATGTAAACAGTTTCAGTATTTTCTAATTCTCCATCACCAAATCTTAGGATACTTCATCACAAAGAAACTATGTTAAAAGACTATTACTTAATGACTCATATTCCATATACATTTGAAATAATTCAAATTATCTAATTAGTCTCGATACTATATTTATTCACCATATTCATATTGTATTATGGTATAATACATGTAAACAGTTTCAGTATTTTCTAATTCTCCATCACCAAATCTTAGGTTAGTTCATCACTAAGAAACTAAGTTAAAAGACTATTACTTAATGACACATATTCCATATACATTTGAAATAATTCAAATTATCTAATGAGTCTCAATAGTATACTTTTTCACCATATTCATATTGTATTATGGTATAATAGATGTAAACAGTTTCAGTATTTTCTAATTCTCCATCACCAAATCTTAGGTTAGTTCATCACTAAGAAACTAAGTTAAAAGACTATTACTTAATGACACATATTCCATATACATTTGAAATAATTCAAATTATCTAATGAGTCTCGATAGTAAATTTATCCACCATATTCATATTGTATTATGGTATAATAGATGTAAACAGTTTCAGTATTTTCTAATTCTCCATCACCAAATCTTAGGTTACTTCATCATTAAGAAACTAAGTTAAAAGACTATTACTTAATGACACATATTCCATATACATTTGAAATAATTCAAATTATCTAATGAGTCTCGATACTATATTTATTCACCATATTCATATTGTATTATGGTATAATACATGTAAACAGTTTCAGTATTTTCTAATTCTCCATCACCAAATTTTAGGTTACTTCATCACTAAGAAACTAAGTTAAAAGACTATTACTTAATGACACCATATTGTATTATGGTATAATAGATGTAAACAGTTACAGTATTTTCTAATTCTCCATCACCAAATTTTAGGTTACTTCATCACTAAGAAACTAACTTAAAAGACTATTACTTAATGAATCATATTCCATATACATTTGAAATAATTCAAATTATCTAATGAGTCTCGATAGTATATTTATTCATCATATTCATATTGTATTATGGTATAATAGATGTAAACAGCTACAGTATTTTCTAATTCTCCATCACCAAATTTTAGGTTACTTCATCACTAAGAAACTAAGTTAAAAGACTATTACTTAATGACTCACATTCCATATACATTTGAAATAATTCAAATTATCTAATGAGTCTCGATAGTATATTTATTCACCATATTCATATTGTATTATGGTATAATACATGTAAACAGTTTCAGTATTTTCTAATTCTCCATCACAAAATCTTAGGATACTTCATCACTAAGAAACTAAGTTAAAAGACTATTACTTAATGACTCATATTCCATATACATTTGAGATAATTCAAATTATCTAATGAGTCTCGATAGTATATTTATTCACCATATTCATATTGTATTATGGTATAATAGATGTAAACAGTTTCCGTATTTTCTAATTCTCCATCACCAAATCTTAGGTTAGTTCATCACTAAGAAATTAAGTTAAAAGACTATTACTTAATGACACATATTCCATATACATTTGAAATAATTAAAATTATCTAATGAGTCTCTATAGTATATTTATTCACCATATTCATATTGTATTTTGGTATAATACATGTTAACAGTTTCAGTATTTTCTAGTTTTCCATCACCAAATTTTAGGTTACTTCATCACTAAGAAACTAAGTTAAAAGACTATTACTTAATGACACATATTCCATATACATTTCAAATAATTCAAATTATCTAATAGGTCTCTATAGTATATTTATTCACCATATTCATATTGTATTATGGTATAATACATGTAAACAGTTTCAGTATTTTCTAATTCTCCATCACCAAATCTTAGGTTACTTCACCACTAAGAAACTAAGTTAAAAGACTATTACTTAATGACACACATTCCATATACATTATAAATAATTCAAATTATCTAATGAGTCTCGATAGTATATTTATTCACCATATTCATATTGTATTATGGTTTAATAGATGTAAACAGTTTCAGTATTTTCTAATTCTCCATCACCAAATCTAAGGTTACTTCATCACTAAGAAACTAAGTTAAAAGACTATTACTTAATGACACATATTCCATATACATTTGAAATAATTCAAATTATCAAATGAGTGTTGATAGTATATTTATCCACCATATTCATATTGCATTATGGTATAATAGATGTAAACAATTTCAGTATTTTCTAATTCTCCATCACCAAATCTTAGGATACTTCATCACTAAGAAACTAAGTTAAAACACTGTTACTTAATGACTCATATTCCATATACATTTGAAATAATTCAAATTATCTAATGAGTCTCGATAGTATATTTATTCACCATATTCATATTGTATTATGGTACAGTAGATGTAAACAGTTATAATATTTTCTAATTCTCCATCACCAAATTTTAGGTTACTTCATCACTAAGAAACTAAGTTAAAATACTATTACTTAATGACACATATTCCATATACATTTGAAATAATTCAAATTATCTAATGAGTCTCAATAGTATATTTATCCACCTTATTCATATTGTATTATGGTATAATAGATGTAAACAGTTTCAGTATTTTCTAATTCTCCATCACCAAATCTTAGGTTAGTTCATCACTAAGAAATTAAGTTAAAAGACTATTACTTAATGACACATATTCCATATACATTTGAAATAATTCAAATTATCTAATGAGTCTCGATAGTATATTTATTCACCATATTCATATTGTATTATGGTATAATAAATGTTAACAGTTTCAGTATTTTCTAGTTTTTCATCACCAAATCTAAGGTTACTTCATCACTAAGAAACTAAGTTAAAAGACTATTACTTAATGACACATATTCCATATACATTTGAAATAATTCAAATTATCTAATGAGTCTCGATAGTATATTTATTCACCATATTCATATTGTAATATGGTATAATAGATGTAAACAGTTTCAGTATTTTCTAATTCTCCATCACCAAATCTTAGGATACTTCATCACAAAGAAACTATGTTAAAAGACTATTACTTAATGACTCATATTCCATATACATTTGAAATAATTCAAATTATCTAATGAGTCTCAATACTATATTTATTCACCATATTCATATTGTATTATGGTATAATACATGTAAACAGTTTCAGTATTTTCTAATTCTCCATCACCAAATCTTAGGTTACTTCATCACTAAGAAACTAAGTTAAAAGACTATTACTTAATGACACATATTCCATATACATTTGAAATAATTCAAATTATCTAATGAGTCTCAATTGTATACTTTTTCACCATATTCATATTGTATTATGGTATAATAGATGTAAACAGTTTCAGTATTTTCTAATTCTCCATCACCAAATCTTAGGTTAGTTCATCACTAAGAAACTAAGTTAAAAGACTATTACTTAATGACACATATTCCATATACATTTGAAATAATTCAAATTATCTAATGAGTCTCGATAGTAAATTTATCCACCATATTCATATTGTATTATGGTATAATAGATGTAAACAATTTCAGTATTTTCTAATTCTCCATCACCAAATCTTAGGTTTGTTCATCACTAAGAAATTAAGTTAAAAGACTATTACTTAATGACACATATTCCATATACATTTGAAATAATTCAAATTATCTAATGAGTCTCGATAGTATATTTATTCACCATATTCATATTGTATTTTGGTATAATACATGTTAACAGTTTCAGTATTTTCTAGTTTTCCATCACCAAATTTTAGGTTACTTCATCACTAAGAAACTAAGTTAAAAGACTATTACTTAATGACACATATTCCATATACATTTCAAATAATTCAAATTATCTAATGAGTCTCTATAGTATATTTATTCACCATATTCATATTGTATTATGGTATAATACATGTAAACAGTTTCAGTATTTTCTAATTCTCCATCACCAAATCTTAGGTTACTTCACCACTAAGAAACTAAGTTAAAAGACTATTACTTAATGACACACATTCCATATACATTATAAATAATTCAAATTATCTAATGAGTCTCGATAGTATATTTATTCACCATATTCATATTGTATTATGGTTTAATAGATGTAAACAGTTTCAGTATTTTCTAATTCTCCATCACCAAATCTAAGGTTACTTCATCACTAAGAAACTAAGTTAAATGACTATTACTTAATGACACATATTCCATATACATTTGAAATAATTCAAATTATCAAATGAGTGTTGATAGTATATTTATCCCCATATTCATATTGCATTATGGTATAATAGATGTAAACAATTTCAGTATTTTCTAATTCTCCATCACCAAATCTTAGGATACTTCATCACTAAGAAACTAAGTTAAAACACTATTACTTAATGACTCATATTCCATATACATTTGAAATAATTCAAATTATCTAATGAGTCTCGATAGTATATTTATTCACCATATTCATATTGTATTATGGTATAGTAGATGTAAACAGTTATAATATTTTCTAATTCTCCATCACCAAATTTTAGGTTACTTCATCACTAAGAAACTAAGTTAAAATACTATTACTTAATGACACATATTCCATATACATTTGAAATAATTCAAATTATCTAATGAGTCTCAATAGTATATTTATCCACCTTATTCATATTGTATTATGGTATAATAGATGTAAACAGTTTCAGTATTTTCTAATTCTCCATCACCAAATCTTAGGTTAGTTCATCACTAAGAAATTAAGTTAAAAGACTATTACTTAATGACACATATTCCATATACATTTGAAATAATTCAAATTATCTAATGAGTCTCGATAGTATATTTATTCACCATATTCATATTGTACTATGGTATAATAAATGTTAACAGTTTCAGTATTTTCTAGTTTTTCATCACCAAATCTAAGGTTACTTCATCACTAAGAAACTAAGTTAAAAGACTATTACTTAATGACACATATTCCATATACATTTGAAATAATTCAAATTATCTAATGAGTCTCGATAGTATATTTATTCACCATATTCATATTGTAATATGGTATAATAGATGTAAACAGTTTCAGTATTTTCTAATTCTCCATCACCAAATCTTAGGATACTTCATCACAAAGAAACTATGTTAAAAGACTATTACTTAATGACTCATATTCCATATACATTTGAAATAATTCAAATTATCTAATTAGTCTCGATACTATATTTATTCACCATATTCATATTGTATTATGGTATAATACATGTAAACAGTTTCAGTATTTTCTAATTCTCCATCACCAAATCTTAGGTTAGTTCATCACTAAGAAACTAAGTTAAAAGACTATTACTTAATGACACATATTCCATATACATTTGAAATAATTCAAATTATCTAATGAGTCTCAATAGTATACTTTTTCACCATATTCATATTGTATTATGGTATAATAGATGTAAACAGTTTCAGTATTTTCTAATTCTCCATCACCAAATCTTAGGTTAGTTCATCACTAAGAAACTAAGTTAAAAGACTATTACTTAATGACACATATTCCATATACATTTGAAATAATTCAAATTATCTAATGAGTCTCGATAGTAAATTTATCCACCATATTCATATTGTATTATGGTATAATAGATGTAAACAGTTTCAGTATTTTCTAATTCTCCATCACCAAATCTTAGGTTACTTCATCATTAAGAAACTAAGTTAAAAGACTATTACTTAATGACACATATTCCATATACATTTGAAATAATTCAAATTATCTAATGAGTCTCGATAGTATATTTATTCACCATATTCATATTGTAATATGGTATAATAGATGTAAACAGTTTCAGTATTTTCTAATTCTCCATCACCAAATCTTAGGATACTTCATCACAAAGAAACTATGTTAAAAGACTATTACTTAATGACTCATATTCCATATACATTTGAAATAATTCAAATTATCTAATGAGTCTCGATACTATATTTATTCACCATATTCATATTGTATTATGGTATAATACATGTAAACAGTTTCAGTATTTTCTAATTCTCCATCACCAAATTTTAGGTTACTTCATCACTAAGAAACTAAGTTAAAAGACTATTACTTAATGACACCATATTGTATTATGGTATAATAGATGTAAACAGTTACAGTATTTTCTAATTCTCCATCACCAAATTTTAGGTTACTTCATCACTAAGAAACTAACTTAAAAGACTATTACTTAATGACTCATATTCCATATACATTTGAAATAATTCAAATTATCTAATGAGTCTCGATAGTATATTTATTCACCATATTCATATTGTATTATGGTATAATAGATGTAAACAGTTTCAGTATTTTCTAATTCTCCATCACCAAATCTTAGGTTACTTCATCATTAAGAAACTAAGTTAAAAGACTATTACTTAATGACACATATTCCATATACATTTGAAATAATTCAAATTATCTAATGAGTCTCGATAGTATATTTATCCACCATATGCATATTGCATTATGGTATAATAGATGTAAACAGTTTCAGTATTTTCTAATTCTCCATCACAAAATCTTAGGATACTTCATCACTAAGAAACTAAGTTAAAAGACTATTACTTAATGACACATATTCCATATACATTTGAAATAATTCAAATTATCTAATGAGTCTCGATAGTATATTTATTCACCATATTCATATTGTAATATGGTATAATAGATGTAAACAGTTTCAGTATTTTCTAATTCTCCATCACCAAATCTTAGGATACTTCATCACAAAAAACTATGTTAAAAGACTATTACTTAATGACTCATATTCCATATACATTTGAAATAATTCAAATTATCTAATGAGTCTCGATACTATATTTATTCACCATATTCATATTGTATTATGGTATAATACATGTAAACAGTTTCAGTATTTTCTAATTCTCCATCACCAAATTTTAGGTTACTTCATCACTAAGAAACTAAGTTAAAAGACTATTACTTAATGACACCATATTGTATTATGGTATAATAGATGTAAACAGTTACAGTATTTTCTAATTCTCCATCACCAAATCTTAGGTTACTTCATCACTAAGAAACTAAGTTAAAAGACTGTTACTTAATGACACATATTCCATATACATTTGAAATAATTCAAATTATCTAATGAGTCTCGATAGTAAATTTATCCACCATATTCATATTGTATTATGGCATAATAGATGTAAACAGTTTCAGTATTTTCTAATTCTCCATCACCAAATTTTAGGTTACTTCATCATTAAGAAACTAAGTTAAAAGACTATTACTTAATGACACATATTCCATATACATTTGAAATAATTCAAATTATCTAATGAGTCTCGATAGTATACTTTTTCACCATATTCATATTGTATTATGGTATAATACATGTAAACAGTTTCAGTATTTTCTAATTCTCCATCACCAAATCTTAGGTTACTTCATCACTAAGAAACTAAGTTAAAAGACTATTACTTAATGACACATATTCCATATACATTTGAAATAATTCAAATTATCTAATGAGTCTCGATAGTAAATTTATCCACCATATTCATATTGTATTATGGTATAATAGATGTAAACAGTTTCAGTATTTTCTAATTCTCCATCACCAAATCTTAGGTTACTTCATCATTAAGAAACTAAGTTAAAAGACTATTACTTAATGACACATATTCCATATACATTTGAAATAATTCAAATTATCTAATGAGTCTCGATAGTATATTTATCCACCATATTCATATTGCATTATGGTATAATAGATGTAAACAGTTTCAGTATTTTCTAATTCTCAATCACCAAATCTTAGGATACTTCATCACTAAGAAACTAAGTTAAAAGACTATTACTTAATGACTCATATTCCATAAACATTTGAAATAATTCAAATTATCTAATGAGTCTCGATAGTATATTTATTCATCATATTCATATTGTATTATGGTATAATAGATGTAAACAGCTACAGTATTTTCTAATTCTCCATCACCAAATTTTAGGTTACTTCATCACTAAGAAACTAAGTTAAAAGACTATTACTTAATGACATATATTCCATATACATTTGAAATAATTCAAACTATCTAATGAGTCTAGATAGTATATTATCCACCATATTCATATTGTATTATGGTATAATAGATGTAAACAGTTACATTATTTTCTAATTCTCCATCACCAAATTTTAGGTTACTTCATCACTAAGAAACTAAGTTAAAAGACTATTACTTAATGACTCACATTCCATATACATTTGAAATAATTCAAATTATCTAATGAGTCTCGATAGTATATTTATTCACCATATTCATATTGTATTATGGTATAATACATGTAAACAGTTTCAGTATTTTCTAATTCTCCATCACAAAATCTTAGGATACTTCATCACTAAGAAACTAAGTTAAAAGACTATTACTTAATGACTCATATTCCATATACATTTGAGATAATTCAAATTATCTAATGAGTCTCGATAGTATATTTATTCACCATATTCATATTGTATTATGGTATAATAGATGTAAACAGTTTCCGTATTTTCTAATTCTCCATCACCAAATCTTAGGTTAGTTCATCACTAAGAAATTAAGTTAAAAGACTATTACTTAATGACACATATTCCATATACATTTGAAATAATTAAAATTATCTAATGAGTCTCTATAGTATATTTATTCACCATATTCATATTGTATTTTGGTATAATACATGTTAACAGTTTCAGTATTTTCTAGTTTTCCATCACCAAATTTTAGGTTACTTCATTACTAAGAAACTAAGTTAAAAGACTATTACTTAATGACACATATTCCATATACATTTCAAATAATTCAAATTATCTAATGAGTCTCTATAGTATATTTATTCACCATATTCATATTGTATTATGGTATAATACATGTAAACAGTTTCAGTATTTTCTAATTCTCCATCACCAAATCTTAGGTTACTTCACCACTAAGAAACTAAGTTAAAAGACTATTACTTAATGACACACATTCCATATACATTATAAATAATTCAAATTATCTAATGAGTCTCGATAGTATATTTATTCACCATATTCATATTGTATTATGGTTTAATAGATGTAAACAGTTTCAGTATTTTCTAATTCTCCATCACCAAATCTAAGGTTACTTCATCACTAAGAAACTAAGTTAAAAGACTATTACTTAATGACACATATTCCATATACATTTGAAATAATTCAAATTATCAAATGAGTGTTGATAGTATATTTATCCACCATATTCATATTGCATTATGGTATAATAGATGTAAACAATTTCAGTATTTTCTAATTCTCCATCACCAAATCTTAGGATACTTCATCACTAAGAAACTAAGTTAAAACACTATTACTTAATGACTCATATTCCATATACATTTGAAATAATTCAAATTATCTAATGAGTCTCGATAGTATATTTATTCACCATATTCATATTGTATTATGGTATAGTAGATGTAAACAGTTATAATATTTTCTAATTCTCCATCACCAAATTTTAGGTTACTTCATCACTAAGAAACTAAGTTAAAATACTATTACTTAATGACACATATTCCATATACATTTGAAATAATTCAAATTATCTAATGAGTCTCAATAGTATATTTATCCACCTTATTCAGATTGTATTATGGTATAATAGATGTAAACAGTTTCAGTATTTTCTAATTCTCCATCACCAAATCTTAGGTTAGTTCATCACTAAGAAATTAAGTTAAAAGACTATTACTTAATGACACATATTCCATATACATTTGAAATAATTCAAATTATCTAATGAGTCTCGATAGTATATTTATTCACCATATTCATATTGTACTATGGTATAATAAATGTTAACAGTTTCAGTATTTTCTAGTTTTTCATCACCAAATCTAAGGTTACTTCATCACTAAGAAAACTAAGTTAAAAGACTATTACTTAATGACACATATTCCATATACATTTGAAATAATTCAAATTATCTAATGAGTCTCGATAGTATATTTATTCACCATATTCATATTGTAATATGGTATAATAGATGTAAACAGTTTCAGTATTTTCTAATTCTCCATCACCAAATCTTAGGATACTTCATCACAAAGAAACTATGTTAAAAGACTATTACTTAATGACTCATATTCCATATACATTTGAAATAATTCAAATTATCTAATGAGTCTCGATAGTATATTTATTCACCATATTCATATTGTATTATGGTATAATAGATGTAAACAGTTTCTGTATTTTCTAATTCTCCATCACCAAATCTTAGGTTAGTTCATCACTAAGAAATTAAGTTAGAAGACTATTACTTAATGACACATATTCCATATACATTTGAAATAATTCAAATTATCTAATGAGTCTCGATAGTATATTTATTCACCATATTCATATTGTATTATGGTATAATACATGTAAACAGTTTCAGTATTTTCTAATTCTCCATCACCAAATCTTAGGTTACTTC
The DNA here is from genome assembly GCA_948472305.1 of Vicia faba. Classification (NCBI taxonomy): domain Eukaryota; kingdom Viridiplantae; phylum Streptophyta; class Magnoliopsida; order Fabales; family Fabaceae; genus Vicia; species Vicia faba. Next base: position 50,173 of record CATIWC010001958.1, read on the forward strand.
ATCACTAAGAAACTAAGTTAAAAGACTATTACTTAATGACACATATTCCATATACATTTGAAATAATTCAAATTATCTAATGAGTCTCGATAGTATATTTATCCACTATATTCATATTGTATTATGGCATAATAGATGTAAACAGTTTCAGTATTTTCTAATTCTCCATCACCAAATCTTCGGTTACTTCATCACTAAGAAACTAAGTTAAAAGACTATTACTTAATGACTCATATTCCATATACATTTGAAATAATTCAAATTATCTAATGAGTCTCGATAGTATATTTTTTCACCATATTCATATTGTATTATGGTATAATAGATGTAAACAGTTTCTGTATTTTCTAATTCTCCATCACCAAATCTTAGGATACTTCATCACTAAGAAACTAAGTTAAAAGACTATTACTTAATGACTCATATTCCATATACATTTGAAATAATTCAAATTATCTAATGAGTCTCGATAGTATATTTATTCACCATATTCATATTGTATTATGGTATAATAGATGTAAACAGTTTCCGTATTTTCTAATTCTCTATCACCAAATCTTAGGTTAGTTCATCACTAAGAAATTAAGTTAAAAGACTATTACTTAATGACACATATTCCATATACATTTGAAATAATTCAAATTATCTAATGAGTCTCGATAGTATATTTATCCACCATATTCATATTGCATTATGTTATAATAGATGTAAACAGTTACATTATTTTCTAATTCTCCATCACCAAATTTTAGGTTACTTCATCACTAAGAAACTAAGTTAAAAGACTATTACTTAATGACTCATATTCCATATACATTTGAAATAATTCAAATTATCTAATGAGTCTCGATAGTATATTTATTCACCATATTCATATTGTATTATGGTATAATACATGTAAACCAGTTTCAGTATTTTCTAATTCTCCATCACCAAATCTTAGGATACTTCATCACTAAGAAACTAAGTTAAAAGACTATTACTTAATGACTCATATTCCATATACATTTGAAATAATTCAAATTATCTAATGAGTCTCGATAGTATATTTATTCACCATATTCATATTGTATTATGGTATAATAGATGTAAAACAATTTCCGTATTTTCTAATTCTCCATCACCAAATCTTAGGTTAGTTCATCACTAAGAAATTAAGTTAAAAGACTATTACTTAATGACACATATTCCATATACATTTGAAATAATTCAATTATCTAATGAGTCTCGATAGTATATTTATTCACCATATTCATATTGTATTATGGTATAATACATGTTAACCAGTTTTCAGTATTTTCTAGTTTTCCATCACCAAATCTTAGGTTACTTCATCACTAAGAAACTAAGTTCAATTACTATTACTTAATGACACATATTCGATATACATTTGAAATAATTCAAATTATCTAATGAGTCTCGATAGTATATTTATTCACCATATTCATATTGTATTATGGTATAATAGATGTAAACAGTTTCAGTATTTTCTAATTCTCCATCACCAAATCTTAGGATACTTCATCACTAAGAAACTAAGTTAAAAGACTATTACTTAATGACTCATATTCCATATACATTTGAAATAATTCAAATTATCTAATGAGTCTCGATAGTATATTTATCCACCATATTCATATTGTATTATGGTATAATAGATGTAAACAGTTTCAGTATTTTCTAATTCTCCATCACCAAATCTTAGGATACTTCATCACTAAGAAACTAAGTTAAAAGACTATTACTTAATGACACATATTCCATATACATTTGAAATAATTCAAATTATCTAATGAGTCTCGATAGTATATTTATTCACCATATTCATATTGTATTATGGTATAATACATGTAAACAGTTTCAGTATTTTCTAATTCTCCATCACCAAATCTTAGGTTACTTCATCACTAAGAAACTAAGTTAAAAGACTATTACTTAATGACACATATTTCATATACATTTGAAATAATTCAAATTATCTAATGAGTCTCGATAGTATACTTTTTCACCATATTCATATTGTATTATGGTATAATACATGTAAACAGTTTCAGTATTTTCTAATTCTCCATCACCAAATCTTAGGATACTTCATCACTAAGAAACTAAGTTAAAAGACTTTTACTTAATGACCCATATTCCATATACATTTGAAATAATTAAAATTATCTAATGAGTCTCGATAGTATATTTATTCACCATATTCATATTGTATTATGGTATAATAGATGTAAACAGTTTCCGTATTTTCTAATTCTCTATCACCAAATCTTAGGTTAGTTCATCACTAAGAAATTAAGTTAAAAGACTATTACTTAATGACACATATTCCATATACATTTGAAATAATTCAAATTATCTAATGAGTATCGATAGTATATTTATCCACCATATTCATATTGCATTATGGTATAATAGATGTAAACAGTTTCAGTATTTTCTAATTCTCCATCACCAAATCTTAGGATACTTCATCACTAAGAAACTAAGTTAAAAGACTATTACTTAATGACTCATATTCCATATACATTTGAAATAATTCAAATTATCTAATGAGTCTCCATAGTATATTTATTCACCATATTCATATTGTATTATGGTATAATAGATGTAAACAGTTACAGTATTTTCTAATTCTCCGTCACCAAATTTTAGGTTACTTCATCACTAAAAAACTAAGTTAAAAGACTATTACTTAATGACATATATTCCATATACATTTGAAATAATTCAAATTATCTAATGAGTCTAGATAGTATATTTATCCACCATATTCATATTGTATTATGGTATAATAGATGTAAACAGTTACATTATTTTCTAATTCTCCATCACCAAATTTTAGGTTACTTCATCACTAAGAAACTAAGTTAAAAGACTATTACTTAATGACTCATATTCCATATACATTTGAAATAATTCAAATTATCTAATGAGTTTCGATAGTATATTTATTCACCATATTCATATTGTATTATGGTATAATACATGTAAACAGTTTCAGTATTTTCTAATTCTCCATCACCAAATCTTAGGATACTTCATCACTAAGAAACTAAGTTAAAAGACTATTACTTAATGACTCATATTCCATATACATTTGAAATAATTCAAATTATCTAATGAGTCTCGATAGTATATTTATTCACCATATTCATATTGTATTATGGTATAATAGATGTAAACAGTTTCCGTATTTTCTAATTCTCCATCACCAAATCTTAGGTTAGTTCATCACTAAGAAATTAAGTTAAAAGACTATTACTTAATGACACATATTCCATATACATTTGAAATAATTCAAATTATCTAATGAGTCTCGATAGTATATTTATTCACCATATTCATATTGTATTATGGTATAATACATGTTAACAGTTTCAGTATTTTCTAGTTTTCCATCACCAAATCTTAGGTTACTTAATCACTAAGAAACTAAGTTAAATTACTATTACTTAATGACACATATTCCATATACATTTGAAATAATTCAAATTATCTAATGACTCTCGATAGTATATTTATTCACCATATTCATATTGTATTATGGTATAATAGATGTAAACAGTTTCAGTATTTTCTAATTCTCCATCACCAAATCTTAGGTTAGTTCATCACTAAGAAATTAAGTTAAAAGACTATTACTTAATGACACATATTCCATATACATTTGAAATAATTCAAATTATCTAATGAGTCTCGATAGTATATTTATTCACCATATTCATATTGTATTATGGTATAATACATGTAATCAGTTTCAGTATTTTCTAATTCTCCATCACCAAATCTTAGGTTACTTCATCACTAAGAAACTAAGTTAAAAGACTATTACTTAATGACACATATTCCATATACATTTGAAATAATTCAAATTATCTAATGAGTCTCGATAGTATACTTTTTCACCATATTCATATTGTATTATGGTATAATACATGTAAACAATTTCAGTATTTTCTAATTCTCCATCACCAAATCTTAGGATACTTCATCACTAAGAAACTAAGTTAAAAGACTATTACTTAATGACCCATATTCGATATACATTTGAAATAATTAAAATTATCTAATGAGTCTCGATAGTATATTTATTCACCATATTCATATTGTATTATGGTATAATAGATGTAAACAGTTTCCGTATTTTCTAATTCTCTATCACCAAATCTTAGGTTAGTTCATCACTAAGAAATTAAGTTAAAAGACTATTACTTAATGACACATATTCCATATACATTTGAAATAATTCAAATTATCTAATGAGTATCGATAGTATATTTATCCACCATATTCATATTGCATTAAGGTATAATAGATGTAAACAGTTTCAGTATTTTCTAATTCTCCATCACCAAATCTTAGGATACTTCATCACTAAGAAACTAAGTTAAAAGACTATTACTTAATGACTCATATTCCATATACATTTGAAATAATTCAAATTATCTAATGAGTCTCCATAGTATATTTATTCACCATATTCATATTGTTTTATGGTATAATAGATGTAAACAGTTACAGTATTTTCTAATTCTCTGTCACCAAATTTTAGGTTACTTCATCACTAAAAAACTAAGTTAAAAGACTATTACTTAATGACATATATTCCATATACATTTGAAATAATTCAAATTATCTAATGAGTCTGATAGTATATTTATCCACCATATTCATATTGTATTATGGTATAATAGATGTAAACAGTTACATTATTTTCTAATTCTCCATCACCAAATTTTAGGTTACTTCATCACTAAGAAACTAAGTTAAAAGACTATTACTTAATGACTCATATTCCATATACATTTGAAATAATTCAAATTATCTAATGAGTCTCGATAGTATATTTATTCACCATATTCATATTGTATTATGGTATAATACATGTAAACAGTTTCAGTATTTTCTTAATTCTCCATCACCAAATCTTAGGATACTTCATCACTAAGAAACTAAGTTAAAAGACTATTACTTAATGACTCATATTCCATATACATTTGAAATAATTCAAATTATCTAATGAGTCTCGATAGTATATTTATTCACCATATTCATATTGTATTATGGTATAATAGATGTAAACAGTTTCCGTATTTTCTAATTCTCCATCACCAAATCTTAGGTTAGTTCATCACTAAGAAATTAAGTTAAAAGACTATTACTTAATGACACATATTCCATATACATTTGAAATAATTCAAATTATCTAATGAGTCTCGATAGTATATTTATTCACCATATTCATATTGTATTATGGTTTAATACATGTTAACAGTTTCAGTATTTTCTAGTTTTCCATCACCAAATCTTAGGTTGCTTCATCACTAAGAAACTAAGTTAAATTACTATTACTTAATGACACATATTCCATATACATTTGAAATAATTCAAATTATCTAATGACTCTCGATAGTATATTTATTCACCATATTCATATTGTATTATGGTATAATAGATGTAAACAGTTTCAGTATTTTCTAATTCTCCATCACCAAATCTTAGGATACTTCATCACTAAGAAACTAAGTTAAAAGACTATTACTTAATGACTCATATTCCATATACATTTGAAATAATTCAAATTATCTAATGAGTCTCGATAGTATATTTATTCACCATATTCATATTGTATTATGGTATAATAGATGTAAACAATTTCCGTATTTTCTAATTCTCCATCACCAAATCTTAGGTTAGTTCATCACTAAGAAATTAAGTTAAAAGACTATTACTTAATGACACATATTCCATATACATTTGAAATAATTCAAATTATCTAATGAGTCTCGATAGTATATTTATTCACCATATTCATATTGTATTATGGTATAATACATGTTAACAGTTTCAGTATTTTCTAGTTTTCCATCACCAAATCTTAGGTTACTTCATCACTAAGAAACTAAGTTCAATTACTATTACTTAATGACACATATTCGATATACATTTGAAATAATTCAAATTATCTAATGAGTCTCGATAGTATATTTATTCACCATATTCATATTGTATTATGGTATAATAGATGTAAACAGTTTCAGTATTTTCTAATTCTCCATCACCAAATCTTAGGATACTTCATCACTAAGAAACTAAGTTAAAAGACTATTACTTAATGACTCATATTCCATATACATTTGAAATAATTCAAATTATCTAATGAGTCTCGATAGTATATTTATCCACCATATTCATATTGTATTATGGTATAATAGATGTAAACAGTTTCAGTATTTTCTAATTCTCCATCACCAATTCTTAGGATACTTCATCACTAAGAAACTAAGTTAAAAGACTATTACTTAATGACACATATTCCATATACATTTGAAATAATTCAAATTATCTAATGAGTCTCGATAGTATATTTATTCACCATATTCATATTGTATTATGGTATAATACATGTAAACAGTTTCAGTATTTTCTAATTCTCCATCACCAAATCTTAGGTTACTTCATCACTAAGAAACTAAGTTAAAAGACTATTACTTAATGACACATATTCCATATACATTTGAAATAATTCAAATTATCTAATGAGTCTCGATAGTATACTTTTTCACCATATTCATATTGTATTATGGTATAATACATGTAAACAGTTTCAGTATTTTCTAATTCTCCATCACCAAATCTTAGGATACTTCATCACTAAGAAACTAAGTTAAAAGACTTTTACTTAATGACCCATATTCCATATACATTTGAAATAATTAAAATTATCTAATGAGTCTCGATAGTATATTTATTCACCATATTCATATTGTATTATGGTATAATAGATGTAAACAGTTTCCGTATTTTCTAATTCTCTATCACCAAATCTTAGGTTAGTTCATCACTAAGAAATTAAGTTAAAAGACTATTACTTAATGACACATATTCCATATACATTTGAAATAATTCAAATTATCTAATGAGTATCGATAGTATATTTATCCACCATATTCATATTGCATTATGGTATAATAGATGTAAACAGTTTCAGTATTTTCTAATTCTCCATCACCAAATCTTAGGATACTTCATCACTAAGAAACTAAGTTAAAAGACTATTACTTAATGACTCATATTCCATATACATTTGAAATAATTCAAATTATCTAATGAGTCTCCATAGTATATTTATTCACCATATTCATATTGTATTATGGTATAATAGATGTAAACAGTTACAGTATTTTCTAATTCTCCGTCACCAAATTTTAGGTTACTTCATCACTAAAAAACTAAGTTAAAAGACTATTACTTAATGACATATATTCCATATACATTTGAAATAATTCAAATTATCTAATGAGTCTAGATAGTATATTTATCCACCATATTCATATTGTATTATGGTATAATAGATGTAAACAGTTACATTATTTTCTAATTCTCCATCACCAAATTTTAGGTTACTTCATCACTAAGAAACTAAGTTAAAAGACTATTACTTAATGACTCATATTCCATATACATTTGAAATAATTCAAATTATCTAATGAGTTTCGATAGTATATTTATTCACCATATTCATATTGTATTATGGTATAATACATGTAAACAGTTTCAGTATTTTCTAATTCTCCATCACCAAATCTTAGGATACTTCATCACTAAGAAACTAAGTTAAAAGACTATTACTTAATGACTCATATTCCATATACATTTGAAATAATTCAAATTATCTAATGAGTCTCGATAGTATATTTATTCACCATATTCATATTGTATTATGGTATAATAGATGTAAACAGTTTCCGTATTTTCTAATTCTCCATCACCAAATCTTAGGTTAGTTCATCACTAAGAAATTAAGTTAAAAGACTATTACTTAATGACACATATTCCATATACATTTGAAATAATTCAAATTATCTAATGAGTCTCGATAGTATATTTATTCACCATATTCATATTGTATTATGGTATAATACATGTTAACAGTTTCAGTATTTTCTAGTTTTCCATCACCAAATCTTAGGTTACTTAATCACTAAGAAACTAAGTTAAATTACTATTACTTAATGACACATATTCCATATACATTTGAAATAATTCAAATTATCTAATGACTCTCGATAGTATATTTATTCACCATATTCATATTGTATTATGGTATAATAGATGTAAACAGTTTCAGTATTTTCTAATTCTCCATCACCAAATCTTAGGTTAGTTCATCACTAAGAAATTAAGTTAAAAGACTATTACTTAATGACACATATTCCATATACATTTGAAATAATTCAAATTATCTAATGAGTCTCGATAGTATATTTATTCACCATATTCATATTGTATTATGGTATAATACATGTAATCAGTTTCAGTATTTTCTAATTCTCCATCACCAAATCTTAGGTTACTTCATCACTAAGAAACTAAGTTAAAAGACTATTACTTAATGACACATATTCCATATACATTTGAAATAATTCAAATTATCTAATGAGTCTCGATAGTATACTTTTTCACCATATTCATATTGTATTATGGTATAATACATGTAAACAATTTCAGTATTTTCTAATTCTCCATCACCAAATCTTAGGATACTTCATCACTAAGAAACTAAGTTAAAAGACTATTACTTAATGACCCATATTCGATATACATTTGAAATAATTAAAATTATCTAATGAGTCTCGATAGTATATTTATTCACCATATTCATATTGTATTATGGTATAATAGATGTAAACAGTTTCCGTATTTTCTAATTCTCTATCACCAAATCTTAGGTTAGTTCATCACTAAGAAATTAAGTTAAAAGACTATTACTTAATGACACATATTCCATATACATTTGAAATAATTCAAATTATCTAATGAGTATCGATAGTATATTTATCCACCATATTCATATTGCATTAAGGTATAATAGATGTAAACAGTTTCAGTATTTTCTAATTCTCCATCACCAAATCTTAGGATACTTCATCACTAAGAAACTAAGTTAAAAGACTATTACTTAATGACTCATATTCCATATACATTTGAAATAATTCAAATTATCTAATGAGTCTCCATAGTATATTTATTCACCATATTCATATTGTATTATGGTATAATAGATGTAAACAGTTACAGTATTTTCTAATTCTCCGTCACCAAATTTTAGGTTACTTCATCACTAAAAAACTAAGTTAAAAGACTATTACTTAATGACATATATTCCATATACATTTGAAATAATTCAAATTATCTAATGAGTCTAGATAGTATATTTATCCACCATATTCATATTGTATTATGGTATAATAGATGTAAACAGTTACATTATTTTCTAATTCTCCATCACCAAATTTTAGGTTACTTCATCACTAAGAAACTAAGTTAAAAGACTATTACTTAATGACTCATATTCCATATACATTTGAAATAATTCAAATTATCTAATGAGTCTCGATAGTATATTTATTCACCATATTCATATTGTATTATGGTATAATACATGTAAACAGTTTCAGTATTTTCTAATTCTCCATCACCAAATCTTAGGATACTTCATCACTAAGAAACTAAGTTAAAAGACTATTACTTAATGACTCATATTCCATATACATTTGAAATAATTCAAATTATCTAATGAGTCTCGATAGTATATTTATTCACCATATTCATATTGTATTATGGTATAATAGATGTAAACAGTTTCCGTATTTTCTAATTCTCCATCACCAAATCTTAGGTTAGTTCATCACTAAGAAATTAAGTTAAAAGACTATTACTTAATGACACATATTCCATATACATTTGAAATAATTCAAATTATCTAATGAGTCTCGATAGTATATTTATTCACCATATTCATATTGTATTATGGTTTAATACATGTTAACAGTTTCAGTATTTTCTAGTTTTCCATCACCAAATCTTAGGTTGCTTCATCACTAAGAAACTAAGTTAAATTACTATTACTTAATGACACATATTCCATATACATTTGAAATAATTCAAATTATCTAATGACTCTCGATAGTATATTTATTCACCATATTCATATTGTATTATGGTATAATAGATGTAAACAGTTTCAGTATTTTCTAATTCTCCATCACCAAATCTTAGGATACTTCATCACTAAGAAACTAAGTTAAAAGACTATTACTTAATGACTCATATTCCATATACATTTGAAATAATTCAAATTATCTAATGAGTCTCGATAGTATATTTATTCACCATATTCATATTGTATTATGGTATAATAGATGTAAACAGTTACAGTATTTTCTAATTCTCCATTACCAAATTTAAGGTCACTTCATCACTAAGAAACTAAGTTAAAAGACTATTAATTAATGACTCATATTCCATATACATTTGAAATAATTCAAATTATCTAATGAGTCTCGATAGTATATTTAATCACCATATTCATATTGTATTATGGTATAATAGATGTAAACAGTTACAGTATTTTCTAATTCTCCATCACCAAATTTTAGGTTACTTCATCACTAAGAAACAAAGTTAAAAGACTATTACTTATTGACATATATTCCATATACATTTGAAATAATTCAAATTATCTAATGAGTCTAGATAGTATATTTATCCACCATATTCATATTGTATTATGGTATAATAGATGTAAACAGTTACATTATTTTCTATTTCTCCATCACCAAATTTTAGGTTACTTCATCACTTAGAAACTAAGTTAAAAGACTATTACTTAATGACTCATATTCCATATACATTTGAAATAATTCAAATTATCTAATGAGTCTCGATAGTATATTTATTCACCATATTCATATTGTATTATGGTATAATACATGTAAACAGTTTCAGTATTTTCTAATTATCCATCACCAAATCTTAGGATACTTCACCACTAAGAAACTAAGTTAAAAGACTATTACTTAATGACTCATATTCCATATACATTTGAAATAATTCAAATTATCTAATGAGTCTCGATAGTATATTTATTCACCATATTCATATTGTATTATGGTATAATAGATGTAAACAGTTTCCGTATTTTCTAATTCTCCATCACCAAATCTTAGGTTAGTTCATCACTAAGAAATTAAGTTAAAAGACTATTACTTAATGACACATATTCCATATACATTTGAAATAATTCAAATTATCTAATGAGTCTCGATAGTATATTTATTCACCATATTCATATTGTATTATGGTATAATAGATGTAAACAGTTTCAGTATTTTCTAATTCTCCATCACCAAATCTTAGGATACTTCATCACTAAGAAACTAAGTTAAAAGACTATTACTTAATGACTCATATTCCATATACATTTGAAATAATTCAAATTATCTAATGAGTCTCGATAGTATATTTATTCACCATATTCATATTGTATTATGGTATAATAGATGTAAACAGTTACAGTATTTTCTAATTCTCCATCACCAAATTTTAGGTTACTTCATCACTAAGAAACTAAGTTAAAAGAGTATTACTTAATGACTCATATTCCATATACATTTGAAATAATTCAAATTATCTAATGAGTCTCGATACTATATTTATTCACCATATTCATATTGTATTATGGTATAATACATGTAAACAGTTTCAGTATTTTCTAATTCTCCATCACCAAATCTTAGGTTACTTCATCACTAAGAAACTAAGTTAAAAGACTATTACTTAATGACACGTATTCCATATACATTTGAAATAATTCAAATTATCTAATGATTCTCGATAGTATACTTTTTTACCATATTCATATTGTATTATGGTATAATACATGTAAACAGTTTCAGTATTTTCTAATTCTCCATCACCAAATCTTAGGTTACTTCATCACTAAGAAACTAAGTTAAAAGACTATTACTTAATGACACATATTCCATATACATTTGAAATAATTCAAATTATCTAATGAGTCTCGATAGTACATTTATCCACCATATTCATATTGTATTATGGTATAATAGATGTAAACAGTTTTAGTATTTTCTAATTCTCCATCACCAAATTTTAGGTTACTTCATCATTAAGAAACTAAGTTAAAAGACTATTACTTAATGACACATATTCCATATACATTTGAAATAATTCAAATTATCTAATGAGTCTCGATAGTATATTTATCCACCATATTCATATTGCATTATGGTATAATAGATGTACACAGTTTCAGTATTTTCTAATTCTCCATCACCAAATCTTAGGATACTTCATCACTAAGAAACTAAGTTAAAAGACTATTACTTAATGACTCTTATTCCATATACATTTGAAATATTTCAAATTATCTAATGAGTCTCGATAGTATATTTATTCACCATATTCATATTGTATTATGGTATAATAGATGTAAACAGTTACAGTATTTTCTAATTCTCCATCACCAAATTTTAGGTTACTTCATCACTAAGAAACAAAGTTAAAAGACTATTACTTATTGACATATATTCCATATACATTTGAAATAATTCAAATTATCTAATGAGTCTAGATAGTATATTTATCCACCATATTCATATTGTATTATGGTATAATAGATGTAAACAGTTACATTATTTTCTATTTCTCCATCACCAAATTTTAGGTTACTTCATCACTTAGAAACTAAGTTAAAAGACTATTACTTAATGACTCATATTCCATATACATTTGAAATAATTCAAATTATCTAATGAGTCTCGATAGTATATTTATTCACCATATTCATATTGTATTATGGTATAATACATGTAAACAGTTTCAGTATTTTCTAATTATCCATCACCAAATCTTAGGATACTTCACCACTAAGAAACTAAGTTAAAAGACTATTACTTAATGACTCATATTCCATATACATTTGAAATAATTCAAATTATCTAATGAGTCTCGATAGTATATTTATTCACCATATTCATATTGTATTATGGTATAATAGATGTAAACAGTTTCCGTATTTTCTAATTCTCCATCACCAAATCTTAGGTTAGTTCATCACTAAGAAATTAAGTTAAAAGACTATTACTTAATGACACATATTCCATATACATTTGAAATAATTCAAATTATCTAATGAGTCTCGATAGTATATTTATTCACCATATTCATATTGTATTATGGTATAATAGATGTAAACAGTTTCAGTATTTTCTAATTCTCCATCACCAAATCTTAGGATACTTCATCACTAAGAAACTAAGTTAAAAGACTATTACTTAATGACTCATATTCCATATACATTTGAAATAATTCAAATTATCTAATGAGTCTCGATAGTATATTTATTCACCATATTCATATTGTATTATGGTATAATAGATGTAAACAGTTACAGTATTTTCTAATTCTCCATCACCAAATTTTAGGTTACTTCATCACTAAGAAACTAAGTTAAAAGAGTATTACTTAATGACTCATATTCCATATACATTTGAAATAATTCAAATTATCTAATGAGTCTCGATACTATATTTATTCACCATATTCATATTGTATTATGGTATAATACATGTAAACAGTTTCAGTATTTTCTAATTCTCCATCACCAAATCTTAGGTTACTTCATCACTAAGAAACTAAGTTAAAAGACTATTACTTAATGACACGTATTCCATATACATTTGAAATAATTCAAATTATCTAATGATTCTCGATAGTATACTTTTTTACCATATTCATATTGTATTATGGTATAATACATGTAAACAGTTTCAGTATTTTCTAATTCTCCATCACCAAATCTTAGGTTACTTCATCACTAAGAAACTAAGTTAAAAGACTATTACTTAATGACACATATTCCATATACATTTGAAATAATTCAAATTATCTAATGAGTCTCGATAGTACATTTATCCACCATATTCATATTGTATTATGGTATAATAGATGTAAACAGTTTTAGTATTTTCTAATTCTCCATCACCAAATTTTAGGTTACTTCATCATTAAGAAACTAAGTTAAAAGACTATTACTTAATGACACATATTCCATATACATTTGAAATAATTCAAATTATCTAATGAGTCTCGATAGTATATTTATCCACCATATTCATATTGCATTATGGTATAATAGATGTACACAGTTTCAGTATTTTCTAATTCTCCATCACCAAATCTTAGGATACTTCATCACTAAGAAACTAAGTTAAAAGACTATTACTTAATGACTCTTATTCCATATACATTTGAAATATTTCAAATTATCTAATGAGTCTCGATAGTATATTTATTCACCATATTCATATTGTATTATGGTATAATAGATGTAAACAGTTACAGTATTTTCTAATTCTCCATCACCAAATTTTAGGTTACTTCATCACTAAGAAACTAAGTTAAAAGACTATTACTTAATGACATATATTCCATATACATTTGAAATAATTCAAATTATCTAATGAGTCTAGATAGTATATTTATCCACCATATTCATATTGTATTATGGTATAATAGATGTAAACAGTTACATTATTTTCTAATTCTCCATCACCAAATTTTAGGTTACTTCATCACTAAGAAACTAAGTTAAAAGACTATTACTTAATGACTCATATTCCATATACATTTGAAATAATTCAAATTATCTAATGAGTCTCGATAGTATATTTATTCAGCATATTCATATTGTATTATGGTATAATACATGTAAACAGTTTCAGTATTTTCTAATTCTCCATCACCAAATCTTAGGTTACTTCATCACTAAGAAACTAAGTTAAAAGACTATTAATTAATGACTCATATTCCATATACATTTGAAATAATTCAAATTATCTAATGAGTCTCGATAGTATGTTTATTCACCATATTCATATTGTATTATGGTATAATAGATGTAAACAGTTTCCGTATTTTCTAATTCTCCATCACCAAATTTTAGGTTACTTCATCACTAAGAAACTAAGTTAAAAGACTATTACTTAATGACTCATATTCCATATACATTTGAAATAATTCAAATTATCTAATGAGTCTCGATAGTATATTTATTCACCATATTCATATTGTATTATGGTATAATACATGTAAACAGTTTCAGTATTTTCTAATTCTCCATCACCAAATCTTAGGATACTTCACCACTAAGAAACTAAGTTAAAAGACTATTACTTAATGACTCATATTCCATATACATTTGAAATAATTCAAATTATCTAATGAGTCTCCATAGTATATTTATTCACCATATTCATATTGTATTATGGTATAATAGATGTAAACAGTTACAGTATTTTCTAATTCTCCGTCACCAAATTTTAGGTTACTTCATCACTAAAAAACTAAGTTAAAAGACTATTACTTAATGACATATATTCCATATACATTTGAAATAATTCAAATTATCTAATGAGTCTAGATAGTATATTTATCCACCATATTCATATTGTATTATGGTATAATAGATGTAAACAGTTACATTATTTTCTAATTCTCCATCACCAAATTTTAGGTTACTTCATCACTAAGAAACTAAGTTAAAAGACTATTACTTAATGACTCATATTCCATATACATTTGAAATAATTCAAATTATCTAATGAGTCTCGATAGTATATTTATTCACCATATTCATATTGTATTATGGTATAATACATGTAAACAGTTTCAGTATTTTCTAATTCTCCATCACCAAATCTTAGGATACTTCATCACTAAGAAACTAAGTTAAAAGACTATTACTTAATGACTCATATTCCATATACATTTGAAATAATTCAAATTATCTAATGAGTCTCGATAGTATATTTATTCACCATATTCATATTGTATTATGGTATAATAGATGTAAACAGTTTCCGTATTTTCTAATTCTCCATCACCAAATCTTAGGTTAGTTCATCACTAAGAAATTAAGTTAAAAGACTATTACTTAATGACACATATTCCATATACATTTGAAATAATTCAAATTATCTAATGAGTCTCGATAGTATATTTATCCACCATATTCATATTGCATTATGGTATAATAGATGTACACAGTTTCAGTATTTTCTAATTCTCCATCACCAAATCTTAGGATACTTCATCACTAACAAACTAAGTTAAAAGACTATTACTTAATGACTCTTATTCCATATACATTTGAAATAATTCAAATTATCTAATGAGTCTCGATAGTATATTTATTCACCATATTCATATTGTATTATGGTATAATAGATGTAAACAGTTACAGTATTTTCTAATTCTCCATCACCAAATTTTAGGTTACTTCATCACTAAGAAACTAAGTTAAAAGACTATTACTTAATGACATATATTCCATATACATTTGAAATAATTCAAATTATCTAATGAGTCTAGATAGTATATTTATCCACCATATTCATATTGTATTATGGTATAATAGATGTAAACAGTTACATTATTTTCTAATTCTCCATCACCAAATTTTAGGTTACTTCATCACTAAGAAACTAAGTTAAAAGACTATTACTTAATGACTCATATTCCATATACATTTGAAATAATTCAAATTATCTAATGAGTCTCGATAGTATATTTATTCAGCATATTCATATTGTATTATGGTATAATACATGTAAACAGTTTCAGTATTTTCTAATTCTCCATCACCAAATCTTAGGTTACTTCATCACTAAGAAACTAAGTTAAAAGACTATTAATTAATGACTCATATTCCATATACATTTGAAATAATTCAAATTATCTAATGAGTCTCGATAGTATGTTTATTCACCATATTCATATTGTATTATGGTATAATAGATGTAAACAGTTTCCGTATTTTCTAATTCTCCATCACCAAATTTTAGGTTACTTCATCACTAAGAAACTAAGTTAAAAGACTATTACTTAATGACTCATATTCCATATACATTTGAAATAATTCAAATTATCTAATGAGTCTTGATAGTATATTTATTCACCATATTCATATTGTATTATGGTATAATACATGTAAACAGTTTCAGTATTTTCTAATTCTCCATCACCAAATCTTAGGATACTTCACCACTAAGAAACTAAGTTAAAAGACTATTACTTAATGACTCATATTCCATATACATTTGAAATAATTCAAATTATCTAATGAGTCTCGATAGTATATTTATTCACCATATTCATATTGTATTATGGTATAATAGATGTAAATAGTTACAGTATTTTCTAATTCTCCATCACCAAATTTTAGGTTACTTCATCACTAAGAAACTAAGTTAAAAGACTATTACTTAATGACTCATATTCCATATACATTTGAAATAATTCAAATTATCTAATGAGTCTCGATAGTATATTTATTCAGCATATTCATATTGTATTATGGTATAATACATGTAAACAGTTTCAGTATTTTCTAATTCTCCATCACCAAATCTTAGGTTACTTCATCACTAAGAAACTAAGTTAAAAGACTATTAATTAATGACTCATATTCCATATACATTTGAAATAATTCAAATTATCTAATGAGTCTCGATAGTATGTTTATTCACCATATTCATATTGTATTATGGTATAATAGATGTAAACAGTTTCCGTATTTTCTAATTCTCCATCACCAAATTTTAGGTTACTTCATCACTAAGAAACTAAGTTAAAAGACTATTACTTAATGACTCATATTCCATATACATTTGAAATAATTCAAATTATCTAATGAGTCTCGATAGTATATTTATTCACCATATTCATATTGTATTATGGTATAATACATGTAAACAGTTTCAGTATTTTCTAATTCTCCATCACCAAATCTTAGGATACTTCACCACTAAGAAACTAAGTTAAAAGACTATTACTTAATGACTCATATTCCATATACATTTGAAATAATTCAAATTATCTAATGAGTCTCGATAGGATATTTATTCACCATATTCATATTGTATTATGGTATAATAGATGTAAACAGTTACAGTATTTTCTAATTCTCCATCACCAAATTTTAGGTTACTTCATCACTAAGAAACTAAGTTAAAAGAGTATTACTTAATGACTCATATTCCATATACATTTGAAATAATTCAAATTATCTAATGAGTCTCGATACTATATTTATTAACCATATTCATATTGTATTATGGTATAATAAATGTAAACAGTTTCAGTATTTTCTAATTCTCCATCACCAAATCTTAGGTTACTTCATCACTAAGAAACTAAGTTAAAAGACTATTACTTAATGACACGTATTCCATATACATTTGAAATAATTCAAATTATCTAATGAGTCTCGATAGTATACTTTTTTACCATATTCATATTGTATTATGGTATAATACATGGAAACAGTTTCAGTATTTTCTAATTCTCCATCACCAAATCTTAGGTTACTTCATCACTAAGAAACTAAGTTAAAAGACTATTACTTAATGACACATATTCCATATACATTTGAAATAATTCAAATTATCTAATGAGTCTCGATAGTACATTTATCCACCATATTCATATTGTATTATGGTATAATAGATGTAAACAGTTTTAGTATTTTCTAATTCTCCATCACCAAATTTTAGGTTACTTCATCATTAAGAAACTAAGTTAAAAGACTATTACTTAATGACACATATTCCATATACATTTGAAATAATTCAAATTATCTAATGAGTCTCGATAGTATATTTATCCACCATATTCATATTGCATTATGGTATAATAGATGTACACAGTTTCAGTATTTTCTAATTCTCCATCACCAAATCTTAGGATACTTCATCACTAACAAACTAAGTTAAAAGACTATTACTTAATGACTCTTATTCCATATACATTTGAAATAATTCAAATTATCTAATGAGTCTCGATAGTATATTTATTCACCATATTCATATTGTATTATGGTATAATAGATGTAAACAGTTACAGTATTTTCTAATTCTCCATCACCAAATTTTAGGTTACTTCATCACTAAGAAACTAAGTTAAAAGACTATTACTTAATGACATATATTCCATATACATTTGAAATAATTCAAATTATCTAATGAGTCTAGATAGTATATTTATCCACCATATTCATATTGTATTATGGTATAATAGATGTAAACAGTTACATTATTTTCTAATTCTCCATCACCAAATTTTAGGTTACTTCATCACTAAGAAACTAAGTTAAAAGACTATTACTTAATGACTCATATTCCATATACATTTGAAATAATTCAAATTATCTAATGAGTCTCGATAGTATATTTATTCAGCATATTCATATTGTATTATGGTATAATACATGTAAACAGTTTCAGTATTTTCTAATTCTCCATCACCAAATCTTAGGTTACTTCATCACTAAGAAACTAAGTTAAAAGACTATTAATTAATGACTCATATTCCATATACATTTGAAATAATTCAAATTATCTAATGAGTCTCGATAGTATGTTTATTCACCATATTCATATTGTATTATGGTATAATAGATGTAAACAGTTTCCGTATTTTCTAATTCTCCATCACCAAATTTTAGGTTACTTCATCACTAAGAAACTAAGTTAAAAGACTATTACTTAATAACTCATATTCCATATACATTTGAAATAATTCAAATTATCTAATGAGTCTCGATAGTATATTTATTCACCATATTCATATTGTATTATGGTATAATACATGTAAACAGTTTCAGTATTTTCTAATTCTCCATCACCAAATCTTAGGATACTTCACCACTAAGAAACTAAGTTAAAAGACTATTACTTAATGACTCATATTCCATATACATTTGAAATAATTCAAATTATCTAATGAGTCTCGATAGTATATTTATTCACCATATTCATATTGTATTATGGTATAATAGATGTAAATAGTTACAGTATTTTCTAATTCTCCATCACCAAATTTTAGGTTACTTCATCACTAAGAAACTAAGTTAAAAGACTATTACTTAATGACTCATATTCCATATACATTTGAAATAATTCAAATTATCTAATGAGTCTCGATACTATATTTATTCACCATATTCATATTGTATTATGGTATAATACATGTAAACAGTTTCAGTATTTTCTAATTCTCCATCACCAAATCATAGGTTACTTCATCACTAAGAAACTAAGTTAAAAGACTATTACTTAATGACACGTATTTCATATACATTTGAAATAATTCAAATTATCTAATGAGTCTCGATAGTATACTTTTTTACCATATTCATATTGTATTATGGTATAATACATGTAAACAGTTTCAGTATTTTCTAATTCTCCATCACCAAATCTTAGGTTACTTCATCACTAAGAAACTAAGTTAAAAGACTATTACTTAATGACACATATTCCATATACATTTGAAATAATTCAAATTATCTAATGAGTCTCGATAGTACATTTATCCACCATATTCATATTGTATTATGGTATTATAGATGTAAACAGTTTCAGTATTTTTTAATTCTCCATCACCAACTTTTAGGTTACTTCATCATTAAGAAACTAAGTTAAAAGACTATTACTTAATGACACATATTCCATATACATTTGAAATAATTCAAATTATCTAATGAGTATCGATAGTATATTTATCCACCATATTCATATTGCATTATGGTATAATAGATGTAAACAGTTTCAGTATTTTCTAATTCTCCATCACCAAATCTTAGGATACTTAATCACTAAGAAACTAAGTTAAAAGACTATTACTTAATGACTCTTATTCCATATACATTTGAAATAATTCAAATTATCTAATGAGTCTCGATAGTATATTTATTCACCATATTCATATTGTATTATGGTATAATAGATGTAAACAGTTACAGTATTTTCTAATTCTCCATCACCAAATTTTAGGTTACTTCATCACTAAGAAACTAAGTTAAAAGACTATTACTTAATGACATATATTCCATATACATTTGAAATAATTCAAATTATCTAATGAGTCTAGATAGTATATTTATCCACCATATTCATATTGTATTATGGTATAATAGATGTAAACAGTTACATTATTTTCTAATTCTCCATCACCAAATTTTAGGTTACTTCATCACTAAGAAACTAAGTTAAAAGACTATTACTTAATGACTCATATTCCATATACATTTGAAATAATTCAAATTATCTAATGAGTCTCGATAGTATATTTATTCACCATATTCATATTGTATTATGGTATAATACATGTAAACAGTTTCAGTATTTTCTAATTCTCCATCACCAAATCTTAGGTTACTTCATCACTAAGAAACTAAGTTAAAAGACTATTAATTAATGACACATATTCCATATATATTTGAAATAATTCAAATTATCTAATGAGTCTCGATAGTATATTTATTCACCATATTCATATTGTATTATGGTATAATACATGTAAACAGTTTCAGTATTTTCTAATTCTCCATCACCCAATCTTAGGTTACTTCATCACTAAGAAACTAAGTTAAAAGACTATTACTTAATGACTCATATTTCATATACATTTGAAATAATTCAAATTATCTAATGAGTCTCGATAGTATATTTATTCACCATATTCATATTGTATTATGGTATAATAGATGTAAACAGTTATAGTATTTTCTAATTCTCCATCACCAAATTTTAGGTTACTTTATCACTAAGAAACTAAGTTAAAAGACTATTACTTAATGACTCATATTTCATATACATTTGAAATAATTCAAATTATCTAATGAGTCTCGATAGTATATTTATTAACCATATTCATATTGTATTATGGTATAATAGATGTAAACAGTTTCAGTATTTTCTAGTTTTCCATCACCAAATCTTAGGTTACTTCATCACTAAGAAACTAAGTTAAAAGACTATTATTTAATGACACATATTCCATATACATTTGAAATAATTCAAATTATCTAATGAGTCTCGATAGTATATTTATTCACCATATTCATATTGTATTATGGTATAATAGATGTAAACAGTTTCAGTATTTTCTAATTCTCCATCACCAAATCATAGGATACTTCATCACTAAGAAACTAAGTTAAAAGACTATTACTTATTGACTCATATTCCATATACATTTGAAATAACTCAAATTATCTAATGAGTCTCGATAGTATATTTATTCACCATATTTATATTGTATTATGGTATAATAGATGTAAACAATTACGGTATTTTCTAATTCTCCATCACCAAATCTTAGGTTACTTCATCACTAAGAAACTAAGTTAAAAGACTGTTAATTAATGACACATATTCCATATACATTTGAAATAATTCAAATTATCTAAGGAGTCTCTATAGTATATTTATTCACCATATTAATATTGTATTATGGTATAATACATGTAAACAGTTTCAGTATTTTCTAATTCTCCATCACCAAATCTTAGGTTACTTCATCAATAAGAAACTAAGTTAAAAGACTATTATTTAATGACACAAATTCCATATACATTTGAAATAATTCAAATTATCTAATGAGTCTCGATACTATATTTATTCACCATATTCATATTGTATTATGGTATAATAGATGTAAACAGTTTCAGTATTTTCTAATTCTCTATCACCAAATCTTAGGATACTTCATCACTAAGAAACTAAGTGAAAAGACTATTACTTAATGACTCATATTCCATATACATTTGAAATAATTCAAATTATCTAATGAGTCTCGATATTATATTTATTCAACATATTCATATTGTATTATGGTATAATAGATGTAAACAGTTACAGTATTTTCTAATTCTCCATCACCAAATTTTAGGTTACTTCATCACTAAGAAACTAAGTAAAAAGACTATTACTTAATGACATATATTCCATATACATTTGAAATAATTATCTAATGAGTCTAGATAGTATATTTATCCACCATATTCATATTGTATTATGGTATAATAGATGTAAACAGTTACATTATTTTCTAATTCTCCATCACCAAATTTTATGTTACTTCATCACTAAGAAACTAAGTTAAAAGACTATTACTTAATGACTCATATTCCATATACATTTGAAATAATTCAAATTATCTAATGAGTCTCGATAGTATATTTATTCACCATATTCATATTGTATTATGGTATAATACATGTAAACAGTTTCAGTATTTTCTAATTCTCCATCACCAAATCTTAGGTTACTTCATCACTAAGAAACTAAGTTAAAAGACTATTAATTAATGACACATATTCCATATATATTTGAAATAATTCAAATTATCTAATGAGTCTC
Organism: Vicia faba; assembly: GCA_948472305.1. Lineage (NCBI taxonomy): Eukaryota > Viridiplantae > Streptophyta > Magnoliopsida > Fabales > Fabaceae > Vicia > Vicia faba. The sequence continues at coordinate 73,248 of CATIWC010001958.1, forward strand.
GATAGTATATTTATTCACCATATTCATATTGTATTATGGTATAATACATGTAAACAGTTTCAGTATTTTCTAATTCTCCATCACCCAATCTTAGGTTACTTCATCACTAAGAAACTAAGTTAAAAGAATATTACTTAATGACTCATATTTCATATACATTTGAAATAATTCAAAATATCTAATGAGTCTCGATAGTATATTTATACACCATATTCATATTGTATTATGGTATAATAGATGTAAACAGTTACAGTATTTTCTAATTCTCCATCATCAAATTTTAGGTTACTTCATCACTAAGAAACTAAGTTAAAAGACTATTACTTAATGACTCATATTTCATATACATTTGAAATAATTCAAATTATCTAATGAGTCTCGATAGTATATTTATTCACCATATTCATATTGTATTATGGTATAATAGATTTAAACAGTTTCAGTATTTTCTAGTTTTCCATCACCAAATCTTAGGTTACTTCATCACTAAGAAACTAAGTTAAAAGACTATTATTTAATGACACATATTCCATATACATTTGAAATAATTCAAATTATCTAATGAGTCTCGATAGTATATTTATTCACCATATTCATATTGCATTATGGTATAATAGATGTAAACATTTTCAGTATTTTCTAATTCTCCATCACCAAATCTTAGGATACTTCATCACTAAGAAACTAAGTTAAAAGACTATTACTTATTGACTCATATTCCATATACATTTGAAATAACTCAAATTATCTAATGAGTCTCGATAGTATATTTATTCACCATATTTATATTGTATTATGGTATAATAGATGTAAACAGTTACGGTATTTTCTAATTCTCCATCACCAAATTTTAGGTTACTTCATCACTAAGAAACTAAGTTAAAAGACTATTACTTAATGACTCATATTCCTTATATATTTGAAATAATTCAAATCATCTAATGAGTCTCGATAGTATATTTATTCACCATATTCATATTGTGTTATGGTATAATACATGTACACAGTTTCAGTATTTTCTAATTCTCCGTCACCAAATCTTAGGTTACTTCATCACTAAGAAACTAAGTTAAAAGACTATTACTTAATGACACACATTCCATATACATTTGAAATAATTCAAATTATCTAATGAGTCTCGATAGTATATTTATTCACCATATTCATATTGTATTATGGTATAATACATGTAAACAGTTTCAGTTTTTTCTAATTCTCCATCACCAAATCTTAGGTTACTTCATCACTAAGAAACTAAGTTAAAAGACTATTACTTAATGACACATATTCCATATACATTTGAAATAATTCAAATTATCTAATGAGTCTCGATAGTATATTTATCCACCATATTCATATTGTATTATGGTATAATAGATGTAAACAGTTTCAGTATTTTGTAATTCTCCATCACCAAATCGTAGGTTATTCATCATTAAGAAACTAAGTTAAAAGACTATTACTTAATGACACATATTCCATATACATTTGAAATAATTCAAATTATCTAATGAGTCTCGATAGTATATTTATCCACCATATTCATATTGCATTATGGTATAATAGTTGTAAACAGTTTCAGTATTTTCTAATTCTCCATCACCAAATCTTAGGATACTTCATCACTAAGAAACTAAGTTAAAAGACTATTACTTAATGACTCATATTCCATATACATTTGAAATAATTCAAATTATCTAATGAGTCTTGATAGTATATTTATTCACCATATTCATATTGTATTATGGTATAATAGATGTAAACAGTTACAGTATTTTCTAATTCTCCATCACCAAATTTTAGGTTACTTCATCACTAAGAAACTAAGTTAAAAGACTATTACTTAATGACATATATTCCATATACATTTGAAATAATTCAAATTATCTAATGAGTCTAGATAGTATATTTATCCACCATATTCATATTGTATTATGGTATAATAGATGTAAACAGTTACATTATTTTCTAATTCTCCATCACCAAATTTTAGGTTACTTCATCACTAAGAAACTAAGTTAAAAGACTCTTACTTAATGACTCATATTCCATATACATTTGAAATAATTCAAATTATCTAATGAGTCTCGATAGTATATTTATTCACCATATTCATATTGTATTATGGTATAATACATGTAAACAGTTGCAGTATTTTCTAATTCTCCATCACCAAATCTTAGGTTACTTCATCACTAAGAAACTAAGTTAAAAGACTATTAATTAATGACACATATTCCATATACATTTGAAATAATTCAAATTATCTAATGAGTCTCGATAGTATATTTATTCACCATATTCATATTGTATTATGGTATAATACATGTAACTAGTTTTAGTATTTTCTAATTCTCCATCACCAAATCTTAGGTTACTTCATCACTAAGAAACTAAGTTAAAAGACTATTACTTAATGACACATATTCCATAAACATTTGAAATAATTCAAATTATCTAATGAGTCTAGATAGTATATTTTTCCACCATATTCATATTGTATTATGGTATAATAGATGTAAACAGTTTCAGTATTTTCTAATTCTCCATCACCAAATCTTAGGATACTTCATCACTAAGAAACTAAGTTAAAAGACTATTACTTAATGACTCATATTCCATATACATTTGAAATAACTCAAATTATCTAATGAGTCTCGATAGTATATTTATTCACCATTTTCATATTGTATTATGGTATAATAGATGTAAACAGTTACAGTATTTTCTAATTCTCCATCACCAAATTTTAGGTTACTTCATCACTAAAAAACTAAGTTAAAAGAATATTACTTAATGACATATATTCCATATACATTTGAAATAATTCAAATTATCTAATGAGTCTAGATAGTATATTTATCCACCATATTCATATTGTATTATGGTATAATAGATGTAAACAGTTACATTATTTTCTAATTCTCCATCACCAAATTTTAGGTTACTTCATCACTAAGAAACTAAGTTAAAAGACTATTACTTAATGACTCATATTCCATATACATTTGAAATAATTCAAATTATCTAATGAGTCTCGATAGTATATTTATTCACCATATTCTTATTGTATTATGGTATAATACATGTAAACAGTTTCAGTATTTTCTAATTCTCCATCACCAAATCTTAGGTTACTTCATCACTAAGAAACTAAGTTAAAAGACTATTAATTAATGACACATATTCCATATACATTTGAAATAATTCAAATTATCTAATGAGTCTCGATAGTATATTTATTCACCATATTCATATTGTATTATGGTATAATACATGTAAACAGTTTAAGTATTTTCTAATTCTCCATCACCAAATCTTAGGTTAGTTCATCACTAAGAAACTAAGTTAAAAGACTATTACTTAATGACACATATTCCATATACATTTGAAATAATTCAAATTATCTAATGAGTCTAGATAGTATATTTTTCCACCATATTCATATTGTATTATGGTATAATAGATGTAAACAGTTTCAGTATTTTCTAGTTCTCCATCACCAAATCTTAGGTTACTTCATCATTAAGAAACTAAGTTAAAAGACTATTACTTAATGACACATATTCCCATATACATTTCAAATAATTCAAATTATCTAATGAGTCTCGATAGTATATTTATCCACCATATCCATATTGCATTATGGTATAATAGATGTAAACAGTTTCAGTATTTTCTAATTCTCCATCACCAAATCTTAGGATACTTCATCACTAAGAAACTAAGTTAAAAGACTATTACTTAATGACTCATATTCCATATACATTTGAAATAATTCAAATTATCTAATGATTCTCGATAGTATAATTTTTCACCATATTCATATTGTATTATGGTATAATAGATGTAAACAGTTACAGTATTTTCTAATTCTCCATCACCAAATTTTAGGTTACTTCATCACTAAGAAACTAAGTTAAAAGACTATCACTTAATGACACATATTCCATATACATTTGAAATAATTCAAATTATCTAATGAGTCTCGATAGTATATTTATTCACCATTTTCATATTGTATTATGGTATAATACATGTAAACAGTTTCAGTATTTTCTAATTCTCCATCGCCAAATCTTAGGTTACTTCATCACTAAGAAACTAAGTTAAAAGACTATTACTTAATGACACATATTCCATATATATTTGAAATAATTAAAATTATCTAATGAGTCTCGATAGTATATTTACGCACCATATTCATATTGTATTATGGTATAATAGATGTAAACAATTTTAGTATTTTCTAAATCTCCATCACCAAATCTTAGGTTACTTCATCACTAAGAAACTAAGTTAAAAGACTATTACTTAATGACACATATTCCATATACATTTGAAATAATTCAAATTATCTAACGAGTCTCGATAGTATATTTATTCACCATATTCATATTGTATTTTGGTATATTAGATGTAAACGATTTCAGTATTTTCCTTCTTTTCCATCACCAAATTTTAGGTTACTTCTTCACCAAGAAACTAATTTGAAAGACTATTACTTAATGACACATATTATATATACATTTGAAATAATTCAAATTATCTAACGAGTCTCGATAGTATATTTATCCACCATATTCATATAGTATTATGGTATAATAGATGTAAACAATTTCAGTATTTTCCTTCTTCTCCATCACCAAATTTTAGGTTACTTTTTAGCTAAGAAACTAAGTTAAAAGACTATTACTTAATGACTCATATTCCATATACATTTGAAATAATTCAAATTATCTAATGAGTCTCGATAGTATATTTATTCACCATATCCATATTGTATTATGGTATAATAGATGTAAACAGTTTCAGTATTTTCTAATTCTCCATCACCAAATCTTAGGTACTTCGTCACTAAGAAACTAAGTTAAAAGACTATTACTTAATGACACATATTCCAAATATATTTGAAATAATTCAAATTATCTAATGAGTCTCGATAGTATATTTATCCACCATATTCATATTGTATTATGGTATAATAGATGTAAACAGTTTCAGTATTTTCTAATTCTCCATCACCAAATCTTAGGATATTTCGTCACTAAGAAACTATGTTAAAAGATTATTACTTAATGACTCATATTCCATATACATTTGAAATAATTCAAATTATCTAATGAGTCTCGATAGTATATTTATTCACCATATTCATATTGTATTATGGTATAATAGATGTAAACAGTTACAATATTTTCTAATTCTCCATCACCAAATTTTAGGTTACTTCATCACTAAGAAACTAAGTTAAAAGACTATTACTTAATGACACATATTCCATATACATTTGAAATAATTCAAATTATCTAATGAGTCTCGATAGTATATTTACCCACCATATTCATATTGTATTATGGTATAATAGATGTAAACAATTTCAGTATTTACTAATTCTCCATCACCAAATCTTAGGTTACTTCATCAATAAGAAACTAAGTTAAAAGACTATTACTTAATGAAACATATTCCATATACATTTGAAATAATTCAAATCATCTAACGAGTCTCGATAGTATATTTATTCACCATATTCATATTGTATTTTGGTATAATAGATGTAAACAATTTCAGTATTTTCCTTCTTTTCCATCACCAAATTTTAGGTTAATTCATCACTAAGAAACTAAGTTAAAAGACTATTACTTAATGACACATATTATATATACATTTGAAATAATTCAAATTATCTAATGAGTCTCGATAGTATATTAATCCACCATATTCATATTATATTATGGTATAATAGATGTAAACAATTTCAGTATTTTCCTTCTTCTCCATCCCCAAATTTTAGGTTACTTTTTCACTAAGAAACTATGTTAAAAGACTATTACTTAATGACACATATTCCATATACATTTGAAATAATTCAAATTATCTAATGAGTGTCGATAGTATAATTTATCCACCATATTCATATTGTATTATGGTATAATAGATGTAAACAGTTTCAGTATTTTCTAATTCTCCATCACCAAATCTTAGGTTACTTCATCACTAAGAAACTAAGTTAAAAGACTATTACTTAATGACATATATTCCATATACATTTGAAATAATTCAAATTATCTATTGAGTCTAGATAGTATATTTATCCACCATATTCATATTGTATTATGGTATAATAGAGGTAAGCAGTTTCAGTATTTTCTAATTCTCCATCACCAAATCTTAGGTTAGTTCATCACTAATAAACTAAGTTAAAAGACTATTACTTAATGACACATATTCCATATACATTTGAAATAATTCAAATTATCTAATGAGTCTCGATAGTATATTTATTCACCATATTCATATTGTATTATGGTATAATACATGTAAATAGTTTCAGTATTTTCTAATTCTCCATCACCAAATCTTAGGTTACTTCATCACTAAGAAACTAAGTTAAAAGACTATTACTTAATGACACATATTCCATATACATTTGAAATAATTCAAATTATCTAATGAGTCTCGATAGTATATTTATCCACCATATTCATATTGTATTATGGTATAATAGATGTAAACAATTTCAGTATTTTCCTTCTTCTCCATCACCAAATTTTAGGTTACTTCTTCACTAAGAAACTAAGTTAAAAGACTATTACTTAATGACACATATTCCATATACATTTAAAATAATTCAAATTATAATGAGTCTCGATAGTATATTTATTCACCATATTCATATTGTATTATGGTATAATGCATGTAAACAGTTTCAGTATTTTCTAATTCTCCATCACCAAATCTTAGGTTACTTCATCACTAAGAAACTAAGTTAAAAGACTATTACTTGATGACACATATTCCAAATACATTTGAAATAATTCAAATTATCTAATGAGTCTCGATAGTATATTTATCCACCATATTCATATTGTATTATGGTATAATAGATGTAAACAGTTTCAGTATTTTCTAATTCTACATCACCAAATCTTAGGATACTTCATCACTAAGAAACTAAGTTAAAAGACTATTACTTAATGACTCATATTCCATATACATTTGAAATAATTCAAATTATCTAATGAGTCTCGATAGTATATTTATTCACCATATTCATATTGTATTATGGTATAATACATGTAAATAGTTTCAGTATTTTCTAATTCTCCATCACCAAATCTTAGGTTACTTCATCACTAAGAAACTAAGTTAAAAGACTATTACTTAATGACACATATTCCATATACATTTGAAATAATTCAAATTATCTAATGAGTCTCGATAGTATATTTATCCACCATATTCATATTGTATTATGGTATAATAGATGTAAACAATTTCAGTATTTTCCTTCTTCTCCATCACCAAATTTTAGGTTACTTCTTCACTAAGAAACTAAGTTAAAAGACTATTACTTAATGACACATATTCCATATACATTTAAAATAATTCAAATTATAATGAGTCTATATAGTATATTTATTCACCATATTCATATTGTATTATGGTATAATGCATGTAAACAGTTTCAGTATTTTCTAATTCTCCATCACCAAAATCTTAGGTTACTTCATCACTAAGAAACTAAGTTAAAAGACTATTACTTAATGACACATATTCCATATACATTTGAAATAATTCAAATTATCTAATGAGTCTGGATAGTATATTTATCCACCATATTCATATTGTATTATGGTATAATAGATGTAAACAATTTCAGTATTTTCCTTCTTCTCCATCACCAAATTTTAGGTTACTTCTTCACTAAGAAACTAAGTTAAAAGACTATTACTTAATGACACATATTCCATATACATTTAAAATAATTCAAATTATAATGAGTCTCGATAGTATATTTATTCACCATATTCATATTGTATTATGGTATAATGCATGTAAACAGTTTCAGTATTTTCTAATTCTCCATCACCAAATCTTAGGTTACTTCATCACTAAGAAACTAAGTTAAAAGACTATTACTTGATGACACATATTCCAAATACATTTGAAATAATTCAAATTATCTAATGAGTCTCGATAGTATATTTATCCACCATATTCATATTGTATTATGGTATAATAGATGTAAACAGTTTCAGTATTTTCTAATTCTACATCACCAAATCTTAGGATACTTCATCACTAAGAAACTAAGTTAAAAGACTATTACTTAATGACTCATATTCCATATACATTTGAAATAATTCAAATTATCTAATGAGTCTCGATAGTATATTTATTCACCATATTCATATTGTATTATGGTATAATACATGTAAATAGTTTCAGTATTTTCTAATTCTCCATCACCAAATCTTAGGTTACTTCATCACTAAGAAACTAAGTTAAAAGACTATTACTTAATGACACATATTCCATATACATTTGAAATAATTCAAATTATCTAATGAGTCTCGATAGTATATTTATCCACCATATTCATATTGTATTATGGTATAATAGATGTAAACAATTTCAGTATTTTCCTTCTTCTCCATCACCAAATTTTAGGTTACTTCTTCACTAAGAAACTAAGTTAAAAGACTATTACTTAATGACACATATTCCATATACATTTAAAATAATTCAAATTATAATGAGTCTATATAGTATATTTATTCACCATATTCATATTGTATTATGGTATAATGCATGTAAACAGTTTCAGTATTTTCTAATTCTCCATCACCAAATCTTAGGTTACTTCATCACTAAGAAACTAAGTTAAAATACTATTACTTGATGACACATATTCCAAATACATTTGAAATAATTCAAATTATCTAATGAGTCTCGATAGTATATTTATCCACCATATTCATATTGTATTATGGTATAATAGATGTAAACAGTTTCAGTATTTTCTAATTCTACATCACCAAATCTTAGGATACTTCATCACTAAGAAACTAAGTTAAAAGACTATTACTTAATGACTCATATTCCATATAAATTTGAAATAATTAAAATTATCTAATGAGTCTCGATAGTATATTTATTCACCATATTCATATTGTATTATGGTATAATAGATGTAAACAGTTACAGTATTTTCTAATTCTCCATCACCAAATTTTAGGTTACTTCATCACTAAGAAACTAAGTTAAAAGATTATTACTTAATGACACATATTCCATATACATTTGAAATAATTCAAATTATCTAATGAGTCTCGATAGTATATTTATTCACCATATTCATATTGTATTATGGTATAATAGATATAAACAGTTTCAATATTTCTAATTCCCCATCACCAAATCTTAGGTTACTTCATCACTAAGAAACTAAGTCAAAAGACTATTACTTAATGACATATATTCCATATACATTTGAAATAATTCAAATTATCTAATGAGTCTAGATAGTATATTTATCCACCATATTCATATTGTATTATGGTATAATAGAGGGAAGTAGTTTCAGTATTTTCTAATTCTCCATCACCAAATCTTAGGTTACTTCATCACTAAGAAACTAAGTAAAAGACTATTACTTAATGACACATATTCCATATACATTTGAAATAATTCAAATTATCTAATGAGTCTCGATAGTATATTTATCCACCATATTCATATTGCATTATGGTATAATACATGTAAACAGTTTCAGTATTTTCTAATTCTCCATCACCAAATCTTAGGTTACTTCATCACTAAGAAACTAAGTTAAAGACTATTACTTAATGACACATATTCCATATACATTTGAAATAATTCAAATTATCTAATGAGTCTCGATAGTATATTTATCAACCATATTCATATTGTATTATGGTATAAAAGATGTAAACAGTTTCAGTATTTTCTAATTCTCCATCACCAAATCTTAGGTTAGTTCATCACTAAGAAACTAAGTTAAAAGAATATTACTTAATGACACATATTCCATATACATTTGAAATAATTCAAATTATAATGAGTCTCGATAGTATATTTATTCACCATATTCATATTGTATTATGGTATAATACATGTAAATAGTTTCAGTATTTTCTAATTCTCCATCACCAAATCTAAGGTTACTTCATCACTAAGAAACTAAGTTAAAAGACTATTACTTAATGACACATATTCCATATACATTTGAAATAATTCAAATTATCTAATGAGTCTCGATAGTATATTTATCCACCATATTCATATTGTATTATGGTATAATAGATGTAAACAATTTCAGTATTTTCCTTCTTCTCCATCACCAAATTTTAGGTTACTTCTTCACTAAGAAACTAAGTTAAAAGACTATTACTTAATGACACATATTCCATATACATTTAAAATAATTCAAATTATAATGAGTCTATATAGTATATTTATTCACCATATTCATATTGTATTATGGTATAATGCATGTAAACAGTTTCAGTATTTTCTAATTCTCCATCACCAAATCTTAGGTTACTTCATCACTAAGAAACTAAGTTAAAAGACTATTACTTGATGACACATATTCCAAATACATTTGAAATAATTCAAATTATCTAATGAGTCTCGATAGTATATTTATCCACCATATTCATATTGTATTATGGTATAATAGATGTAAACAGTTTCAGTATTTTCTAATTCTACATCACCAAATCTTAGGATACTTCATCACTAAGAAACTAAGTTAAAAGACTATTACTTAATGACTCATATTCCATATAAATTTGAAATAATTCAAATTATCTAATGAGTCTCGATAGTATATTTATTCACCATATTCATATTGTATTATGGTATAATAGATGTAAACAGTTACAGTATTTTCTAATTCTCCATCACCAAATTTTAGGTTACTTCATCACTAAGAAACTAAGTTAAAAGATTATTACTTAATGACACATATTCCATATACATTTGAAATAATTCAAATTATCTAATGAGTCTCGATAGTATATTTATTCACCATATTCATATTGTATTATGGTATAATAGATATAAACAGTTTCAATATTTTCTAATTCCCCATCACCAAATCTTAGGTTACTTCATCACTAAGAAACTAAGTCAAAAGACTATTACTTAATGACATATATTCCATATACATTTGAAATAATTCAAATTATCTAATGAGTCTAGATAGTATATTTATCCACCATATTCATATTGTATTATGGTATAATAGAGGGAAGTAGTTTCAGTATTTTCTAATTCTCCATCACCAAATCTTAGGTTAGTTCAT
>CATIWC010001959.1:0-54023 GCA_948472305.1 Vicia faba
GTATCGCAAAAATAAAATTAAATGTCAATATTATTTACATTCATACACCAATAAATATTTAATATGATAATCATATACTATAATTAAACACTTTAGTATATTAAAAATAATTAGAAGAAGATAAAATAATTAGATAGAAAAAAGATAGAAGAATAAAATGAAAAGAGAAAGAAGAATGAGATGGTGAGCGAAAAGTGAGAAGTTGAGGAAAAATGAAAGTTGAAAAACTATCAAATAAGAACTTAACACTTGGTAGCATTTAGTTGAAGTAATGTGAATTAATTGAGAGATTAGGTTTTAAACCTTTTGCATGTGTAAAATTTTTTAAAGTGAATAATATATCATAGAACTTTATGTTGAAATAATTTAAGATTCTCAATTTTTCTCCCTTCTCATTCAATTTTTTTACTTTTTTTATTTTTATTTTATTTTTCTACTATTCCTTCGAGAATTTGTTTTTATACTTTTCCCCTTCTAATATCATTGTTTGTTGATTTACAAATTTCAAATGATTTATAATTTTATCTTTATCTTTCATCGTTATATATGATGTATAATATAATAATTTAACCTATTTAAAAATGATGATGTTTTATGTGTAGATTTTCTCTAACTACATCAAATAGATAGATGATGAAATAACTAGAGCTCATGAGTCATATTCATTTTTCAAAAGTTTCAAATTCATATATATATATATATATATATATATATATATATATATATATATATATATATATATATATATATATATATATATATATATATATATATATATATATATATATATATATATATATATATATATATATATATATATATATATATATATATATATATATATATATATATATATATATATATATATATATATATATAATTGTTAATATTTCACTAGTATATATAATAATAATTAGAAAAATAAATTTTTAATTATAAAATGAATAATAATAATAATAATATAAATTTAATTATGTTAAATAATTATACAAAAAGAAGAAGAAGAAAAGGCTCTTGAAAGAAAAATAAAAAAATAAAAATTTTAATGTTTGAAAATAAAAATGTTGTGTCTCAAATAAATGCAACTGTTAATTAAAAAAATGTATTTTATTGATAATGGCCCGTGAGAAAAAGAGAAAATTTGACATTCAAAAATAAGAATTTTGTATCCAAATAAAGATGATTGTTAATTAAAATAAAATAGGTATTTTGTTGATAGTGACCCGTGAGAAAATGAGAAATTTTTACATATAAAAATAAGAACTTTGTGCCTCAAATAAAGATAATTATTAATTAAAATAAAATAGATATTTTATTGATAGTGATCAATAAGAAAAAAAATTAACTTTTAAAAATAAGAGTTTTTGTGTCTCAAATAAAAAATTTATATCTCAAATAAGACAATGGTTAATTAAAAGAAAATAAGTATTTTGTTGGTAATGATCTATAAAAAAAGAAAAAAATTAACATTTAAAAATAAAAATATTGTATCTCAAATAGTAAAAATTATTAATTAAAATATAATATATTTTTTGAATAGTGATTTATTAGATGAAAAGTTAATTGTGTGTATGGCTATTAAGTATTATCCAATTTCATAAAATAAAATTTTAATTTTATTAAAATTTATAAATAGATTAATTAATATTTTTAATAATAATAAAAATAAATTTAATTAAATGTATCGCAAAAATAAAAGTAAATGTCAATATTATTTACGTTCATACACCAATAAATATTTAATATGATAATCATATACTATAATTAAATACTTTAGTATATTAAAAATAATTAGAAGAAGATAAAATAATTAGATAGAAAAAAGATAGAAGAATAAAATGAAAAGAGAAAGAAGAATGAGATGGTGAGTGAAAAAGTGAGAAGTTGAGGAAAAATGAAAGTTGAAAAACTATAAAATAAGAACTTAACACTTGGTAGCATTTAGTTGAAGTAATGTGAATTAATTGAAAGATTTGGTTTTAAACCTTTTGCAAGTGTAAAATTTTTTAAAGTGAATAAGATATCATAGAACTTTATGTTGAAATAATTTAAGACTCTCAATTTTTCTCCCTTCTCATTCAATTTTTTTACTTTTTTTATTTTTATTTTATTCTTCTACTATTCCTTCGAGAATTTGTTTTTCTATTTTTCCCCTTCTAATATCATTGTTTGTTGATTTACAAATTTCAAATGATTTATAATTTTATCTTTATCTTTTATCGTTATATATGATGTATAATATAATAATTTAGCCTATTTAAAAATGATGGTGTTTTATGTGTAGATTTTCTCTAACTATATCAAATAGATAGATGATGAAATAACTAGAGCTCATGAGTCATATTCATTTTTCAAATATATATATATATATATATATATATATATATATATATATATATATATATATATATATATATATATATATATATATATATATATATATATATATATATATATATATATATATATATATATATATATATATATATATATATATATATATATATATATATATATATATATAAATTTTATTATTTTATACTCTTTTAATTTTCTTCTTCTTCTTAATCATGTTAAAAATATATTTTATTTTTCAAAAATAAAATTATAAAGTTATTATCAATTTATTTTCATAAAAAATACGGTCAATATAAAACCATTTATGATATTTATTTTAAATTATTTTTATGTTACTATAATAATTACCAAAATTAATTTAATAAAATATATATATGTGCATCGCACGGATAATCGTCTAGTTTTTTTCTATAGATAGATAGTTGATTATATTTATAAAGAGTTGTTTTATTTTAGTTTCGTTAATTCAACTAAGACGATAGTTTCAAGAACATCCAATTTTCAAAAATATAAGTTTGTGTCTGACAATGGAACAAAGATGTGTTTTGTATGTCTTATATTCAAGATTTTTTTTGGAATAATTAGGTATTAAAAAAAAAATTCGCAAATAATCCTGTTTCGGAGAAAATTACACAAATAACCATGTTTAAGAAAACCCCATAAGGGAGGAGTCAACCCAGTTGGCGCATGCACTTAATTTTAAAGGGGATGCACCATCTCACTTGGCGCCTATGTGTAAAAGGTTTGCTCTAAGCCAAGTGAGATGGCGCCTTAGTGCAAAAGACATGCAATTTTTCGCGTTTTTTATTTTAAATGTGGTACGTTACGTAAACGATATAGGATCAAGAAAATTGACTTTTTATTTATACAATATGATTACACACATAACGATTACATAAAAGAAATACAGATTAATCAGTGGTCCCCCGGAACCCGGTAATGACCCTCGATTCCGCATTCCCGTCATCGCCTTTCCCGTACTGGGTTTCGTCGTGTTTCCTGTTGTGGCAGGGTCGACGGCCCAACGAAGTCAATGCGTTCCAGATCCATAAAATCATCCAGATCTCCATATCTAGAAGATCCGCTTTGGTACAGTCGGTTGCCCATATCCTCAAAGTTTGGTCGTGTTGGTGGTGGGTGGGGTTCCATGGTTGGTCTGTAGCATTGGTCGTCTAAGTACGGGGGTAGAAAGAAAATGGATCTTGGGGTGTTTGGTATTGGGAATGTTGGGTGCTTTGGTGATGTTGTTGTTGATGGTAAGTTGGGTCGGTTGGTTCATAATCTTCGGACAATCCCAGATCAGGGCTAAGGTTAGATGTTGAGGGGCCCATATTGGAATATAAAGAAGACTGGAATTATGTGTGGGGTATGCGGGTGTATTGGTATTATGATCGAAATTGTGGTTGGGTGTGAGGCATATTGGGGTATTGGTACTGAGGTGGTTATTATGGTTGGTTGTGGGGCATGTGGGTGTAATCGTATTATGGTGGTGATTGTGGTTGGGTGTTTGTGGTTCTGTTTCATCGGGGGGTTGGTGGGAGGTTGATGTGTGTTGGGTTTGTTGTTGGGGAAATGAGGGTTGTGCCCATTGTGTTCGTGGGTCAACCAAATACCTTGGATGAGACACGTGCATTTCTGGGGTACTAACCGATCTGTACCAAGCTAAATATTGATCCGTGTGTCGCATATTACCATGGTTGAGGAAAACTTGGAATTGCAAGACATGTCGGTGACGCCTCTGCCACATCTTACACTATTCTAGAGCAAAATCTTTCCATTTGGTAAGACCCCATTGGGCGTCGACCCTTTTGAGATACCACGGGGACAAACAAGTTGGATCGCAGGGTATCTCTTGATGCATTCTAAACTGCATCTTGACACGATCGTTGTGGTGCATCTCCACAACATTGAATCATATGATTGCAGTCTTTGCGCTCTAAATTGATGCATCCTCAGAGTTTGGTTCATGGTCCAAACCCAAATATGGTCTCCAGACAAATTGCAGATAAAATTAAATCAGCTTAATGAAAACGTAATAAATAAATAATTTAAAAGTAGAAAAGTTGAAAGGTATGACGTACATCATCCGGGCCAAGGTGATCTAATAGATTGCAGTATAGAGCGACATTGAATCTTGGATTCTTGCCGTAATCCATACCCCTCACGCAGTACCTAAAAGATTTGAAAAATATTTTATTTTTATCATATATTTGGTGAAGAGATGAATAGTAATAAATGATATAAATTGATGACTTACTTTGTTGCATATGGGAAAATGAATGTGTTTGTTGTTGACGGGGTTTAGGGACTCCATTCTCCACCAACCCCAAGCTTGAAGTAAAAAATTGCAGCCTTAAAATGTACATTTTTCCTTGATTGCATTTTTACACAAGGAACTGTATAGACTGGCTAAAACAGCAGAACCCCAACTATACTTTTTAGTTTTTTTGAAGTCTCTAAGTAAATTTAAATACATAAAATTTACATTATTTCCCGTACTTTCGGGAAATAAAAAGGTTCCAAACAGTATCATTATATAATTTCTAGCTTTTATTACCTTAGCTAGCTCAGAGGAATTTTTGTTTAATTTCAGAGTCGCATAATGATTTTTTAGCTCAGTAAGTAGTATACCCTGACCTCTCGCACCACCACCTTCAACCATATCCCTGCCTAACAATTCTTCACACATAGAATTGGGTTGTTGAACCGACACGTTAACCGCCTTACCATCGACAGGGAGACCCAATAACATGTACACGTCCTCTAGTGTGACGGTACATTCACCTATTGGTAGATAAAATGTATGGGTCTCTGGTCTCCACCTTTCCAACATTACAAGTATGAACTTTGAATCAATCATGCAGTTGGATATCTTTATAACGTTTCTGAAATCTGCGTATTCGAGATAGGTATGATCAACGGGTCGGGAGCAAGATAGTTGTGTGACCGGATTCTGAATCTTTTAGTATCCTAAGTTAAGAATGTAAAAAGTGTAAGAGTCGGTAAGATGAATAAAGCATTAATAGAAGTATGAAAAATGTATAAATATACAAGAAACTTACAAACGATGTAATATTGTCCCTTGTGCCTCTGTGAGAATCTCTCATTGTGAGAAGAGACATTGTTGAAATTGTCTGAGATTATGAAAGAGTTTAAAATTGTATGAGATTATGAAAGAGTTTGTAGCAAAGAGTGAGACGATTGTGGATGCAATAGAAGTATGTGAGGCTCTATATTTATAGGCAAAATTTTATCACAAAGTAAGTGAGGTGGTTGGTGGGTGCATGCATGCATGATAAGTGTCACTCTTGCAGTGTAGGTGCAGGCTGTAACACCCCAATTCTACTCGACAATTATATAAACAAATTAGAGTTATAAAATCATTCATGCAAATGAATTAGGATGCCGCAAATTCATCATTAAAAACTCATTGCATTCATCGTGGATACGTAACACTTTAAAATATCAGATGAACCATCATCCTAACAATTTAATCTCTTAATTCAACAATTTAAACATCTACATTGCGGAGTTCTTAATAACATCTTTATCATCGTTACAACAACTTCAAAACAACACATATTTAATAATAATCAACTTAAAGTTCAACAACTGAATAATCAACAATCAAAAGCAGCAAGCGTTCATCCTCCCGAGTGTTACATATCAGAGCAATGACACTGACTCGAACTATTGAAGGTATACAGCCTTCACTCTCGATTACCTGCACGTTACCAACATAAGGGCAACATTCAAACAGAAGGGGTGAGATATCTAACAATATAATAAAATGTATGATAATTAATATATTAAATTAGATCACATAACATCACCACTTCTCATCTTATAATCAACAATAATCGCAACTGAAATACCAACAATAATACACATTCATCACATCAATTCACAAACTTCTTTATGCAATCGTATAATGTGACTCAATACTATGCAAATGCAGGTGGTACCATTGGAGCAGAACTTCCATCTTAAAAATATGCCAATAAATAGAGGCATCAATAAGGCATAAGCCTTCATCTTAATATTCTCCAATACATGCCATCTTAATGAGCATAAGCTCCATCTTGAAATGCAATGTATGCGACACCATCATGAATATAATGACAACACCATAATTAACCACATCTCAACACAAACATCATTTTTGGCCATAAGCCTACATCTTTATAGCTGCCAATTATTAGAGGCATCTCAACATCCTTCATCAACATCATATATCATCATAAATCATCAAACATCATATATCATCATAATTCACAGCAATTCAACCACAACAACATTACAACAGCAATTCGTCAATCTCGCAACGTTGGCCATAAGCCTACAACATGATATTGCCTATAATTAATTAATCATCTAAGGCTTACTTCTAAATTACCAAACCTCTACATATTACTATTCTGTAATACTGCATCATTATCATCATTAATCCTACTGTTACAAACCAAATAGTAATCTATAAACGTTTCATCCTCATCATTCTGCACAAAAATCAGCATAGCGATTAACGCGGGAATTAACTCTAGTCCTAATTTGGATACTAGGATTATCCTTCCTATTCTTCATTTTAATCCTTAAGAATGAAGTTCTTTGCGTTAGCTATTCAACGCTTCATAAGGCACCTCAAACAGAGTCCTAAAACTCAAGTTACAGCCTTTTCTAAACGATTATGCCAAAAACCAGACAACATATATCGACGCATAATGCCTTGGGTCGACGTGTACTGAACTGATCACGCCATATGAGTCGACGCATACTCTCTCGTATCGACTCATCCTGAGTCTGCAACACTGCATGTATCGACACATGCTCCTACGTATCGACTCATCCTGAGTCTAAAATCCCTTATGTATCGACACATGACTCCTTCGTGTCGACTTATATCGAGTCTAACAACATTCTTGTATCGACACGTACCATTTGGGGTCGACACATATTGCTCTGCTAAGGATAATTTCTGCGATTTTCTCTGTGTTTTCACTACGGGTTCCATACTTTAGGCCCTAAAAACATCATCTAATCATAGATAATCATCAATTACAATTCTCCTATAATTCTACACCAAATATACAACATTAGGGTATTATTATTCATCTTTCAATCATCAATTATCGGCATATAACAACATATAATTCAATCATGAACAAGACAACATTCACCTCTAACCCCACATACCAATTATCATGAACCCTATTATAGAGTCAGAACCCCACCCTTACCTTGGATTGAAGGTTGCTCTATAACTTTCCAGTTGAATTTTCGTTCTGCCTCTTTTCCTTCTTTTCCAACAGCTTTCACGTTCTTTCTCTAAACCTTATTCTTCTACTGCTTCTTCTTTCTTGTTATTCTAACCATATAATAAAATAACCCTATTATTCTCTCAAAATACCTTTAATGGTCTTAAGACTACCACACCCCCTTATTGCTACTTTTATTCCTTTAAAACAAGCCCACATCAAATAATATTATACTTCTAATATTATTTCACCACTTAATAAAATAAATGAATCCAACTAATCACAACACATCTTCACAAATATTACAAAAAATAATTTAATTAAATAATTAATTAAATTACGGGCGTTACAACTCTCCCCCACTTAGAATATTTTCGTCCTCGAAAATTTACCTTAATCAAACAACTCAGGATAAGAGTCTCGCATCTTGCTCTCCAACTCCCAAATCATGCTTTCTCCGGCAGCTCCTAGCCAAACCACTTTAACCAAAGCAATCTCCTTGCCCCTCAGAGTCTTCATTTCATGATCCGCGATTCGTACAGGCATCGTCTCCACAGTAAGATTATCCCGTACTCGCACATCATCCATATGAATCACATGAGATTGATCTGAAATATACTTTCGGAGTTGTGACACATGAAACACATCATGCAAATTCTAAAGATTAGGCGGTAAAGTCACTCTATAAGCAACATTCCCCACTGTGATACGGTGGGAGAACTGACTTGAGGTTTTGCGTTTGTATTCGCAAATGTTGCGGTTTAGCAAGAGTCGCCACCTACTTTTCTTTTATCCAAAAGGAAAGGTGAAAAAGCACAGGAAAGACCTTTAGAGATGTTTTTTGAGTTCGGGGGTAGATTATGAAAAGGGAAGGTATTAGCACCATTTTCATCCATGGTTTTCCATGGGCTCTTAGTTACTCGCTAGATCACTTTCTTTTGTTTGAATGTGCTTTGTGGTGTGGGTTTTGAAAGTATTTTGAAAATGTAACTTCGTAATGGTTCTCGTTTCTATAAGAATGCATACAAAGTGTTTGTTTCGAAAATAGTTCAAAGAGGTGTTTGTGAGATGTGTTTTTGAAAGTGATTTTGAAAAGGTGTCTTTGTAATGGTTCTCATTTCTATAAGAACGCGTACAAAGTGCTGTCTTTTGAAAATGTTTCAAATGAGAGTGTTGGTGTATAAAAATGTTTTTGTTGTGAGCAAGCGAGTAACTGAGAGCGAACCTACATACTCAAAAGGTCTTAGATGTGATTTTCCTCCTCCTTTAGATGTGGCTATCTTACCATTGATTTGGTAAGAAGCCCCATCATTGGATGTGAAGGGACGAGTGTAGGACGTTTGTATAGTCATAGAAGGCAACTCATGGAACGTTTTAGCAATGTCGTTTTAGGGACTAGATCGTTTATCGAAGGCAACATCGAGGGTCATCGAGGGACTACGATTTTTTATCGAGGGTCTTGCTAAAACTACCATGTTCGAGGGACAAGACTATTTTCTATTAGGCAACGAGTGGGATTACCTAGGGGTGCTAGTGTGCAAGTGTGTTTGATTACATGCATTTAGTCTTGATTAGGGTGATTTATTTGTTGGTTTTAGTCTTGACATATACACCCTAATTATTAACAATATATGAAAGCAATAAAAGTGCGGAAAGTAAAGATTCTACGCTATTACAATCATTAGGGGGATGGGGTGTACATATTTACAAATGGGGGTTGCGAGTAAAATTAAATCCTAAGTTACTATTACAACCAAATTGAAATGTACAAAATGTGCAAGAAACGTAAATTGCTTATTTATTTAAGAAAAGAAATAAGTTTTGTTTAAGAAAATATTTTTGGTCTTTTATGATTGATGGAAAAAGTGATGGCAAAAAATAATAAAAAGACAGAATCAGTGTGAATGCTAAAAGGAAGAGGTCAAAAGTTCTAACTCTGACTTGCTGCATAGATAGAAACAAACGTTAATAGAAACAGGGAGGGTCAGAAGTTCTGAATCTGCTGAGGACACAAGAATTTTCAGAAGTTCTAGATCTGCTGAGGACACAAGAGTTTTCAGAAGCTCTGATGCCACTGACAGAACTTCCTCTCCCTCTCTATGCTAGTCAGAACATCTGCAACTTAGTCATTTTCCAACAAGACAGAAGATACGCATATAACAGTTTATGGCAGGTTTCATAATGTTTCAGAAACAAGAAATATCAGAACTATAAATCAGAGGCAAGCATAAATTTGCTAATCCTGATTCTGAGTTCTAATTTCTTCAAGAAGTGCTGAATTGATTTATTCCCTACTTAGGCAGGCAGATGCATGAAATCTCAGAATATGTACAACATCAGAAACATGATATCTACATTGTATTTTCGAGCATGTAAATCTGATAATGCTTAAGTAACGTGATAAGAGTCAGCAGAAGCTTACCTTGCAGCTGAAAAGATTATGTGAAATAGAGGTTGGTCCTGAACTCTGGTGATGTTCTGAGCAACTTCTTCACGTACTCAGCAGGATGGAAGTTCTCAACTTCTGGAACAACCAAGGGGTGATATTCTGACTTCTTTGAGTAGGCGGATGGTGACTGTATGGTAGTATGAATACAGAAGTTAGGGCAGTTTCTAATATGTGAATCAGAAACTGCATGGATGGTTTTTTAGTCAAGAAATACTTGAGAACAAATGAAGTTTGAATGCAAGGAATCAAAAGTTAACAGGTTTTGTATGTTGTGTTTATAGTTCTTGGAACTCTTGGAATTTTGGCAGGGGTTCAAGGCTTTTCTTTCTCAAATTTTTTACCTCTTTTCAATGGCCAAAGGTGTTCTATTTATAGGCAAAGGTTTTGTAGTTTGGAGAGGTCAAGTGGCACCAACATCATATGCTAGATGCTGACTTGTTCTTGAAGCAAGTTCAAAAAGGTGTGATAGTTGGCAGTTTTTAGCCTAGACTGGATTAGCAAGCAGGGATTAAGGAAAAGTAAACCCAAAAAAACAAAAACATGCATGGGCCCTCACATATTTCTGTACAAAAGTTGCTTTTAAGGATAGCAAAGGTACTTTCTATGCCACATGTGGGGAGATCCTTTGGATAAAGACTCAAAAGTGGTTGTGAGCATTAAATGAGCATTAAATGATGATGAGATTTTTCAAAATCAGAAATCCTGTAATGTGATATTTTGCATCATTGCTTAATTCTGGATCAGAAGTTCCACTTCAGCGTAACCTAGAACAAACATCCAACTTCTGATCTTTGTATCTTGTTTCCTCAGCATGCTCTAAAGGATCCCTCAGACTTTCCAGTAAGCTTACAGTACGCTTTGTAACCTTCTTTGATTTACCTTTGTAAACTCTGGATTAGAAGTTCTGCTTCAGCGTAGCATCCAATCTTCTGATCCTCTTATCTTCTGGCTCTAGCATATTCTGAAGGAACTTTCAGACTTTCCAGGAAGCTTTGTATCACGCTTTATAACCTTCTTTGATTTACCCTTGCAAACTATGGCTGAAGCTTTGTGAAAACTCGCCCAGAAGTTCTGACCAAACTCTGTCTTGAAAGTGTCCAGAATTTGCTGAGTGTTTCAGTTTCAAGGACGTGTCTCTGAGGAGTTATAACTTGAAATCCTAACATTTCTAGGAGAAGCTTTGTTCAGCAACATTCTAGATCTTGTGGGGGTCTATAACTCTTGTGTTAGAGGCTGATCCAGACTCAACTTGCATCAAGGTGAAAATCTGGCCAGAAGTTCTGAGTTTTGTCATGCTTCTTAAACACTTAGAAAAGTTCTAAGTATTTAAAAATTTGACTTTTCCCAAAGTAAATTGACTTTTAATTTTCTTGATGAAACAAACTTCATATTTCAACATGTCTTGATGAAATATGATTCTTGAAACTTGGTTTTGGTCCAAAAGCCAAAGTTTGACTTTTTAGTGTGAAAATGATCATTTTTGCCCTTGTAGGCGACTTTCTTGAAAAATTTGTAATTCAAAGCTTGGAACTGGATGGAAGAAAACCTGAGGATCCAGGGTGATTCCTTGAGAAATGAGAGGGCAAATTTTAGGGTACAACAGTTGCCCCTGTTCAATCTTCTTAAACCTGAAGAGTTAGATTGGCGAGTTTTGCCATTCGTGACTCGAAGGTCGAAGATGATTGCACAGTAGAGTGCCCAGAAATTTGCACTCGGCGATGCGATGATAAGAGGAATGGGCTTAAAGATGCCATTTGGAGAGGTGATAGAATCTTGTTGGAGATGGGCTTGTAGATGCCATCCAAGAATGCTTGTTGAAATGTAATTCGTAAGTTGAACATCAGAATGGCGTCTGTGTCTAGAGTGTATATGTACTGTATCAAAAGTTGAGCCTGAATGAGTATCAGAATGGCGTCCGTATCTGGAGCGCATCTGAACTGTATCGAACGGTTGAATCCGAACGAGTATCAAGATGGCATTCGTATCTGGTGCGTATCTGAACTGTGTCAAACGTTGAATCTAAATGAGTATCAGGATGGCATCCGTATCTGGAGCGCATCTGAACTATATCAAAAGGTTGAATCTGAATGAGTATCAGGATGGCATTCGTATCTAGAGCGCATATGAACTGTATCAAAAGGTTGAATCTGAATGAGTATCAGGATGGCATCCGTATCTGGAGCGTATCTAAACTGTATCAAACGTTGAATCTGAATGAGTATCAGGATGGCATCCGTATCTGGAGCGTATATGAACTGTATCAAAAGGTTGAATCTGAATGAGTATCAGGATGGCATCTGTATCTAGAGCGTATCTGAATTGTATAAAGATTGCATCTGAATGAGTATCAGGATGGCATCCGTATCTGAAGCGCATCTAAACTATATCAAAAGGTTGAATCTGAACGAGTATCAGGATGGCATCCATATCTAGAGCGTATCTGAACTGTATCAAACGTTGAATCTGAATGAGTATCAGGATGGCATCCGTATCTGGAGCGTATATGAACTGTATCAAAAGGTTGAATCTGAATGAGTATCAGGATGGCATCCGTATCTGGAGCGTATCTGAACTGTATCAAGATTGCATTTGAATAAGTATCAGGATGGCATCCGTATCTGAAGCGCATCTGAACTGTATCAAAAGGTTGAATCTGAATGAGTACCAGGATGGCATCCATCTGGTGCATATCTAAACTGTATCAAACGTTGAATCTGAATGAGTATCAGGATGACATTCGTATCTGGTGCGTATTTGAACTGTATCAATATTGCATATGAATGAGTATCAGGATGGCATTCGTATCTGGAGTGCATCTGAACTGTATCAAAAGGTTGAATCTGAATGAGTATTAGGATGGCATATGTATCTGGTGCATATTTGAACTGTATCAAACGGTTGAATCTGAATGAGTATCAGGATGACATCCGTATCTGGAGTGTATCTGAACTGTATCAAGATTGCATATTGTTAACGGTAGTTGTTAATATTATCATGAAAAGGGTAAAATGTTATCTAAAATACAAAGTTATGTTGTATGTAATGTATGATGCAATGTATTTGTTTTATCAATGTTTATGATATATGGATGCAATGTATGCGTATGTGAGTTGATTTTCTATATTGTTGTTGGATTGAAGAAAATAAATCCCTGAATATTGTTGAGGGTATGTGAGTCTTCATGTCTTGAAGTAGGAGTATTGAGAGAAATAAATTATGTTGTGAGGGTAATGCCTTGTACTGCTTGTAAAATTCGTTGGAGAGTCCCGATAATTTTGAAGACTTTTGTTGGGGATTGATAACTGGCAGATTTTGTTCCGCTGGGGAGTATTGAAAACTTTGTGGGGAGTAATTATGGAATGGTCTAGAGATATTTTCCTATCCTTTCAACCTATCAATAATTTCCTTTCTCATTTTGTTTATTTGTAAACAGTAATTATGTTCAAATGCATATGTTCAACAATGAATTATTGGACGTTTTTGCCAACAAAACACAAGCGTAAAGAAAAAGACAAATAGTTTTTGTACTTTCAAAGGGATATCTTTGTATTGACTTTGAATAAGTTATTTTTTTTGTACAAGGGGAAAAACATTCTAGTAAGAGAATGCTGTCGTAAAAAAGGAAAATTTTGATACAAAGAAAGGATAGCTATGTGTATAAAAATCCCACGGGGTTTCCATTCTGCTATATCCTTCGTATCTCTGAGCATTTTGTCCATTTTTGCCTTGTCCAAAGATGACAGAATTGATCAGAACCTCTAAGTTTGTCAATGGAGGCCAAAGATTGTCCACAAAGTGATCCGACGGGACATAGTCATACGCTTTAATTCCCTAACTTTTTCCTGGATCGCCCTTTCGGGTTTTCAGTCCACCGGGAAACCCTTTTTTGCCCAAGTCGCCCTTTCGGGTTTTCAACTTGCCGGGTGTACAGATTTTTGTTTTATCCCTAATTTTTGCCCGAACCTTTTGGTTCGCCGGGATGCCCTTATTTTGCCTAGGTATGTCAACCTAGCGGGTCTCTTATGTGTAGTATCTTTTGACTATGTCTGCGTTCGCAGGGTGTGGCAGGTCGTCGCCATCCATGGTGGTCAAGATCATTGCCCCACCAGAGAAGATGTTTTTGATTACAAATGGTCCTTCATAGGTAGGAGTCCATTTTCCCCTGGGATCACTTTGTGGCAAGATGATATGTTTGATCACTAGATCCCCAACTTGATATACTTGGCGTCTGACTTTCTTGTTGAAAGCCTTGATCATCCGTTTTTGATACATTTGACCATGGAAAACAGCAGTAAGTCTCTTTTCGTCAATCAGATTTAATTGATCAAGTCGAGTCTGGATCCAATTTTCTTCGTTCAAGCCTGCATCTTTCATAATCCTCAGAGAGGGGATCTGAACTTCAATAGGCAAGACAACCTCCATGCCGTAAACCAAAGAAAAAGGGTGTTGCCCCGGTTGATGTGCGAGCTGTGGTACGATACCCGTGGAGAGTGAATGGTAGCATCTCATGCCAGTCTTTGTGTGTGATTGTCATCTTTTGTATGATCTTTTTAATGTTTTTATTTGCCGCTTCGACAACACCATTCATCTTTGGCCAATAGGGAGAAGAATTGTGATGTTGAATCTTGAATTGCTCGCATAATGCGGTAATCATAGTGTTGTTGAGATTTGTACCATTATCAATGATGATCCTTTCTAGGATACCGTATCGGCAAATAAGGTTTTGCTTGATGAAGCGTGCAACAACATTCTTGGTAACGGAGGCGAAGGAGGCTGCTTCAACCCACTTTGTAAAAATCAATGGCCACTAGGATGAAGCGGTGTCTGTTGGAGGTTGTCGGCTTGATTTCCCCAATCATATCAATCCCCCATATAGCAAAGGGCCAAGGAGCTGTCAAGACGTTAAGGGGAACCAGAGGTACGTGCACATTGTCAGCATAAATTTGACACTTATGGCAAGTTCGAGAGTGTTGATAGCAATCTGCTTCCATGGTGGACCAATAATAGCCTGCCCGTAGGATCTTTTTTGCCATCGTATGCCCACTGGAATGGGTGCCAAAAGTACCTTCATGTAATTCAGCCATGATCCTTTCAGCTTCAACCTTATCTATGCACTGAAGTAATACAGAGTCATAATTGCGTTTGTACAGGATGCCATTACTAAGGAAGAATTTAGCAGAGAATCTTCTTAAGAACTTTTTATCATTGATTGAAGCTCCTCCTGGATATTCTTGAGCCTTGAGATATCTCTTGACTTCATGAAACCAAGGCCGGTCCACTACTTCTTCAGTATTAATCTCGTGATAGTGTGATGGTTCATCCATTCGTCTGATGGTGATCTGGGGAGCCTTGTTATCCCAATTAAGTTTAAACATAGATGACATTGTGGCTAGAGCGTCTGCTAGTTGATTTTCTTCTCGCGGGAAATGCTCGAAGGTAATCTTCTCAAAATGTGGTAGCAATGTCAAAACATGTTCTTTGTAAGGGATAAGGTTAGGGTGTTTGGTGTCCCATTCCCCTTTGATCTTACTGATGACCAAGGCTGCGTCTCTAGATACATCTAATGATTTGATCCCCAAGTTTATGGTAGCTTTGAGACCAAAGATGCATGCTTCGTATTCCGCCATGTTGTTCGTACAATTGAAGCAAAGTCTGGAAGTAAAAGGAGTATGACACCCTTCTGGGGATATGAGTATAACACTGATATCATTGCCGAGTGCATTGGAGGCCCCATCAAAGAACAGGGTCCATCGGGATCCTTGTTCAGGTCCTTCATATGGCCTGAATTCTTCACAGTTGTCTAATGTCATGATGTCTTCATTCGGGAATTTGAACTTCATGGACTGATAGTCTTCTACAGCTTGGTGAGCAAGGTGATCAGCTAGCACACTGCCTTTTATAGCTTTCTGGGTGGTATATTGTATGTCGTACTCTGTCAGGATCATCTACCATCTAGCTATTCTCCCAGAAAGAGCAGGCTTCTCGAAGATGTATTTTATCGGATCCATTTTAGATATCAACAAGGTAGTATGAGTCAGCATATACTGTCTTAGTCGGCGAGTAGCCCATGCCATAGCGCAGCAAGTTTTCTCGAGCAGTGAATATCTGGTTTCACAGTCAGTAAACTTTTTGCTCAGGTAGTAAATAGCGTGCTCTTTTCGGCCAGACTCATCATGTTGCCCCAATACACACCCTATTGAGTTTTCTAAAATAGTCAGATACATGATCAGTGGTATTCCCTCGACTGGTGGCATCAATACAGGAGGCTCTTATAAGTATTCTTTGATTTTGTCAAAAGCAACTTCACATTCATCATTCCATTTGACTACTTGATCTTTCTTCAATAGTTTGAAGACTAGATCACAAGTAGTATTCAGGTGAGAAATGAATCTGGAAATATAGTTCAAACGTCCCAAGAATCCTCTGACTTCCTTCTCAGTACGAGGAGCAGGCATCCCTTGTATGGATTTAACTTTGGTCGGATCGACCTCAATACCTTTGTTACTGACGACAAAGCCTAAGAGTTTACCGGATCGTACCCCAAATGTACACTTGTTTGAGTTCAACCTCAGCTTGTACTTCTTTAGTCTCTCAAACAGCTTTTGTAAGTGGTCAAGATGCTCTTCTTCTGTTTGTGATCTGGCTATCATATCGTCTACGTAGACCTCTATTTCATGATGTATCATGTCATGAAATAAAGCTACCATGGCGCGCTGGTAGGTTGCCCCAACATTCTTCAGTCCGAATGGCATCACCTTGTAGAAGAAAGTGCCCCACTGTGTGACAAATGTTGTTTTCTCCATGTCCTCAGGTGTCATTTTTATTTGGTTGTAACCTGAGAATCCGTCCATGAAGGAAAACACTTTGTGTTGTGCCGTATTGTCAACTAGGATATCAATGTGGGGGAGTGTAAAATCATCTTTGGGGCTCGCCCTATTCAAATCTCTGTAGTCCAGACACATTCATACTTTGTCGTCTTTTTTAGGTATAGGAACAATGTTAGCAACCCATTGAGGGTAGGAAGTGATAGCCAATAATCCAGCGTTGAATTGTTTCATAACCTCTGCTTTAATTTTTTCCGACATATCAGGTCTCATGCGGCGAAATTTTTGTTTTACTGGCGGACAATCTTCTCTCGTAGGCAAACGATGTACCACAATGTCCGTATCAAGCCCCGACATGTCTTCATATGACCAGGCGAAGATTTCAACATAGTCGAGTAGCAACTGAATCAGACGCTCCTTGACATTGGGCTCCAGATTGGCACCCGCCTTGACCTCTTTTTTGTCTTCTTCGGTACCCAGGTTGATTGTATCCACGAGTTCCTCGTGAGGCTGAATGATTCTTTCCTCTTGTTGTAACAGTCTGGCAAGCTCCCCGGGTACTTCACAATCTTCCTCACCTTCGTCTTCGGCTTGGTAGATCAGATTCTCAGAGTCACCAAAGGCCATAGTAGTATCGTTACCCATGGGATCCAGAATGGATGGATACCTGCATTGTGGGTGTGTGTAAGGGTATAGCTATCTTTGAAAGAAAGTAAAATGTAAAATAAAAACAATGAGCACAAAAGTTTGTATGCGAAAACGTCTGTGATTTATTGATGTCATATGAAGATGAAATAATAACCCTTACAAATGGACCATTGTGCCTCGGGCAAGACACAAGGTTTTAAGAGTACGAATTGTTTTTTTTGAATATTACAAATCCAATAAAAATGTAAAGATAAATTACTGCGGGATAAAGGTTATTGGGATGAAGTCTCTAGCCTCCCAATTGTTGAGCCTTCCAATGACGGTAGGAAAGATCCAATCCTCCAAGTTGCAATCATCTTCACCATCTTCTACCGCGTTGACCTCACGGTTTCTAATCTTCAAGGGTGTCCCTCCAGCACGGGCATGGCGTACAACCTTTTAAGCACTTAAAGTGAAACCTAAGCCAAACTTGTCAGACTTATACGGGATATCCGGAAGTTACCCCCAGATGGTGCATCCACCTTCCTCTACCACTGCTTTGGCGTCCTTCAGAGATGACATTTGGAGCAGCGGTCTTGTAATCTTGGGAATCTGGTACACGGTCTTGGTCACTGCTACCTCTTGGGGGACCTCTTCGAAGTGTTGAAATGGAGTTTCAATGAATTCGCCGTCCAATTCCACATATCTGAAGGAATTGAGATGGCTAATCATGTATTTTTCCTCTCCATGGACAATAATAATCTTTCCTTGAATCGGATACTTCAGCATCTGGTGCAATGTAGAGGTGACAGCGCCAGCGTTGTGGATCCATGGCCGACCTAGGAGGCAAGAGTACGAAGGGCGGATGTCCATTACATAAAAGGTTGAATTGAAAAATTGAATCCCAACCTTTATGGGGATATCCACTTCCCCGTGCACCATTCTCTTCGAGCCATCAAATGCCATTACCACTATGTTGCTTGGCTTTAACATCAGTCCTTCGTAGTCAAGTCTGTCAAGAGCTTTTTTCGGTAATACATTCAAGGATGAGCTAGTGTCCACCAAGACATGGGCCAGAGTTGTGCCCCTGCACTCCACTGAGATGTGCAACGCCTCATTGTGCTTTCTTTCCCTCGGTGTCAGATCAGCATCCGAGAAGCCTAGTCCGTTATCCGCTGTCAAGCTGGCCACGTAGTCTTGAAATTGATCAGCAGATGTCTCTTGAGGCACATGGGCAGTTTTTAGGAATTTCACCAAGGCTTTCGCATGAGCCTTAGAACACAGTAGTAATGCCAGCATGGAGATCTTGGAGGGAGTTTGCCCCAATTGTTCAACTAAATCGTAGTCGATCCTCTTTATAATTTTTAGGATCTCTTCCATTTCTTTCTTAGATGTCTCGGGGACAGTCAATGGTTGGGCCTTCGTCCGGACAGGCTCGACCAAAATACTTTTTCCTCGAGTTTCAGCAGCAGGAGCGTTGGTAGGAATGACAACAGGGGTCGTAACGTCTTCGTCAATAGGAGCACTTGCAGAGATGATTATGGGTACAAAAGTAACCTTTGGAGCAGCCACAGGGATGATCACGGATCCAGAAACTACTTTTGGGGGAGCAATTTCTGGAGAAAAGATCCTACCGCTTCCGGTAATTTTACTAGTTCCGGCAATATTGCTGATGTCAGAATCTTCTTCTTCGGAGTTTATTTCTTCGGCGGTCGACCGATCTTGTTTGATGCTATGGTAGTAAATGTCCCCTCCGTAATTCCACGGCACGGTTTTGTCTGATTCATATGGGACTGGCCCAGGTATTGTGATTATTAGAGGAGCTGCTTTCGGAACAGATGTAATTCTAATGGGTCTTTTGGTGGAGACCCTGGAAGAATTGGCGGAAATGGTAATGATTGAAACATCTTCAATAGGAATAGATGAAATAGGAGTACTTTCAAACAAAATCTCTTTGTTATCTATCAGGCGCTAAATTCCTGCTTTCAACAAAGGGCAATCAGTTGGTGAGGACAAGCAGAGATGGCAAACTTCATTACAACCCGGGAACACACCGACTTTCAACAAGTTTATTTTAATGGTCGGAAGTGGAGCCATGAGTTTATCAACTGTAGCAACAAACAAGTCTTCTTCAATAGCATTGGTATTGTGACCATGTCAGGGTATATGATCAGAAATGACATTTGGCTTCTCGGGCGCATCAAACTAAATTTCTTTTGCTTCAATGAGGTCTTGTATTTTGTTCTTTAAGGCCCAACAGTTATTAGTATCGTGACCAGGACTTTCAAAGTGATATGCGCAACGGGAATTGGGGTGATAATGAGGAGATGTTGTATTGGGGTTTTTCGGAGCTTCTTTCAAGGTTGTCAAGTTGGATCTCAGAAGATGCGGTAATACTTGAGACAGAGTCATGTTAATTCTGGTGAATTTCCTGACTGGCCTTTCCATCATTGGTTGATTATTTCTTTGTTGATCAGACGTAGGCTTTGGAATCATAACAGCCCACCATTGGTCGGCGTTCGGCCCTCTCTCGGTTTCTTTGTGGATATACAGCAGCTACCTCTTTCTTCCCAATAAAAGGCTTCCTTGCAGTTGTAGAAGAAGATGAATCCTTATGAATCTTTCCACTTTTTATGCCGGCTTCCACCCTCTCTCCGGTTAATATTAGTTCAGTAAAGCCTGCAGATGAACTTCCGATTAGATGGTTGAAAAAGGGACCAGACAAGGTGCCTAAGAACATGTCTACCAATTCCCTTTCAGACAAAGGGGGTTGAACTCTTCCAGTCAAATCTCTCCATTTTTGTGCGTAATCCTTGAAACCATCATTGGAAGCCATGGCCATGCTATGGAGTTGAGTACGGGTAGGCGCCAAATAGGCATTGTATTGATATTGCTTGTATAAAGTTGCGGCAAGATCTTCCCAATTGTGGATGTTGGCTCTTTCTAGTTGATAAAACTAGTCGAGTTGTGTTCCAGACAGACTGTCCTGGAAAAAGTGCACCCATAAGTCTTTATTGGCGGTATGGGGTTGGATTTTTCTCACATATGACCGAAGATGCATTTTAGGGAATGACACTCTATCATATTTGGCAAATGTAGGCGCTTTGAATTTAGGAGGAATCATAATCCCCGACATTAGTCCCAATTCCTCAAAGTCTAAGCCCGACACCTTTTGTACTTCCATCGCACTCAATCGCTCTTCAAGATGTCTGTACTTGTCATTAGATGGAGGATACTGTTCCTCAGAGTAGTCTTCCTCTTCTTCCTCCTCTTCTTCTGATTCTGACGGGACCGCTGTTTCCCTACCTTCCCCTTCTCCTTCATCGAATTTTGTTGCAAAATTCAAAGTCCTTCTCATCTGCTCATGAAATCTTCTCCCCATGTTTAAGACTCCAGTTGCCTTCTTTGTTTTCTTTTTCCTCTCTTCATCTAGCAGAGTCTTCAATTCTTCTTACCCCTTGGCCAGGGTCATGAGAAACTGTTGAAACTACGTGTTCTGAGTTTGGAGATCTTTCACTGTCTGTTCGAGATCCATCTTACTGAAATAAACAGTAGAGAGATGAGGAAACTTGTTGCAAAAGACCTGTTTATGTTATGATGAATGATATGTGCATATGTAATGTTTTCATGGATTTCGAAGATTCAAGTTTGTTTTAGACAAAAAGAAACACACGTTATATTAATAAGATAAAGTTTGAGTACATCAATGCCCCTTGGACAAAATAATATAAAACTCTAAGATAAAAAAGTAGTGTGCATCCTCTTTGGTGCAATGCAGGAATTTATAGTCCGCTCCTCATGAAGTAGCCTAGTGAGTTCCAAAACCTTCTTCTCGCTTGCGTAGAATTGGGCTTCGAAAGTATCTCGCTCTCATTTGAGTTGTATCCAATCCCTTTGTAGGTCTTCAAGAGATGTGTGCATGTCAGGATGTATGATAGTGTATGGAACATCTCCCTCCTTGACAGGCTCAATGATTACCGGGAGAATAAAGGGGTAAGGCATCATAAGACTTTGAGCACGAGTTCGTACCCATTTGAGGTAAGGCTCAAGAGGGATGGAATTCTTATGCCCCAAAGTCTTTCTATCCACCTTGTTTAGCATCCTCCAAGCTCGGATAAATCTTTGGCGAAGACCTTGATCGTTGTTGTCGTAGTCGAATACCAAACCTTGAATCAGCATCTCGTGCGGCCCATCCCTTCGGGCGTAACCAAACTATCTCAAGGCTAAGCAATGGTTATAGGTGATGCCTCCCCTAATGCCAAGTAGAGGGACATTAGGGAATTCTCCATAATGGTCAACAATGATAACATTCTCTTTGGATCGGGAGCACCAATGAATGTCTGAATGTTTGAGCGTCATTAACCTTTGTGACCACCTTGAACCTTGCTCATTCTTTAATACTGATTGGGGAAGATGAGAAATAAACCATCTTGCCAAGATAGGAGTGCAACACATAAGGACACCTCTTTTCCTCGTTGTGCGAGTGTGAAAAGAGTGTAGGATATCCCCTAGAAATGTAGGCACCGGATTGCGTGACATGAAGATTTTGACGGTGTTTATATCTATGAGTTGGTCAGGGTTTAGAAATAAAAACATCCCATAGATGAGGAGAGCCAAAATTTCCTCAAAGGCTTGTAAGTCTAGGGAATTCCAACAGCTTTGGGCTTTCTTAAACAGAAACTTTGCTAAGAAGCCTTTGACACCACCCCTAGTTTCCCAATGAGTTGTGACATCAGATGAGTGCAAGTGTAGAACTTGAGCAATCTCTTCTGGCTTTGGGTCTCTTTCCGTACCGTTGAAAGGTAGTTGATTGAGAATGGGAATCCTCAAGAGTTGGGATAATTCCTCCAAAGTAGGCACAAGTTGATAGTCGGGAAACGTGAAGCAATGGTGCAAAGGATCAAAGAACTGAAAGAGCACCTTTATCATATCCTCATCTGTGTTGGAGGTGACCAGGTTGAGCAGACGACCATGTCTCTCGGTGAATGGAGAGTTTTCAGGGATCCTTGAAGCTAGCTCCTTAAGTTGTGGAGGAATTCTTACAAGGTTGACTTGAATAGTTTTCCTGCGAAGCGAATCCATATCCTACAAAACAAGAACAAAGATGAATCCCGAAATCCTTGAAATGGTTAGTGGATGCATATGATGTTCATGATGTCCATGATGTTATGTACAAGTATGCATATACAAAACAAAGCAAACAAGTCCTTAGTTTAGGCTTGTATAGAGTTTTATAGGTAAGTACCCTCTTGAAGTTTAGTTGGCTCAAAATTGTCCTAGTAATAGTAACCGGGTTCTAAGGAGCTCAATATCACTGGATTGTTTCCTTGATTATTGTTTCAGCTTAAACCTCTTTAATGGCGACCGAAATATCCCAAGACCAAACCTCAATGAGTGTAGTATCGAGTATCTACCAACTTCGGACTGCACCAAAGCCGGTCATCTCACTACATCCTAAAGGACAAGTTTGTCAAGTAAAGGTTCTAGAATTCCATTATTGCTTCATGACATCACTCAGCGGCCCCGTATTCTCTTTGATTAACTCAAAGGCTACTGGTACCCACAAATATGTCGCACTAACGTAGCTATTTCTTAGACCATGTCGGTATACCCTGCACAGTTTCCACAATGTATTGCTACTTACCTATAAGGTATCCCAAATTCGGGTAGAGGATTCAAACCCAAACAAAGAACCGAAATGTAAAGCATACAAGTCAAACAATGAAAGCAAGTAAATGTGATATAACCCTAAGGTAACCCCACTTTTAGAATTTTCCCCAGTAGAGTCGCCAGTTCTGTGATACGGCGGGAGAACTGACTTGAGGTTTTGCGTTTGTGTTTACAAATGTTGCGGTTTAGCAAGAGTCGCCACCGACTTTTCTTTTATCCAAAAGGAAAGGTGAAAAAGCACAGGAAAGACCTTTAGAGATGTTTTTTGAGTTCGGGGGGTATATTATGAAAAGGGAATGTATTAGCACCCTTTTCATCCATGGTTTTCCATGGGATCTTAGTTACTCGCTAGATCACTTGCTTTTGTTTGAATGTGCTTTGTGGTGTGGGTTTTGAAAGTATTTTGAAAATGTAACTTCGTAATGGTTCTCGTTTCTATAAGAACGCATACAAAATGTTTGTTTCGAAAATAGTTCAAAGAGGTGTTTGTGAGATGTGTTTTTGAAAGTGATTTTGAAAAGGTGTATTTGTAACGGTTCTCGTTTCTATAAGAACGCGTACAAAGTGTTGTCTTTTGAAAATGTTTCAAATGAGAGTGTTGGTGTATAAAAAATTTTTTGTTGTGAGCAAGCGAGTAACTGAGAGAGAACCTACCTACTCAAAGGTCTTAGATGTGCTTTTCCTCCTCCTTTAGATGTGTCTATCTTACCATTGATTTGGTAAGAAGCCCCGTCGTTGGATGTGAAGGGACGAGTGTGGGACGTTTGTATAGTCATAGAAGGCAACTCATGGAACGTTTTAGTAATTTCGTTTTAGGGACTAGATCGTTTACCGAAGGCAACATCGAGGGTCATCGAGGGACTACGATCTTTTATCGAGGGTCTTTGCTAAAACGCCCATGTTTGAGGGACGTGACTATTTTCCGTTAGGCAACAAGTGGGATTACCCTAGGGGTGCTAGTGTGCAAGTGTGTTTGATTACATGCATTTAGTCTTGATTAGGGTGATTTATTTGTTGGTTTTAGTCTTGCCATACACACCCTAATTATTAACAATATATGAAAGCAATAAAAGTGCGGAAAGTAAAGATTCTACGTTGTTACAATCATTAGGGGGATGGGGTGTACATATTTAAAAATGGGGGTTGCGAGTAAAATTAAATCCTAAGTTACTATTACAACCATATTGAAATGTACAGAATGTGCAAGAAACGTAAATTACTTATTTATTTAAGAAAAGAAATAAGTTTTGTTTAAGAAAATATTTTTGGTCTTTTATGATTGATGGAAAAAGTGATGACAAAAAATAATAAAAAGACAAAATCAGCGTGAATGTTAAAAGGAAGAAGTCAGAAGTTATGACTCTGACTTGCTGCATAGACAGAAACAAACGTTAATAGAAACAGGGAGGGTCAGAAGTTATGAATCTGCTGAGGACACATGAATTTTCAGATGTTCTGGATCTGCTGAGGACACAAGAGTTTTCAGAAGTTCTGACGCCACTGACAAAACTTCCTCTCCCTCTCCATGCTAGTCAGAACATATGCAACTTAGTCATTTCTAAACAAGACAGAAGATACGCATATAACAGTTTATGGCAGGTTTCATAATGTTTCAAAAACAAGAAATATCATAACTATAAATCAGAGGCAAGTATAAATTTGCTAATCCTGATTCTGAGTTCTAATTTCTTCAAGTGCTGAATTGATTTATTCCCTACTTAGGCAGGCAGATGCATGAAATCTCAGAATATGTACAACATCAGAAACATGATACCTACATTGTATTTTCGAGCATGTAAATCTAATAATGCTTAAGTAACGTGATAAGAGTCAGCAAAAGCTTACCTTGTAGCTGAAAAGATTCTGTGAAATAGAGGTTGGTCCTGAACCCTGGTGATGTTCTGAGCAACTTCTTCACGTACTCAGCGGGATGGAAGTTCTCAACTTCTGGAACAGCCAAGGGGTGATATTCTGACTTCTTTGAGTAGGTGGATGGAGAGTGTATGGTAGTATGAATACAGAAGTTAGGGAAGTTTCTAATATGTGAATCAGAAACTGTGTGGATGGTTTTTTAATCAAGAAATACTTGAGAACAAATGGAGTTTGAATGCAAGGAATCAAAAGTTAACAGGTTTTGTATGTTGTGTTTACAGTTCTTGGAACTCTTGGAATTTTGGCAGGGGTTCAAGGCTTTTCTTTCTCAAAATTTTTACCTCTTTTCATTGGCCAAAGTTGTCCTATTTATAGGCAAGGGTTTTATAGTTTGGATAGGTCAAGTGGCGCCAACATCATACGCTAGATGCTGACTTGTTCTTGAAGCAAGTTCAAAAAGGTGTGATAGTTGGCAGTTTTTAGCCTAGACTGGATTAGCAAGCAGGGATTAAGGAAAAGTAAACCCAAAAAAACAAAAGCACACATGGGCCCTCACATATTTCTGTATAAAAGTTGCTTTTAAGGATAACAAAGGTACTTTCTATGCCACACGTGGGGAGATCCTTTGGATAAAGACTCAAAATTGGTTGTGAGCATTAAATGAGAATTAAATGATGATGAGATTTGTCAAAATCAGAAATCCTGTAATGTGAGATTTTGCATCATTGCTTAATTCTGTATCAGAAGTTCCACTTCAGCGTAACCTAGAACAAACATCCAACTTCTGATCTTTGTATCTTATTGCCTCAGCATGCTCTAAAGGATCCCTCATACTTTCCAGTAAGCTTGCAGTACGCTTTGTAACCTTCTTTGATTTACCTTTGCAAACTCTGGATTAGAAGTTCTGCTTCAGCGTAGCATCCAATCTTCTGATCCTCTTATCTTCTGGCTCCAGCATGTTCTGAAGGAACTTTCAGACTTTCCAGGAAGCTTTGTATCACGCTTTATAACCTTCTTTGATTTACCCTTGCAAACTCTGGCTGAAGCTTTGTGAAAACTTGCCCAGAAGTTCTGACCAAACTCTGTCTTGAAAGTGTCCAGAATTTGCAGAGTGTTTCAGTTTCAAGGACGTGTCTCTGAAGAGTTATAACTTGAAATCCCAACATTTATGGGAGAAGCTTTGTTCAGCAACATTCTAGATCTTTTGGGGGTCTATAACTCTTGTGTCAAAGGCTGATCCAGACTCAACTTGCATCAAGGTGAAAATCTGGCCAGAAGTTCTGAGTTTTGTCATGCTTCTTAAACACTTAGAAAAGTTCTAAGTATTTAAAATTTTGACTTTTCCCAAAGTAAATTGACTTTTAATTTTCTTGATGAAACAAACTTCATATTTCAACATTTCTTGATGAAATATGATTCTTGAAACTTGGTTTTGGTCCAAAAGCCAAAGTTTGACTTTTTAGTGTGAAAATGATCATTTTTGCCCTTGTAGGCGACTTTCTTGAAAAATTTGTAATTCAAAGTTTGGAACTGGATGGAAGCAAACCTGAGGATCCAGGGTGATTTCTTGAGAAATGAGAGGGCAAATTTTAGGGTACAACACCCATTCTCTCCGAAATCTGATATTGTTCAATAAAACGAGAAGTGAGCTTCTTAGACTTCAATGCTTGCCCAACACCAGTCACAGGTGTAACTCTTAAAAACACATGATCACCCGCTTGAAATTCTAAATCCTTTCTTCGCTTGTCATGATAACTCTTCTGTCTACTTTGGGAAGCTTTCATCTTTTCTCGAATCAACTTCACCTTCTCAGTAGTTTCACGAACAAGCTCAGACCCAAGTACCACACTTTCACCAGATTCATGCCAACATAAAGGAGTTCTACATCTTCGACCATACAACGCTTCAAAAGGTGTCATCCCAATACTAGAATGGTAATTGTTATTATAAGTGAACTCTATCAACGAAAGATAAGTATCCCACGAACCTCCCTGCTCAAGAACACATGCCCTTAACAAGTCTTCCAACGATTGAATAGTCCTTTCAGTCTGACCATCTGTCTAAGGATGATACACTGAACTCAACCTCAACTTAGAATCCAACGCTTCTTGCAAACTCTTCCAAAAATCAGAAGTAAATCCTGGATCTCTATCTGACACAATGCACAAAGGAACACCATGCAACTTCACAATCACACTAGTGTAAATATCAGCCAACTTTGACACTGGAAAACTGATGTTAATAAGAATAAAATGAACCGACTTCATAAGCCTATCAACAATCACATGTCCTCTTAAAGTATTAGGCAACCCCGTCACAAAGTCCATTGAAATGCTATCCCAGCTCCATTCTGGAACTTATAATGGTTACATCAACCCTGCAGGCTTCTGATGTTCAACTTTCAACTTCTGACAAGTCAAACATGCACACACAAACAGAGACACATCACTCTTCATTCCAGGCCACCAAAACAAACCTTTCAAATCTTGATACATTTTTGTAGCTCCTGAATGAATACTCAACTTACTTCTATGACTCTCTTCAAGTATCGCTTTCTTCATCTCAGCATCATCAGGAATACAAATCCGGTTACGAAATCTCAACACACCTTACGCATCTAGCTTAAAATCATTATTCTCAGACTGATCGATCCCAACCATCGAATCTATCAGTTTCACATTCAACTTCTGAGCTTCTCTGATACTGTCTAGAAATTCATCATTAACCTTCAACATACCCAACATAATGCTCCGCGGCGTAACCTC
Organism: Vicia faba; assembly: GCA_948472305.1. NCBI lineage: Eukaryota > Viridiplantae > Streptophyta > Magnoliopsida > Fabales > Fabaceae > Vicia > Vicia faba. The sequence continues at coordinate 27,821 of CATIWC010001959.1, forward strand.
GCAAACTAGGCTCATATCTCTGAACTGCTCAATTAATTCTAACTCTTTAACCATCATTGTAGACATGTGTAAAGTCTTTCGATTCAATGCATCAGCTACCACATTCGCTTTTCCTGGATGATAATTCAAACTGAAATCACAATCCTTTAACAGTTCCAATCATCTTCGTTGCCTCATATTCAACTCCTTCTGATCAAAAAGATACTTCAAACTCTTATAGTTACTAAACACTTCAAATCTAGAACCATAAAGATAATGCCTCCAAATCTTCAACACAAAGACAACTGCAGCAAGCTCTAAATCATGCGTAGGATAGTTCTTCTCATGAGTCCTCAACTGCCTTGACGCATAAGCAACTACCTTACCATTATGCATAAGCACACAAACTAAACCCATCTTAGAAGCATCACAATACACCACAAAAGGCTCTTCCGGATTAGGCAACGTAAAAATCGGAGCCGACGTCAACCTCTTCTTCAATTCTGTAAAACTTTCTTCGTAGTGAACATCCCACACAAAAGCTTTACCTTTACAAGTCAACTCAGTCAACGGAAGTTCCAACTTAGAAAAACCTTTGATAAACCTTCTATAGTAACCAGCTAATCCCAAAAAGCTCCTAATCTCAGTAGCTGACTTCGGAGTTTCCCATTGCAGCACAACATCAACCTTCAATGGATCTACAACAATGCCACTACCTGAGATCACATGACCAAGAAAACTAACCTCCTTTAACCAGAATTCACACTTGGACAACTTTGCATATAACTTCTTCTCTTTCAAAACATGCAATACTACTCTTAAGTGTTCTGCATGCTCTTCTTGTGACTTAGAGTAAATCAAAATATCATCAATGAACACCACCACGAACCGATCCAAATAAGTATGAAAGATACGATTCATATTGTTGCACCCCAAAATTTGCCCTCTCATGTTTTCCAAAGTCTTCCCCCTGCATGGTTGACCAGAAACCCTTGCCTAAGGAAAAAGAAATTTTTTGAGTGGTGCTTTAAGTACCTTTCGATTGGCATTCTGAAAGACCCTTCGATTGGTATTCTGAAGGAGCCCTTCGATTGGCATGGATAATTCCCTTTGATTGGCATTATGGACAAACACTTCGATTTGCATTGTGTCAAGGCCTTCGATTGGAATTCTGAAAGACCTTTTCGTTTGGCACCCTGGGCCAAGCCTTTCAATTGGCATGTCAAGGGATCCTTCGATTTAGCATTGTGTCAAGGCAGCTTCGACAAGCATGTTAACCATGTCCTTCGATTAGCATGGACAACACCTTTCGATTGGCGGGTTAACAAAGACTTTCGATTGGAATTTTAACAAGTACCCTTTGATTGGTATATGGACAAATACCCTTCAATTGGCATTTCAAAAGGTCCTTGGACTGGAACTTCAGAGTTTCCCTTAATAAGAACATCAGAACGAAATGACCTTCGAATGACATTTCAGTGCAGAGTTTCTCTTAATCTAAGATGCTCTGATGAAGGAAGTTCTGAACACTTCGAATCAGAACTTAGACTCATCACAAGGCCAAGGGCTGGTCGAAGTTGTCTAATAGGGAATATTCTAAATAGATTCGAATTGGACTTTGAAGCTGGAAAAGAAGGCCCATTCGAAGGGTACATAAGAAATCCATTCGAAGGAGGCAAATCAAGACCAATCAAAGAGCATGGCCTGGAGGCATTCGAAAATCAAAGGTGCCCAGGTTCATTCAAGATTCCAAAGAGACATGAATATTTCAAAAAAAGGAAATCTTTTAATATGTCTGATTCTTGTCTCATGGCTTTAAAGGCTTGTTTAATTGGTTGTCTCTTGTCGTTACTAGACCATTATACTCCTATAAATACAAGGGCAAGCATACAGTGCAAATGGGAACAAACGAACAGGATGAAAAAGGAGGACGAAAAAGGGGAAAAGAAAACAGAGGATTTGGAGATACGCTGCCCACAAACCCACCAAAGGTTATCAGCATTTTCATAAGTAATCCAAGCCAAAGTAGCCATTCAGCAAACATCTCCACACCCAGAGCCACAGATCATACATCTTTAATTGGTAAGGGTTTGCAAAACCAAAATTGCACCTTCATGACATTTAAATACACGTTGCATATGTATTCTTGTTATTACTGATTATGTTGCATGTAAGCTAAAGCGCGAAGATGAGATCGTGCCATTGCTTGGGCACAATCTAAGTTTCTCCTCCGACTCTCAAGATAAAACAAGCCCAGACCCAGATTCAGCAGATTCAAATTGAGGAAGGATTCGAATTGGGAGGAGATTCGAATCAGGGGGTGTGATACGGTGGGAGAACTGACTATGAGTTTTGCGTTTGTTTTCGCAAATGTTTCGGTTGAGCAAGAGTCGCCACCGGCTTTTTATTTTATCCTAAGGAAAGGTTAAAAAGCAAAGCAAAAATCTTTTGAGATGTTTTCTTGGGTTCGGGGAGTATATTATAGAAAGGGAAGGTATTAGCACCCTTTCTATCCATGGTTATCCATGGGCTCTTAGTTACTTGCTTAGATCACTTGCCTTTTGTTTTCAATTATTTGAAATGGTGTTTGTGTGTGTGGGTTTGAAAATGTTTTGAAAAGAAGCCATTGTGGTGGCAACCTTTGTAATGATCCATGTTGGGATGTATACAAAGATGTATGTCTTTTGAAAAGGTTTTCATTTGTTTTTGAAAGTTGTTTTGAAAGTATTGTGAGGTGTGGTTTTAGAAAATAGGCAAGTGTTTTTGTTTTTGCAAGTTTGATTCAAGTAACTAAGAGGTTATCTACTCCTAAATTTCTCAAGGTTTATTGCTATGTTTTAACCCTTTTAATAAGTTTGTTCCACCATTGTATTTGGTGGACAATCTCATATTAGGATGTGAAAGGGACGGGCGCGGGTCATCGTTTTAGACCATAATTGCAATGGTGCCAAGTATCTTTGGGCAATTTTCCTTAAGGGACTTGATCATTTGTTTAGGCAACATTTTGAAAGCGTCATCGAGGGACTATGATCATTTGATTTGTGTTTGTTTTGCCCAAAGAGACCTAACATGCAATATGGCCCAATTTTGAAAGGCAACAAGTGGAATACCCTAGGGGGGTGCAAGAGTGATTTGTGTATCCATTTTCATGCTTGTTTATCTTGAAATTAGGTCAAAACTATTTTCGTTGTTTTTTCGCATACAAACCCTAATTCTAACATGGTATAATTAGAAAGCAATAAAGTGCGAAAATAAATTTACTAAGCTATTACAAAACCATATATGGGAAGGGGGGTACAAATGTTCAAATGGGGATTTTGACAAGGAATTTAAACCTAAACTATTACATCAATATTGAATTACTTACAAGATAATTAATTTGCGTAAATTAAATAAAATAAGAATAAATATGCAAGATGCAAAAAAGGGTTTTTATATGTATGAAAAAAAGTATTTTTATATGTCAAAATAAACAAAAAGAAAAGTATTATTATTTTGGGAGTTTTTCAAGTTTAGGGTTAAACCCTAATTCTATTAAATAAAATGCATTATTTATTTATTATGTACAAGTATTTATTTATTGTATACAAAAATAAAATAAAATGAAGTATATTTGTCAAAAGATATTTTTATATTTAAATATTAATAAAAATAAAAAGTGTATGTATTTTTGCATTTTAACCCTAAATATATTAATAAATAAATAAATAAATATATATATATATATATATATATATATATATATATATATATATATATATATATTATTTACTAAATATGTATTATATATATAAATTAATAATATTTAATATTTAATAAAAAAAGTATTTTTTTCTATAAAATATTTTCAGAAAGTAAAACAAAATAAAAATGTATAAAAATGTATTTGCACTATTTTAGTATTTTAAATAAAAGTATATGTATTTATTTATTTATGTACAAACTAAAAGAAAACCAAATAAATGCCTAATAAAATTCAAAAATGGTGAGAAAAATATTTTTTATATTTTTAATATCATGAGAAAAAATAAATAAGTCAATCCAAAAAAGAAAAAGTCAAAAAGTCAAAGAAATAAGCAAAATGGGCTCAGGGGGTTCAGAAGCAAATGTATGGTGCAAATAGAAAAGTCAACTCAGGCCCAGCCCAAGAAGACTTTGTCTTCAACCTCAGACCTGTATGAACAACCAGAACACGCGTTTTCCATCTCTTGATTCCTGGACTTTCAAGCAAAACTCACAACATGAAAAATGTAGAGCATGAGAAGACGAATCCAACCATGTAAAGAACTTGACTTAACTCTCTAAGATGAGGGAGAATTTCTTCTCCCCCAATTTCTGACCTAGTTTTTATGCCATGTTCAGACTCAAAATTCTTGCAGCACACATAATATAAATGAAATCTAATTACATGGGCATGTTTAGGGCTATGAATGTGACATATTCTCTTCACAAACCTAAAGCTAACAATGCCTAATAAGAGAGATACGAGTTCATGAACTTACCTGTTCAATTGAAGTTCTATCTGGCAATGGAGAAGCTTTCAGTGCAAGGTGATGATTGGTATAGCTTCCTTGATGTCCAGGGATGTTATTCCAAGCTTTACTTTGTCTTGAAACCTTTTGAATCGTGCTATAGCACTTCACCTGCAAATCAGAAAAGTGAAAATGGCCAAAAGGATTAGAGGAGTTACAGGTTGCTTCTAATGCTTTGGATAGTTTGGATTGATGGTAGGGAAGGTGTTTGAAGTGGTTTGGGCAAGAATGCTTGAAAGGATTAAGAGTTGGAACTCAATCTGCAGAGGTTGCTCTGTTTTTGCAGTTTGAGAGTGATTTTGGCAATGGGGAGGTATTGGTGGTCTTAGGGTCGTGCTTCAGCTTGTGTTTGATGTTTAGAATGTGTGTGATAACTTTCTCTAAGGCTTTTTTTGCAGGAATGGAAGTTGGTATATCATATGCAATGTTACTTGAATTTTAAGCAAGCAATGGCCACTTGATGTTTCTAGCCTGTACAGGCCCTCACACTATGCTGCATACATTGGCCTTGATCAGTGCAATTTGCTCATAAACTTGAGCCAAGAAGATTTTGACTGTACCACTTGGATTTGCAAAATGGACATAAAGTTCTACTTTTTCAAAATGGAAATAATGCTTTTTCTAATTAAGGGTTAATTCTCCATGTAATGTCCAAATGCATAGAACAACATCTTGGCACAATGGTTTTGCATTGAATTATTGAGTGAAAATGGGATTAGAGGCCTGCAATGTAGCTTAAGCATGCTGAATTCAAAATGGCACCAATGTATGAACATGTCTTGGCCAAGAACAAAAGTGACTTTTTCCCCCTTTGCAAAATTCGATTCTCCCTAACCATGAGGTTGTTTAGGAAAGTTATTGGACATTTTGGAAAGCTTGGAATGTGTACTACAATCCATCTTTGAAATGCAAATTGAAATTCCAAGTGGAAGTGTATGAAAAATGGTTTTGAAGTTAGGTAAAAAACTTGTCCAAAATAGGTCAAATTTTCACTAAGTTAAGAATGGTTTGGTACCCTTGTTCCAAAAATTGTAACTTGAGATACAAGCTTCTTTTGGGAAAACTTTGTGAATCAAAGTTGTAGATTTTGCAACAAGCTACAACTTTCATGTTTTGACTTTTGCTTGAATCCAAATGAATCTTGGTGAGAAAGTGGGGCAAAGTTGGGAAAAAATTAGGGTTTTCCATAACTTAGAAAAATTCTAAGTTATGGAAATTTTCCATTTCAAACCCTAATTTGCATTTCTTGATTTCTTGGTGAACAAGTTTCATGATTTGACATGTTTTGATGAAAAATGAATCTTGACTCTTGATTTTGACCAAAAAGTCAAAGTTTGACTTTTCAGTATACAGTCAAAACTGATCAATTGACTGGGAAATTCAACTATCCATCTTGTGTATTTGGGATCCTTTGAACTTGTTGAGCATGTCAAGATAATTCCATGGGGTCCTTGAGTCCATATGTGAGCTTGGTTTGCCATTAGCTAGGTCAAACTGTCAAAAATTGCCCTTGTGCAGTCAAAACCCTAAAAATGACCATTTTGCCCTTTTGGTGATCTGATCAAATTTCTTGTGGAATTGTGATCCAAACTTGATCAAATGGTCTATGTGAGTTCATAATGTTGATGTGGGTCAATTTTCATGAGATTTGACTGTCAATTGGCCACAGTTGACTTTTTCCCCAATACAGTTGATTTCTAGGTCAACTGTCCAATTGACTGGGCAAAATTTGGAATCAAGACTTGAAACTTGGTATGGGTAAGCTTGGGAGTCCAACATGAAGCAAGAAAGTCATCTTAGGCATTACAGGTCAAAACATCTTTGTGCAAACACAAACCCTAATTTGGGTCAACTGTGCAAGGAGAAGTCTTGAGCAGAGGAAACCCTAACTGGATCTTGACCTTCAAGGGTCTTGTGATGAGAAAATGTTGAGGAAATGGGAGGGCAAATTTTGGGGTACAACAGGGGGGTAAAGTCCCCCCTGTATCTTTAACATTTGTCTCGTTTTGCAGGAAATATCTTCTCAGAATCTTGTTTAGAGCTTCGAAGCTTAGCAGTTTAACTTCAAACTGGATCCAGGGTTCCCAGATCGAAGGATGACATATCCAGATCGAACACCCCCAAAGTGTAGCCCCTCATGCACCTTCGATCAAGCCTCTTCACTGGATCGAAAGACAGCCCACACCTCTTTCGATCCAGGCCTCCAGAATTATACCTTTTTTTTTTAATTTACTGCCTGTTCCTTCGATTTCATCTTTGTTTTGACTATTTTATTTCTTTTTTTTAAATCAACATAAAATCAATTAAAAAAACCACAAAAAGCATTAGGCTAGTTTTTTCTATTAAATTAACTTTGTTAATTAATCATTTAATTATCTTAACATTTTCTCAAAACTAAAATTAAGAAGATTTAGATCATTTTCCCAAAATAAAATAAAACAACAAAAAGATTTTATTCTTAGGATTTTTAGAAGTTATGTTCAGATTCGCGCGCGTTTATTTTATTGTAACTGCCTACTGGTTTGTAATAGCTTAACTAAGACTTTTACACTTTACTGCTTTATTCCCCCAATTTTGGACATGTAAATAATCCCCCTCCCCGAAGCCTTGTAATAGCGTAGGATTTACAATTCCCGCACTTTAAATTCCTATACATATATTAACTGTTAGATGTATGCTAACTAGGATTGCATGACAAGATCTGAAAACAAACGGTAGAACACCTAAATATACAAAGATAATGTAACTGAAAAACAATACACTCGCACATGCCACTCTTAGGGTACACCTCACTTGGTTGCCTCGAACGTGGTCATTGAGCATAGGATGTTTTAGAGGTCGCCCTCTTGTCCAAAGATCATAAGTTGCCTCGAAACGGCTGCCTCAGATAAAATGATCTAAGACATTAGGGTTACCACTAAGGCGTCCTAACATTGTTTTAGTGACCACACGTCCCTTAATCGAATTGACCCGAAAAGCTCCAACGACGGTGCTACCTACTCCTCAATAGTGGGATAGCACTGTCTAAAGGACATTTGCACAGTTTAATTCCTTTTTGAGTAGGTAGAGGTTCTTAAGTACTTGCTTCTTTAAAAACAAAACAAAACTTTTCGCACTTACACCCCTTTTAAAACAAAAACTCTTTTCAAACCCACAAACACAAAGAAAAGAAAACTTTTGAAAACATAGTGAGCAAGTACCTAAGAGCCCGTGGATAACCACGAATAGAAAGGGTGCTAACATCTTCCCTTTCTATAATCTACCTCCCGAACCCGAGAAATATCTCGAAAAGGAATTTTTCTGTGCTTTTGTCCTTTCCTTGTTGGATAAAATAAAATACGGTGGCGACTCTTGCTTACCGCGACATTTTGCGAAAACAAACGCAAACGCGAACCAATATTCCAAAACAGTTAGTTCTCATTCCCACCGATCACAGAACTGGCGACTCTGCTGGGGAATCCTTTAAAAGTGTGGTTACCTTAGGGTTTAGATCACCTTTACTTGCTTACCTTGATTGCTTTGTTTGCTTTACACTTGGTTCTATTGTTTGGGTTTGAAATCCTCCACCCGGATTTGGGAAACATTCATAGATAGCAATACGTTATGGAAACTGTGCGGGGTATACCGACACGGTTGAAGCAATAGCTATATTAGTGCGACATATTTGTGAGTACCGGTAGCCTTTGAGTCAATCAAAGAGAATACGGGGCCGCTGAGTGATGTCACTAAGCACTAATGAACTAGAACCTTACTTGAACATCTTGGCCTTTTTTAGGGGTAGTGAGATGACCGACTTTGGTGCAGTCCGAAGTTTGTAGATACTCGATACTACACTCATTGAGGATTGTTTTCTTGGAATATTTTGGTCGCTAGTTAAGTGGCTAAGCCAAAACGATGAACATAGAAAACAATCCAATGATATTGAACTCCTTAGAACCCGATTACTATTTATAGGACAGGTTTTGAACCAACTGAAACTGAAAGAGGGTAATACCTAAACTCCATGCCAGCCTAAACTTAAGGCTGTTTGTGTGACTTGTGTGCCTTCAAACTTGAACTACTTGCACATTCTTGTTATCTGACAACATGAGTTCCTTGCAGGTTTTGTTTACAGTCCTTATCCCATAATTTGGATTTATTGCAGGGTTTACTTACATCACCTCACATTTTTGCTTAAACGCATAGCATACACATCATAACATCATGCCTTAACATTTCCTTAACCATTTCAAGGATCTCAAGGGTTTGTGATGCAGGTTATGGTAAATCAAATGTCTAGCCAGGGGCAAGGGGATTTATTTTCCTCTATCCAATGTTGTCTAGAGATCAAAACATGATAACTTGAGTCAGGGGCTATGACCCACTCGATATGGTGAGCTTGACTCTTGAAGAAGGACTCTCAGCAACATGAAGTTCCTTCAATCAAGCTACCAGATTCAGATTCTAACAGTTTCTTGTTTACCCTGTGAGATCCTTGAAAACATTGCATACATATATCATACATATCATTGCATAACAGGTCTCCCAATACAGGTCTCTCATGTTCTCGCTGTTTATTTCAGCAATGGCTTTCCAACCAGACAATCAAGATCTTCAAACTCGAGAGACTCAGTTCAGGGAAATCTTCCTAAACCTATCCAAGGGGCAGGAAGAGTTGAAAACACTCCTCGTTGGGGACTTGGTCAAGAAAAGTCCTGAAGACAATAAGGACGAACGGCTGGAACAACTACAAGCTGAGTTCAGTGCCATGAAAACCCAGATGCTGGGGCAGATGGCTCTTATCCAAGGCCTAACCCGGGAACAAGAAAAGCTGAGAACCATTATCAGCCAGCTTCATCAAGACAGATACAACAACATGAAGCAAACAGTCAAAGTCGGGGACCAAGTCATTGATCAGCCTCCAAGAAGACAAGGGTTTGGTTTGGTAAAGAATGGACCTCTCCAAGTTGCTACTGCCTCAAGGGTCCAACAACAACCTCACCAAAAACAACAGATTGATCAGAGTAAGCCAAATATGGCCAAGAGGCAATTTACCAAGCTCAACATATCGCTGTCTCAGGATTTACAACACCTGTTGAGATTGAATCTGGTGACGTTAAGGGACCCTCCTAAGAATCCCAACATAGCCTCCCCAAGGTACAATCCTGATGCAAGGTGTGCATATCACTCCAACAGTCTGGGGCATGATACTAACATTTGTTGGGCATTGAGCAACAAAGTTCAAGACCTGATTGATGAAGGAGCATTGGAACTCACACAAGACGCTCAGATTGAATTCTTTTGTCATCCCCCCAAGGTTCACCATTTGAATTGACAAGTCCTGAGACGAGAAGACTTTTTGTTCATTAGAATTTTCAATTTGTAATTTTCTTTTGATTGTTCAAACATTTATTCATGTCAAACTTTGTTACTTTATCAATGCATTGCATATATCTGTTTTGAATCAATCCATTCATATTCACTATATTGAAATTGCTTTAATTTTTGTGATGATTAACTCTCGATTAAAAAATTCTAAGCCTTTACAGGGAGGATGACGAAAATGATACCAAAATCTCTACAATATGCTTTTAAACAGACCCCGCTGACGATGTACATGCATTGTTTCAAACCCTAAACAGCGGAGTTATATGGAATATAATCCCTAGTCAACCCCTTTGAGCCAAATAAGTTGGAGTTTTTCTTTTCACAAATTAAAACCCTTTATTATAACCTGGGACAGGGTAGTTTTCTCAGTTGATCCAGGTGCACAATGAATGGTATCAAAGAAGTCCTTCCGAAACAAAAGACGGTGATGGTTCCGTATAATCGTAAGGACAGACATTCATTACCTTTCGAAATACAAACCCACTAAGTCAAAACTTATGAAGGAGACTTACAAAAAAACTGGGGTATCCCGCTGACTGTAATCACAAAAGAAACAGTTTAGGCAAAAAGACAGGGATAACAAAATAAAAAAGAAAGAGGTCCTACAAACTCTTATAAAAATGACTGCCTGTTGAAAATAAACTGTCAGTATCTGAACCATCACGGAAATATCAGAGCAAAGACTCAAACGGGATCTAAATGCACGATTAGCTGAGTTTAGGATCGAAGAACATCATGAAGAGCGGGTGGGTACAAATAAATTTTGAGCTTTTATCCTTTGTTTCTTAAACCGTGAACCAGGCTACGTTATAACCCTTAAAAAGTCCTAGCTGAAGCATGGGTTAGTCTGAAAGCATACTGTTACAAAAGGTATCCTGACTCCTGTAGGGCTTGCTGTAAATCCTGAGTTGACATCACATTTTACAAAAATTTTTTTGCCTGTTTTACTGGAAAAATGCATTTTAAAAAATTTCAAAAGACAGACATAAGCTTTGCATTCTTAAAATAACATTGTTTGCATATGACTATTTGTTCAAATAACAGATAAATTTGCACGATGAATATCTAGTGAACAAAAACCTTTTCAATAAAAAGGGTCATCTCAAGTGGAAGGAACACTCCCAACCAAGGGGCAGACATGATCATTTTCCATCATCTGGGGCAGTCAAGTCAAGATTCAAGGAATCTCTCAAAATGCCTAATAGCCAGGGGAAAATCTCCATCTGAATCAATTGGGGCATTGGACATGAATTCCAGCAACGAATCTTGCATGATCAAACATCTTCTGGTAGTATGGCAACACGACACTACTGACAGTGACAACTCCCTACACTCTGAGAGCGTGGACATAGTCAGAAAATACTGTGCATGAACAAAGACCCGCTAGGTTGACAGGCCTAGGCAAAAATAAGGGCATCCCGACGAACCAAAAGGGTTCGGGCAAAAATTAGGGATAAAAAAAAGATTTGTACACCCGGCAAGTCAAAAACCTGAAAAGGCGGCTTGGGCAAGAAAGGGTATCCCGGTGGACTGAAAATCTGAAAAGACAGTCCAGGCAAAAGTTAGGGATTAAAGCGTACGACTATGTCCCGTCATCTCGTCACTTGCCTACCAGAAGAAGATTTGTCATTTCAATCGGCAATTACCAAGCACCTCATAGGTTGGAATAATACTCGATCCACAAGGCCTCCGCAGGAACCTTCTCCCGCAGATATAGGGGAAGAAAAGTCTCGATGCAAAGTCATTGTCATATCCTCATTCCGTGTCCCAGTAACATCTACACTCCCCGCAGAGTAAGAAAAGGACAGTGGTGTTAATTCTCCCCAACTGAGGCTCGCAACCACGAATGGGTCGATAAGATTCTCCCCAAGCAGAGTTTATTTATCACCAGCACTGGAAGATTATCCCCAGTGGAGTCTGGAAGATTATCCCCAGTAGAATCTAAAAGATTATCCCCAGTGAAGTCGCCGTTGGAAAATCATCCCCAGCGGAGTTCATTCCTTTCATAGACAAAAATTCAATCCCCAACAGGGTTCACTGTCACCAGCAACAGTAATTCATCCCCAACTGAGTTTTATTTCTCCAAATCAGCAGATCTTCTAGCAGAGTATATACTCCCCACAGAGTCATTTCCTCGTCAGTCCATTCCCCAGCGGAGTTATTCTCTCCTGCAGGATTATTCTCCCAATTATCTTTGGTCGTTATCTCCAGCGAGCGAAACTCTTTATTCTCCAACAATAGTCAGGGATTTATTTTCCCAAACTCGGATGTACCATAATAGCATTTCATGTTCATACATCATGACGTGCGCATACATATTGCATACAGCATAATCTCATTTATTTTGAGAACATCATGATACAATGCATGTCATGCATCATATACGATTAATCATGTACCTTTTCAGGAAAGATGGTTATCATCAACAACTTCCAGCAAGTTCAAGATTAACTCCGGAAACTAAACAGAGTAATTATCTGCACGATCAAATGCAGCTTTACACGGGTTCGTCACGAATAAATCTTACACGGGTTTCTCCTAAATGCAGCTTCACACGGGTTTATCCTAAAAAATCTTACACGGGTCCTTTCTCATATATTTTTGAATAAAGTTTTACACGGACTTATCACAAAGTAACCTTACCCAGGTTCCTCCTGAAGTTTTACACGAATTTATCACAAAGTAACCTTACCCAGGTTCCTCCTGAAGTTTTACACGGACTTATCACAAAGTAACCTTACCCAGGTTCCTCCTGAAGTTTTACACGAACTTATCACAAAGTAACCTTACCCAGGTTCCTCCTGAAGTTTTACACGAACTTATCACAAAGTAACCTTACCCAGGTTCCTCTTGAAGTTTTACACGGACTTATCACAAAGTAACCTTACCCAGGTTCCTCCTGAAGTTTTACACGAACTTATCACAAAGTAACCTTACCCAGGTTCCTCCTGAAGTTTTACACGAACTTATCACAAAGTAACCTTACCCAGGTTCCTCCTGAAGTTTTACACAAACTTATCTCAAAGTAACCTTACCCCGGTTTCTCCTGAAGTTTTACACGAACTTATCACAAAGTAACCTTACCCATGTTCCTCCTGAAGTTTTACACGAACTTATCACATAGCGACCTTACCCAGGTTCCTCCTGGAGTTTTACACGGACTTATCACAAAGTAACCTTACCCAGGTTCCTCCTGAAGTTTTACACAGACTCATCCCAAAGTAACCTTACCCAGGTTCCTCCTGAAGTTTTACACGAACTCATCCCAAAGTAACCTTACCCAGGTTCCTCCAGAAGTTTTACACGAACTCATCACGAAGTAACCTTCCATAGGTTCCTCCAGAAGTTTTACACGGACTTATCATGAAGTAACCTTACCCAGGTTCCTCCTGAAGTTTTACACAAACTTAGCCAAAGTAACCTTACCCAGGTTCCTCCAGAAGTTTCACACGAACTTAGCCCGAAGTAACCTTACCCAGGTTCCTCCAGAAGTTTCACACGAACTTATCACAAAGTAACCTTACCCAGGTTCCTCCTGAAGTTTTACACAAACTTATCTCACAGTAACCTTACCCCGGTTCATTCTGAAGTTTCACACAAACTCATCCCAAAGTAACCTTACCCAGGTTCCTCCTGAAGTTTTACACAAACTTATCCCGAAGTAACCTTACCCAGGTTCCTCCTGAAGTTTTACACAAACTTATCCCGAAGTAACCTTACCCAGGTTCCTCCTTGCAATTTCCCGACGTAGTTTTACCTAAACTCCTCATGAAGCAGCCTTACCTAGGTTTCTCCCCCGTTCAGATGTAGTTTTACCTAAACCTATCATGAAGCAACCCTACACAGGTTCCTTCTCAGGAAATTTCAGATGCAGTTTTACATGGACTCATCGTCAAGCAACCCTACACAGGTTCCTTCTTTCCAAAGATGAAGTTTTACACGGACTCGTCATCAGGAAACCCTACACCGGTTCCCTCTCTTTCCAAGATGCAGTTTTACATGGACTCATCATCAGGAAACCCTACACAGGTTCCTCCTTTCCAGATAAAGTTTTACAGACTCGTTATGAAGTAACCCTACACAGGTTCCTTCTCAGGAAATTTCAGATGCAGTTTTACACGGACTCATCATCAAGAAACCCTACACAGGTTCCCTCTTTCCAAGATGTAGTTTTCACGGACTCATCATCAGGAAACCCTACACAGGTTCCTCCATTACAGTTGAAGTTTTACATGGACTCATCATGAAGTAACCTTACCCAGGTTCCTTCTCAGTTCAGATGCAATTTTACCCAAACTTTTCACGAAGCAACCTTGCCTAGGTTCCTTCCCATCAGCCTTACTATCCAGGTTCCTTCTCATAACCTTACCATCCAGGTTTCTTTTCTCTTATCTCCAGACAGCAGTCCATAATACTGTAAGACCTGTAACTGATCAAACACGATCAGTTTCACCTTTCCCCAGTAGGTCGCGATGTAGCCTATACACTGACCAGATATGCAGTTCACCTCCAGAGTTAATTCTCCAGTAGAGTAACGGACAACTGAAGCTCCTAAAATTCTATTTCTCTCAAGACAGCTACCAACAATCTCCAAATGGCATCTGTAAGCCCATTCCCGACATCACAATACTGATACTACACCATGCGAGTGCAAATTTTTGGGCACTCTAGTGTTCAATTATCTTCCACCTTCGGATCACGAAAGGCTCGAAAGCCAATCTATATCCTCAGGTTTAAGAAAATTGAACAGGGGCAACTGTTGCACCCCAAAATTTACCCTCTCATGTTTTCCAAAGTCTTCCCCCTGCATGGTTTACCAGAAACCCTTGCCTAAGGAAAAAGAAAATTTTTGAGTGGTGCTTTAAGTACCTTTCGATTGGCATTCTGAAAGACCCTTCGATTGGTATTCTGAAGGAGCCTTTCGATTGGCATGGATAATTCCCTTCGATTGGCATTATGGATAAACACTTCGATTGGCATTGTGTCAAGTCCTTCGATTGGAATTCTGAAAGACCTTTTCATTTGGCACCCTGGGCCAAGCCTTTCAATTGGAATGCCAAGGGATCCTTCGATTTAGCATTGTGTTAAGGCAGCTTCGACAGGCATGTTAACCATGTCCTTCGATTAGCATGGACAACACCTTTCGATTGGCCTGTTAATAAAGCCTTTTGATTGGAATTTTAACAAGTACCCTTTGATTGGTATATGGACAAATACCCTTCAATTGGCATTTCAAAAGGTCCTTGGACTGGAACTTCAGAGTTTCCCTTAATAAGAACATCAGAAATAATGACCTTCGAATGGCATTTCAGTGCAGAGTTTCTCTTAATCTAAGATGCTCTGATGAAGGAAGTTCTGAACACTTCGAATCAGAACTTAGACTCATCACAAGGCCAAGGGCTGGTCGAAGTTGTCTAATAGGGAATGTTCTAAATAGATTCGAATTGGACTTTGAAGATGGAAAAGAAGGCCCATTCGAAGGGTACATAA
Source organism: Vicia faba (assembly GCA_948472305.1). Taxonomy (NCBI): domain Eukaryota; kingdom Viridiplantae; phylum Streptophyta; class Magnoliopsida; order Fabales; family Fabaceae; genus Vicia; species Vicia faba. The sequence continues at coordinate 43,189 of CATIWC010001959.1, forward strand.
GAAATCCATTCGAAGGAGGAAAATCAAGACCAATCGAAGAGCATGGTCTGGATTCGAAAATCAAAGGTGTCCAGGTTCATTCAAGATTCCAAAGAGACATGAATATTTCAAAAAAAGGAAATCTTTTAATATGTCTGATTCTTGTCTCATGGCTTTAAAGGCCTGTTTAATTGGTTGTCTCTTGCCGTTACTAGACCATCATACTCCTATAAATACAAGGGCAAGCATACAGTGCAAAGGGGAACAAACGAACAGGACGAAAAAGGAGGACGAAAAAGGGGAAAAGAAAACAGAGGATTTGGAGATACGCTGCCCACAAACCCACCAAAGGTTATCAGCATTTTCATAAGTAATCCAAGCCAAAGCAGCCATTCAGCAAACATCTCCACACCCAGAGCCACAGATCATACATCTTTAATTGGTAAGGGTTTGCAAAACCAAAATTGCACCTTCATGACATTTAAACACACGTTGCATATGTATTCTTGTTATTACATATTATGTTGCATGTAAGCTAAAGCGCAAAGATGAGATCGTGCCATTGCTTGGGCACGATCTAAGTTTCTCCTCCGAATCTCAAGATAAAACAAGCCCAGACCTAGATTCAGCAGATTCAAATTGAGGAAGGATTCAAATTGGGAGGAGATTCGAATCAGGGAGGTAAAGTCCCCCCTGGATCTTTAACATTTGTCTCGTTTTGCAGGAAATATCTTCTCAGAATCTTGTTTAGAGCTTCGAAGCTTAGCAGCTTAACTTCGAATTGGATCCAGGGTTCCCAAATCGAAGGATGACATATCCAGATTGAACACCCCCAAAGTGCAGCCCCTCATGCACCTTCAATCAAGCCTCTTCACTGGATCAAAAGACAGCCCACACCTCTTTCGATCCAGGCCTCCAGAATTATACCTTTTTTTTTATTTACTGTCCGTTCCTTCGATTTCATCTTTGTTTTGACTATTTTATTTCTTTTTTTTAAATCAACATAAAATCAATTAAAAAAAACCACAAAAACATTAGGCTAGTTTTTTCTATTAAATTAACTTTGTTAATTAATCATTTAATTATCTTAACATTTTCTCAAAACTAAAATTAAGAAGATTTAGATCATTTTCCCAAAATAAAATAAAACAACAAAAAGATTTTATTCTTAGGATTTTTAGAAGTTATGTTCAGATTCGCGCGCATTTATTTTATTGTAACTGCCTACTGGTTTGTAATAGCTTAACTAAGACTTTTACACTTTACTGCTTTATTCCCCCAATTTTGGACATGTAAATAATCCCCCTCCCCGAAGCCTTGTAATAGCGTAGGATTTACAATTCCCGCACTTTAAATTCCTATACATATATTAACTGTTAGATGTATGCTAACTAGGGTTGCATGACAAGATCTGAAAACAAACGGTAGAACACCTAAATATACAAAGATAATGTAACTGAAAAATAATACACTCGCACATGCCACTCTTAGGGTACACCTCACTTGGTTGCCTCGAACGTGGTCATTGAGCATAGGATGTTTTAGAGGTCGCCCTCTTGTCCAAAGATCATAAGTTGCCTCGAAACGGTTGCCTCGGATAAAATGATCTAAGACATTAGGGTTACCACTAAGGCGTCCTAACATTGTTTTAGTGACCACACGTCCCTTAATCGAATTGACCCGAAAAGCTCCAACGGCGGTGCTACCTACTCCTCAATAGTGGGATAGCACTGTCTAAAGGACATTTGCACAGTTTAATTCCTTTTTGAGTAGGTAGAGGTTCTTAAGTACTTGCTCCTTTAAAAACAAAACAAAACTTTTCGCACTTACACCCCTTTTAAAACAAAAAATCTTTTCAAACCCACAAACACAAAGAAAAGCAAACTTTTGAAAACATAGTGAGCAAGTACCTAAGAGCCCGTGGATAACCACAGATAGAAAGGGTGCTAACACCTTCCCTTTCTATAATCTACCTCCCGAACCCGAGAAATATCTCGAAAAGGAATTTTTCTGTGCTTTTGTCCTTTCCTTGTTGGATAAAATAAAAGACGGTGGCGACTCTTGCTTACCGCGACATTTTGCGAAAACAAACGCAAACACAAACCAGCATTCTAAAACAGTCAGTTCTCATTCCCACCGATCACACATATATTCCATGAATACTCCCAATGGGTTAGTAACACCGAAAGGCATCACCGAATACTCGTAGTGTCCATAACGCGTTCTGAAAGTCGTCTTCTGGATATCTTCATCCTTCACTTTAATATGATGGTAACCTGACCTTAAATCAATCTTACTAAATACACGAGCATCCACCAACTGGTCCATCAAGTCATCTATTCTTGGAAGCGGATACTTGTTCTTAATCGTCACTTTATTCAACTGTCTATAATCAACACAAAGTCTCATACTTCCGTCTTTCTTCTTTACTAACAACACTGGAGCACCCCACGACAATACACTTGGTCTTACAAACTTCTTTTCAAGTAACTCTTCCAATTGCTTCTTCAACTCTGAAAATTCGAATGCAGACATCCTATATGGTGCCATAGACACAGGTTTGGTACTAGGTACAAGATCAATAGCAAATTCAACTTCCCTCTCCAGCGGTACATCATGAATCTCATAAGGGAAAACTTCAGGAAATTCACACACTACCTGCAATTCCTCAATTATAGCTTGAGTCTCTACAAATAGCGACACCATCAATGAGAAAATTTGTGCTTCCTCTTGCATCAACTTCCTCAACTGTCTAGCAGACAATAGACTATCTTCCTCTTCTTCAGGAGTAGAAAACCTCACAGACTTGTCATAACAGTTAATATGAACACAATTATGCTCTAACCAGTTCATACCCAAAATCACATCCAAACCTCTTAACGGTAAACAAACCAAATCAACAGCAAAGTCTTTGTCGAAGATCGACAAGGGAAACTTTAAACACACAAAAGAAGTAGTCACCGACCCCTTGGCTGGAGTATCGACGACCATTTCTCCATTCATAGAAGACAACATAAGACCCAATCTTTCAACACAATCAGCAACAATAAAACAATGAGTAGCACCGATATCAATAATAGTAATTAAAGGAGTACTATTAATGAAACATGTACCTCTGATAAGTCTGTCCTCAGCTGCTAGCTGATCCTCAACCAAAGCGAACACTTTACCACTCGTCTGCGCCCTCTTTGGTTTTTGACACAGACTACCAATGCGCCCTTCTTCACTACAGTTGAAACAAATCACATCCTTATGCTTGCACTCAAATACAACATGTCAGTTTTTACCACAACGGAAACACCTCTTTACTTCAGTAGTACACACATTACTCTTATGCCCAGGTTTCCCACATTTAAAATAAACCACACCACCAGGAGCATCTCCTCCACTGGTCCTCTGACCCTGAGAAAATTTCTGTTTACCTTTACTAGTTGGGGTATCATGAGGCTTACCACGATTTTGTTAGTGCTTACCCCTCTTCTCACTGATAATCTTGTAATGAGCATTATTATCCTCCTCATAAATCCTGTAGCTATCAATCAAATCAGCAAAGGCACAGATCTTCTGGTATCCAACTGCCTTCTTGATCTCCGGGCGCAACCTGTTCTCAAACTTGATACACTTTGAAAACTCAGCATCTGCCTCAGTATAGTGCGGATAAAACTTAGCCAACTCAGAAAACTTTACAACATACTCAACAACCGACATATTCCCTTGCTTCAGCTCAAGGAATTCAATTTCCTTCTTACCATGAACATCTTCAGGAAAGTACTTCTTCAAAAATTCCCTATGGAACACAGCCCAAGTGACATTCTCACCTGCAGCTTCCAACCTCTGACAAGTCTCTAGCCACCAGTCATCAGCCTCGACTGCTAGCATATGAGTACCATATCGAACCTTCTACGCTAGAGTGCAGTCCATCACACGGAAGATCCTCTCAATCTCTTTCAACTAATCCAGTGCTCCGTCAGGATCATACTTTCCCTTGAACGTAGGAGGATTCTCTCTCTGGAAAGTCGCCAAGCTACGAGATCCAGCATTTCCATCAGCATTCGGCTGATTTTCCATCGCATGAGCCATTTCTTCTAAAGCAGCAGCAAGTGCAACATCATTACTTCCAGCCATCTCAACTTATCACTACAACATAAACAACAGTTAGAACTCAAATTAATAATACTCGATTGTTAGACAACTACAACTCGACAACAAGGTCGGACCAACCTTTTGCTCTGATACCAACTTTTGTAACACCCTAATTCTACCCGACAATTATATAAACAAATCAGAGTTATAAAATCATTCATGTAAATGAACCAGGATGCCAAAAATTCATTATTAAAAACTCATTGCATTCATCGTGGATATTTAACACTTTAAAACATCGGATGAACCATCATCGTAACAATTTAATCTCTTAATTCAACAATTTAAACATCTACGCAGTGGAGTTCTTAATAACATCTTTATCATCGTTACAGCAACTTCAAAACAACACATATTTAATAATAATCAACTTAAAGTTCAACACCTGAATAATCAACAATCAAAAGCAGCAAGCATTCATCCCCTTGAGTGTTACATATCAGAGCAATGACACCGACTCGAACTATTGAAGGTATACAACCTTCACTCTCGATTACCTGCACGTTACCAACATAAGGGCAACATTCAAACAGAAGAGGTGAGATATCTAACAATATAATAAAACGTATGAACATTAATATATTAAATTAGATCACATAACATCACCACTTCTCATCTTATAATCAACAATAATCGCAACTGAAATACCAACAATAATACACATTCATCACATCAATTCATAAAATTCTTTATGCAATCGTATAATGTGACTCAATACTATGCAAATGCATGTGGTACCATTGGAGCAGAACTCCCATCTTAAAAATATGCCAATAAATAAAGGCATCAACAAGGCATAAGCCTTCATCTTAATATTTGCCAATACAGGCCATCTTAACGAGCATAAGCTCCATCTTGAAATGCAATGTATGCGACACCATCATGAATGTAATGACAACACCATAATTAACCACATCTCAACAGAAACATCATCGTTGGCCATAAGCCTACATCTTTATAGCTGCAAATTATTAGAGGCATCTCAACATCCTTCATCAACATCATATATCATCATATATCATCATAATTCACAGTAATTCAACCACAACAACATTACAACAATAATTCGTCAATCTCGCAACGTTGGCCATAAGCCTACAACATGATATTGCCTATAATTAATTAATCATCTAAGACTTATAAATTACCAAACCTCTACATATTACTATTCTGTAATACTGCATCATTATCATCATTAATCCTACTGTTATAAACCAAACAGTAATCTATAAACGTTTCATCCTCATCATTCTGCACAACAATCAGCATAGCGATTAACGCGGGAATTAACTCTAGTCCTAACTTGGATACTAGGATTATCCTTCCTATTCTTCATTTTAATCCTTAATAATGAATTTCTCCGCGTTAGCTATTCAACGCTTCGGACGACACCTCAAATGGAGTCCTAAAACTCAAGTTATAGCCTTTTTCCAAACGATTCTGTTAAAAACCAGACAACATGGATCGACGCATAACACTTTGGGTCGACGCGTACTGAACTGATCACGCCACATGAATCGAAACATACTCTCTTATATCGACTCATTCTGAGTCTGCAACACTGCATGTATCGACACATGCTCCTATGTATCGACTCATCCCGAGTATAAAAGCCCTCATGTATCGACACATGACTCCTTCGTGTCGACTCATACTGAGTCTAACAACATTCTTGTATCAACACATACCATTTAGGGTCGACACATACTGCTCTGCTAAGGATAATTTCTGCGATTTTCTCTGCGTTTTCACTACAAGTTTCATACTTTAGGCCCTAAAAACATCATCTAATCATAGATAATCATCAATTACAATTTTCCTATAATTCTACACCAAATATACAACATCGGGGTATTATTATTCATCTTTCAATCATCAATTCTCGTCATATAACAACATATAATTCAATCATGAACAAGACAACATTCACATCTAACCCCACATACCAATTATCATGAATCCTATTATAGAGTCAGAACCCCACCCTTACCTTGGATTAAAGGTTGCTCTATAACTTTCCGGTTGAATTTCCATTCTGCCTCTTTTCCTTCTTTTCCAACAACTTTCACGTTCTTTCTCTAACCCTTATTCTTCTACTGCTTCTTCTTTCTTGTTATTCTAATCATATAATAAAATAACCCTATTATTCTCTCAAAATACCTTTAATGGGCTTAAGACTACCACACCCCCTTATTGCTACTTCTATTCCTTTAAAATAAGCCCACATCAAATAATATTATACTTCTAATATTATTTCACCACTTAATAAAATAAATGAATCCAACTAATCACAACACATCTTCACAGATATTCCAAAAATTATTTAATTAAATAATTAATTAAATTACGGGTGTTACACATGCTAGGTGACAGCCTTGGGGAAGGCATCTCTGCATACATGTAACACGATTGGACATGAAGGGAGGCGCCATTGGACTTGGCGAATGAGAAAAAATGAAAGGTGTCGCCATCCCTGTTGGCGAATAAGAGGTGGCATGGGTTGCAGTGTAGGTGCAGGCTTCGTGGCAGCCTTGGGGAAGTCATCTCTACATGCATGTAACACGATTGGACGTGAAGGGAGGCGCCATTGGACTTGGCGAATGAGTACAAAAATGAAAGGTGTCGCCATCCTTGTTGGCGAATAAGAGGTGGCATGGGTTGCAGTGTAGGTGCATGCTAGGTGACATCCTTGGGGAAGGCATCTCTGCATGCATGTAACACGATTGGACGTGAAGGGAGGCGCCATTGGACTTGGAGAATAAGTACAAAAATGAAAGGTGTCACCATCCCTGTTGGCGAATAAGAGGTGGCATGGGTTGTAGTGTAGGTGCAAGCTAGGTGACAACCTTGGGGAAGGCATCTCTGCATGCATGTAACACGATTGGACGTGAAGGGAGGCGAATTAGAGGTTGCTTATTGTTGGTTAATTCAAATTCAATACAACCTATTTAATCTTACATTTATCAAAACACTCCTACACTTAATCACTCAAACACTAGAACATTCAAAAATTCAAGCAATTAACTCAAATACTTCAAACCTTCAAACCTTCAAACAGTCATACACAATGGCCTCTGCACCCCAATATGTGATTAGTGCACATTTCAACGGTGAGACATATATTTGTCCCACCTCTGGGTTTTTGTTTAGAGACACCGAGAACATCCGATTTTCTTTAAACAGGAAAGCCAATTTCTTGTATTTCAAAAAACGATTAGAGGCCAAACTTGGACGAGGTCCCGTGACACAAATCTTTTATCAGAATCCGATTTTTTTGGTAACAACCAAATAATATTTTATAAGGTTGAGGTTCAAGATGACGAGGACCTTCAGAATATGTTTTCCAATCATGAGTATTCTGGGTACGACTCTATTGAGTTGTACATTATGCTGCGAGAGGCTCAACTGTCACAAGTGGTTGATCCTCTGGAGACCGAACAAGCAGAAGTAGATGTCGTTGATGAAGAAGAAGAAGATGACGAGTTGGAGTTTGACGACATGGTCAACGATGATTTCGAAGACGATGGGATACCCGATATTCCTTCAAACGAGATATACACACCACCTGCTTACATGACAAACTTCAACATGGGCGGAGATCAACCGTCATCTGATTTATTTTTCAATCCGTATATGCAGTCGGATGAAAACTTAAAAACGAAATACAAATTTCGTAATAGAGAAGAATGTATCCGAGCCATAAAAAAATTTCACATGCTCATCTCAATCGATTTTAAGGTGGATCGTGTAAATCTAGAAAGGTACAAGATCAAGTGTATCCACCCAGATTGTATGTTCAAGCTCACAGCATCATGTAGATTAAGAGGTGGTTGTTGGGTCATAGGTTCTATTTCCACCCACACGTATGTCAGTTCTACTCAATCACAGGATCATCGGAAACTAAATTATGATCTCATATGTCAAGAAATCCTACCCCTCGTCAGCAACGATCCATCATTAAAGGTGAAAACCATAATCTCCCACATCACTACGGTATTTAACTATACTCCGTCTTATCGAAAGGCATGGTTAGCAAAGATCAAGGCGATTGAAAAGGTATATGGAAACTAGGAGGAGTCATACCAAGAAATTCCTCGCTACCTAAATGCACTTCAGACTTATTCTCCATGTACTGTTTACATTCTGGAAACACTGCCAGCGTACGCCCCAGATGGTAGTCAACTCAACGGAAATGGAATATTCAGTCGAGTGTTTTGGGCTTTTCAACCTTGCATCACAGGGTTTGTGTCATGCAAACCAATTATACAAATTGATGGGACTTGGTTGTATGGGAAATACAAAGGCACGCTACTGATGGCAGTTGCACAAGATGGAAACAACAACATTTTCCCAATTGCCTTTGCCCTAGTCGAGGGAGAGACTGATGGTGCTTGGAGCTTCTTTCTCAAGAATCTCCGAACACACGTGGCTCCTCAACCAGATCTCTATTTGATCTCTGATAGACATGCATCTATTGAAAGTGCATACAACAATCCTGCAAACGGTTGGCATGGCCCTCCTTCTACGCATGTCTATTGCATTAGACATATCGTCCAAAATTTCACGAGGGAGATTAAAGACAAAGCTCTTAGGAAAGCGGTTATGAATGCGGGATATGCATTGACACAACCTACATTCAAATATTATCACAACAAGATCTGTTTGTCAAATCCGGACATCGGTAGGTGGATCGATAATATTCTGGTAGAAAAATGGACTAGGTCATACGACAATGGACAAATATGGGACCACATGACAACAAATCTAATTGAATCCATGAACGAGGTATTCAAAGGCATACGAAACCTCCCAATAGCTGCTTTGGTTAAATCAACATATTTTAGGATGGCTTCGTTGTTTACCAAAAGAGGTGAAATGTGAAATGCTGTGTTGCAATCTAGACAACTATGGAGTGAAAGCTGCATGAAGTATATTAAGGCAGAAAGTGCCAAAGCCAACACCCATCTGGTTATACGGTTCGACCGACACAACGAGGGTCTGCCAAGACAAGAGTATAGGGTTATACTACCTTCTCGTTTGTGCGGTTGTGGCAAGTTTCAAGCCTTTCGTATGCCTTGATCTCATGTCATTGTTGCGTGTTCCTATACTCATCAGGACGCGCTACAACTTCTCTCTCCCATTTACAAATCTGAAACCTTGTTCAACGTATACAACAACAACTTCCCTTTGGTAGCAAAACCTGATTATTGGCCTGCATACAACGGCGAAATAGTATGGCACAATGACCAAATGCGAAGGAATAAAAAGGATCGTCCCAAAAGCAAGCGCATCACAACTGAAACAGACTCCCATGACAAGCTGGAAAGAAAGTGTGGTTTATGTCGTCAGGTCGGACACAATCGCAAAAATTGTCCGAATCGGGCTACTGGCTCAACCACATAAAAATTGTATTACAAAACATCTTTACTTTTTTAAGTTGTAAACATTAGGGTTTTTCATTAACAACATTTGTTACAATAAACCTTGCGCGAACAAGAAATAAAACACGATAAACCGTCTACGAAATTACAACCGTTAAAACAATTTCATCTGACCCATGCATCATCAACATTACGTCGATGTCTATTTTGACTTCCTCCAATCAAAAATTAGGTCTTCCTGTCGCAAGTGAGGTTGTTGTTCGTCTTCGCTAGATCCTTCTAATTTGTTCCCCATCCTCGATGTCTCCCTCTAGCCATCGCATGAACTCTCTCTTCAGACGCTCCATGGAGTGAATATGCTAAAATTTCATTTTCATCGGAGGTTTTGTGGCGGAGAAAATAATGTAACCATCTCTGGTAAAAATCATGGTCGATGTCATGACGTAAATAACAGAGAAAAAAAAATAAGAGAACAATGCGAGAAAGTGTGAGGAATGACGGAGAAACGGACGAATTATTTATAAAAAATGCATTTTTCCCTAGGAGCCAAGTGAGATGGTGCATCCTCTCACTTTTAAAGTGCATGCACCATCTCACTTGGCTAAAAGAGAGAGCATGCGCCAAGTGGGATGACGCCTAGGCCAAAATGCTCAGTGCCTGCGCCAACTGGGTTGACTTCTCCCTTGTGGGATTTTCTGAAATATGATTATTTACGTTATTTTCTCCGAAACATGATTATTTACGATTTTTTTTAATACCTAATTATTCTAAAAAATATTCTATATTCAAACTCAAATCTCAATTAAATATTTGTTCTCTACTTTAGATTTAAATAGAAATAAATAATTAAAGCTAAAATTCATCTTAATTAAGTTTGGATAAATCTGCCCGATCTCATATTCGTGTTGAAATTAACTTTTAAATTGAAATAGTCATTTTTATCAAACTAATAATTTATCTTAAACTCTAACAAACATTAAAAAAATAATAAATAAAGCAATTGTTAAAAAATTCAAACAAAATATTAATGTATAATAAAATAACTAATATTATATCTTATCAAAATAAAATATTTTAAATTATCAACAACATAATTCAGAGTAAGTATTAGTATTCACATTACAAGTCTCGTACCATTTTTTGAAAAATCAGAAAAAAACTCAAACTAATACTCAAATTAATTAATGGATTTTTTTTATCAAACTCGAAGTGGGTTTGAACGGATATATATTACTTATTTATATCCAATTTTAATATAATTTAAATATTATTTTTGTCCTTGTAAGGTTCTTGAATTTTTTTTTTCTTTCAAATTTCCATATATTCATTGTT
>CATIWC010001960.1:0-267488 GCA_948472305.1 Vicia faba
ATTTGCTCCTCCATGTTTAGGCAAAGGGTTATCTTTCACGTTAGGACCAACATCTTTAAAGTATAGGAGGCCAAATCACAGAATCTTTTGTACTTTAGATTTCAAAGGATAATAGTTCTCAATGCTGTGCCCTAAGGCTCTTTGATGAAAAGCTTATGCCTGGTCTGCCTTATAGTACCGGGGTAAAGGTGAAGGTATAACAGGAGGAGGCCTGGTCTGAACCAACTTCTTCTAAATCAATGCCCAGAATAATTCTGCATAGCTCATTGGAAAAGAGTCAAAGGCATCTCTCTTATGACTTTGCCCTTGATTCCCCTGAGGAGATGGTCTCTGATAGGCAACAGTGGTTGGAGCTATATTGACAACTGGAGTCACAGAAGAACGACATTCATTTCCCCAATAACGGCATTCATTTCACTTTCTTTCTTTAGAGAGAACCCGTGTGATGACTTCTTGGTCCCTTCATTTTTTGTCAAGCACCCCTCTCTGACATCTTCTTCCAGTCAAACACCCTTGCTCACCATCTCGATGAAATCACTCGGTGCACTGGCGACCATCCTTTCATAATAAAATGATCCAAGGGTTTTCAGGAAGACCTTGGTTGTTTCTTGTCTCCCATGGGCGGCACCACCTGGTAAGCTATGTCGCGCCAACGCTGCAAATATTCTTTGAACGAATCCTTATCTCTTTGAGGCATTTCCTTACTCTTGTCATGGCATGGCGCCATGAACATATTATACTTATACTACTTGATAAAGGCTTCCCCCCAATCATTGAATGTGCGGATGTTGCTATTGTCCAAACTCATATACCACTTAGAGCGAAACCAGTTAGGCTATCTTGGAAGAAATGAATAAGAAAACATTGATCATCAGTATGGGTGGACATCTTTCTGATATACATCACAAGGTGATCACGAGGACAAGAGTTTCCCTTGTACCTCTCAAATTTTGGCACTTTAAACTTCGCTTTCACCTTTACGTTAGAAACTAGGTAGAGTTAACTGACGTTCTGTCCAAATAATTATGTTCCTCAAAGGGCCTTCATTTCCTTCTGTATCTCATTTGACTGGTCTTGAAATTCATCCAATCGGTCATAGAAAACCATATTTTCACTCGGTGGAGGAAAACGGCGGTAAACTTCATCATTAACAAACGTCATAGCATTCACCTAAGGAGGTGAAGTATATTAAATCTCATTTCTAGCCATAGGAGTAACATGCACCACAGGAGGTGCGGGAGTAGCAGCAGCTTGAACAATTGGAGCAACTTGAGCATCAAGATTATAATCTTCTGGCATGAAATTTTCAGGCATTCCACATGGGTAACCCTGAGGCATACGATTATGTGCAGAAGTAACTGGAGTAACGAAAATGGGAACTGATGGGGCTTCACAAGTGACCGTTGTTTGTTGTGGCTGAGCAAGTTGTGGCTGATTTTGAGAAGCCACCAACAATTCCATCAAAGAGGTCAGATTGGCCATACTAACCTTCAAAGTAATAACTTCTTCGCGCAACTCGTGATTCTCTTGTTCAAGATTTTCCATTTTCTTCCTGAAATTAGCCCGAGTATTGTACCGTTGAGATAATTTGTTGAACGAAGTCAGATGAAACACAGTAAGACCCATGGATATGAATAGAAATGCAAGAAATATGTGCAAGATGATGCATGATATGCAATGCACGTGATTTATTTATCTTTATTAATAATTTCAAGGGACTCAAAGATTTATAGACAATTCGCAAATACTAAAGTACTAACACATTTTGGAATACTGAAAATCTCATTATAATAAATTCAAAACGGATTACAACTTTTTGTACAAGTTTCAATAATCCTATGTACAACAGAAGATAGAACCTAAACCCCTAAGAAGGCAAAGCTGATGAAGATCACTCCATACACAAACGCTTTCCCGTGAGTCTTGCAATCTGAGCCTTCAATTGTTTGTTCTTTTCTGCATACTTGTTAGAAACCCCATTCCAATCACTAGAGTCAGGAAGTGAGTAACTAGGTCTTGATCAAGCTCTAGAGGAAAATAAATCATCTTCCATCATCTTTATAACACGACTCTAAAGAATCTCAATCAGGTCATCCTTATCTTTCAAGTTTGCCTGGTATGACATCTCCAAAGTCTGACACTTGTTCTTCCAGGCCTCCTTCTCCTGCTGCATCCTAACTAGGGCAAGCTGAAGCTCTTCCACATTATCTAAAAGGGGATGAGTGGTCTTCACAAACATATCGGGCATAGGTTCTTCACGGGAATATGACATCTTCAACTGAATTTCCCTTGCTTGTACCCACCGGAGATAAGGCTCCAAAGAAACAGCTCCTCTAGTTCCGAAGTCCTTTCTACTCTTCGTGTGAATATGGAGCCAAGCCTTTGAAATCTCCTCCTTAGCTTCCTTATGATCCTCTCATTCTTTGAGAAAGAAACCACTCAGACGAATACTATTTGGCTTATCTCTTATCGAATATCCAAGCTGATGTCGTGCAAGAACAAGTTTGTAGTTAATTCCTCCCTTTGTACCAAGAAGAGGTACATTGGGGTAACTACCATAACTATCGACAATCTCCAAATCATAGTAAGCCTGATGATACCAAAAAATTTCAGAATAAGTGAGAGACTTAATCTTTGGAGCCCAACCAGGTTTCTCCTTGACAACCCAAAAAGAATCGGACCGAGGTAAGTGAGAAATATACCACTGATACAACAAAGGCGTGCAACAAATGATCATCCCTCCATGATAATAATCCCGAAGATGTATGGAGTAATAAGTATCTCCTAATAATTTGGGAACTGGATTCTCAATCAAAAAGATCCTGATGGTGTTAACATCCACAAATTTGTCGACGTTAATGTGACACGGAGGCAGAACCGACTATTTAATACTGGTTTTGCATTCTTTGTTCTCCAATGTCGCGGTAAGCAAGAGTCGTCACCGTCTTTTATTTTATCCAACAAAGAAAAGGGTGAATAGAACAGAAAAAGACCTTTTCGAGAGTTTTCTGATTAAGGGGTATAGATTATGGAAAGGGAAGTTTTTAGCACCCTTTCCATCTGTGGTTTTCCACGGGCTCTTAGAGGTTTGCTCATTTTTAAAATACCTTTGTGCTTTGTGTTTGAAAATGTTTTGAAAACTCCTTAGTACGACGAACTTTGTAATGTTTCTAGGGATAGTGGAGAAAATTACAAAGTGTTTTGAAACGTCTTTTGGAAAGTAATTTTTGTGTAAGTGCAAAAAATACTTTGAGAAAACTTCTAACAGCTATCTACTTTTATACTCGAAAAGGTTGTTCTTTTCATCTTTTCCTTTAGACAGTGCTATCTTACTATTTGTGAGTAGGTAGCCTTGTTGTTGGATGTTTTGGGGGAAATTGGAGGGACGTTACAGTCACGAAGGCAACTTGTGGAGACGCTTTAGCAATTCTATTTTAGGGACTAGATCATTTACCGAGAAGGCAATTGTAGCGTCATCGAGGGACTATGATCTTTTGATTTACGGGTCTTTGCTAAAGCATTCCTGCCTCATGACTGTTTTTTAAAGGTAACCAAAGTGGGCATACCTTAGAGGTGTATATGTGCAAGTGTGTTATGTTCAATTATTTTTTGGTCTTTTTATTAAATTTGCTAACGTTTGATTTCAGTTTTGTCATACAAACCTAATTACTAACAATTAATATATTGCATAGTATTAAAGTTCAGGAATTTAAATCTACGCTATTACAATACTTCGGGGGGGGGGGGGGATTTACATTATACAAGGATAAAGTAGTAAATATCCTAATTTTATCTATTACACCCAGTAAGCAGATACAATAATAGTAAAAATACGAAATTAAATAAACGCACGCAAAGTTGAAAACACGTCTGAAAATGTAAAAAGAAAATCTTTATGTTGTTTTTGGTATAAAAGAAAATAAAGCCTAAGTCTATTTATTTTTAATTTTAAGAAAAAAGATGTTAAAATAATTAAATAATTTATTCATAAATTAATTTGATTAATAAAACACTAACCTAATATTTTTTGTGATTTTTGATTTTAAGATTGATTTAAATGATAAAGTAAAAAAAAAAACAAAGAATAGGAACATAAAAGGCCTCCTTCGGTTGCAGGGAGGAGACGCCCTTCGATCCAGGAAGGAAACGTCTCCTTCGATCCATAGGGCTATGGCTTTCGATCCAGGAAGGCTATGGCCTTTCGATTGAGGTGAAAAAATGGGGTTTCGATCCAAGGCATGTTGTCTTTCGATTGAAGGGAGAAATGGGGGCTTCGATTAAGAGGAAGAAGGCTGCCTTTCGATTCTATGAAGGGTGTTACCGAAAATGACTAAAGGATTGCCTATGGAGGAACTGTATCTGCAAAAATATGTTAGCGAAATAAAACGCAGGACTTGGGTATCGAACCAAGGTCCTTCGATCATGCGCGCGTTGGGTCTCTTCAGGCTATATCTGCAGTAAGTGTTAGAAAACGAAAAACATGACCTGGGTGCCAAGCCCATGCCCTTTGATTCTGTCTAGAATGACAAATCGAATGAAACAACAAATATAGATGTGTTACATAAATACAAAGTTTGACTTTTTACCCTCTCTTACCAGTAGTTAGAACCTTCAATTTGGCACTTTCTGGATGTGGGTACCTTCGATCTGGGACTTCTGGGCGTGGATACTTTTATTGAAGGGTTGCCTTGGCTTGGATTACTTATGAAAATTTTGACAACCTTTGGTGGGTTTGTGCGCAGCGTATATCTCTAATCCTTTTGTCCTCTTTTTGTTTGCAAGCATGTTGCTTATATAGAGTACGAGGGAGGGGACAAGAGAAGTAATGTTTGTAACAACCATTTGAATGCCATGAATACCAATATGTAACCTTGGACAAAGTTAAGGGATCTTGTCCATTTTTGAATTTGGAATAAATATGGACATACTGGCCTTCGAATTCTCTCTTTCGAATGGGTTGATGGCCTCCTTCGAACGGATCTAATGGAGCTCCTTTGAATGACTCTGACTCATTTCCTTTGAATGATTCTGATTCAGTTCCTTTGAATGGCCCTTGTCCAAATACCAATCGAATGGTATTTATTGAAATGCCAATCGAAGAGTCCTTTTCTACGCCAATCGAAAGATCTTGTCTATGCCAACCAAAGGACACAATTAACATGCATGTCGAAGCTGACTTGACACAATGCCAAATCGAAGGATCACTTGCCATGCCAATCGAAAGGCTTGGCCCAGGGTGCCAAACGAAAGAGGCTTTCAGAATGCTAATCGAAGGCCTTGACACAATGTCAATCGAAAAGGCTTGTCATGAGGCCAATCGAAAGATCTTAAAAACACCACTCAAAAAAATTATTTTTCCTAAGCAAGGGTTTGTGGTCAACCATGTAGGGGAAAACTTTGGAAAACATGAGAGGGAGAATTTTGGGGTATAACAGTTTCCCCTGTTCAATCTTCTTAAAGTATCGGGAATGGGTTTATAAAGGTGGAACATGATTGAACACTAGAGTTCCCAGAAATTTGCACTCGTATGAGATGATACTTGATTGTATAGATAGTATCGGGAATGAGTTTATAGATGCCATTTGAAAAAGATGATGGAAGATCGTCGGAGATGGTCTTAAAGATGCCATCCAAGGAATATGAAGGAGAGTCGTCGAAGATGGGCTTTAAGATGCCATCCAAAGTATATTCCGACTTCATAAAAAGTCTCTTTATTGGGATTCCTGTTCCTGTTGTCTGAGGAGGAGTCCACTGGGGGATGTTGATTTCAGTTGTTTTCCTGTTTAAGGAAAATATGTGGGGAATAGAATCTAGGAACTTCAGTTGTCCATGGCTCTACTGATGGGTTATCTCTGGATTGGAGAGATGAAAGTTTGTTGTATAATGGTTGAAATCTAGGCTTCGTAGTAATTTGCTAGGTAGATTGAAATTAACTACTATCTGGAAATGTATCAGTAGAAACCTGTGTAGGGCTGTTTTAGGATGAGTCCGGGTAAGACATCATCTGGAAGTGTATGAGAAAGAACCTGGGTAGGGTTGTTTTAGGAGATATATGAGAGGGAGCCTGGGTAGGGCAGCTTCAGGGTGAGTCCAGGTAAAACTGCATCTGGAAATTGTAAGAAGGAACTTGGGTAGGGTTGCTTCAGGATGAGTCTGTGTAAAACTACATATGGAAATTCAAGAGAAGGAACCTGGGTAGGTTTTCCTCAGGATGAGTTTGTGTAAAACTGCATCTGGAAATTGTGAGAAGGAACCTGGGTAGGGTTGCCTCAGGATGAGTCCGGGTAAAACTACATCTGGAAATTAAGAAGAAGGAACCTGGGTAGGGTTGCCTCAGGATGAGTTTGTGTAAAACTGCATCTGAAAATTATGAGAAGGAACATGGGTAGGGTTGCCTCAGAATGACTCCGGGTAAAACTGCATCTTGAAATTGTAAGAAGGAACCTGGGTAGGGTTGCTTCAGGGTGAGTCCGTGTAAAACTATATCTGGAAATTGTAAGAAGGAACCTGGGTAGGGTTGCCTCAGGATGAGTCCGTGTAAAACTGCATCTGGAAATTGTAAGAAGGAACCTGGGTAGGGTTGCCTCAGGATGAATCCGTGTAAAACTGCATCTGGAAATTGGAAGAAGAAAACTGGGTAGGGTTTCCTCAGAATGAGTCCGTATAAAACTGCATCTGGAATTTCAAGAGAAGGAACCTGGGTAGGGTTACCTCAGGATGAATCTGTGTAAAACTTCAGAAGGAGCCTGGGTAGGGCTGCTTCGGGATAAGTCTGTGTAAAACTTCAGAAGGAGCCTGGGTAGGGTTTCTTCAGGATAAGCCCGTGTAAAACATTAGAAGGAGCCTGGGTAGGGCTGCTTCGGGATAAGTCCATGTAAAACTTCAGAAGGAGCCTGGGTAGGGCTGCTTCGGGATAAGTTCGTATAAAACTTCAGAAGGAGCCTGGGTAGGGCTGCTTCAAGATAAGTCTGTGTAAAACTTCAGAAGAAGCCTGGGTAGGACTGCTTCGGGATAAGTCTGTGTAAAACTTTAGAAGGAGCCTGTGTTGAGCTGCTTCGGGATAAGTCCGTGTAAAACTTCATAAGGAGCCTGGGTAGGGCTGCTTCAGGATAAGTCCGTGTAAAACTTCAAATGGAGCCTGGGTAGGGCTGCTTCGCGATAAGTCCGTGTAAAACTTCAGAAGGAGCCTGGGTAGGGCTGCTTCGGGATAAGTTTGTGTAAAACTTCAGAAGGAGCATGGGTAGGGCTTCTTCGGGATAAGTTCGTGTAAAACTTCAGAAGGATCCTGGGTAGGGATGCTTTGGGATAAGTTCGTGTAAAATTTCAGAAAGAGCCTGGGTAGGGCTGCTTCAGGATATGTCTGTGTAAAACTTCAGAAGGAGCCTGGGTAAGGCTTCTCTGGGATAAGACCGTGTAAAACTTCAGAAGGAGCCTGGGTAGGGCTACTCTGGGATAAGTTCGTGTAAAACTTCAGAAGGAGCCTGGGTAGGGCTGCTTCGGGGTAAGTCCGTGTAAAACTTCCGAAGGAGCCTGGGTACGACTACTTCGGGATAAGTCCGTGTAAAACTTCAGAAGGAGCCTGGGTAGGGATAATTCAGGATAAGTCTGTGTAAAACTTCAGAAGGAGCCTGGGTAGGGCTGCTTCGGGATGAGTATTTGTAAAACTTCAAAAGGAGGGAGAAGGAACCCGTGTAAGATTGCTTCATGAAGAGATCATGTAAAATTGTATTTCAGAAAGAGAAGGAACCCGTGTAAGACAGCTTCATGATGAACTCGTGTAAAGTTATGTTTGGTCGCACAGATAATTACTCGGTTTTGTTTCAGGAGCTAATCCTGGACCTGTTAAAAATTGTTGATGATAAATATCTGCTGATTGATCTTTCCTGAAAAGGTAAAGCGTTAGCTGTATGCAATGTCATGATGTATGAAATGCATTATGTAATGGTGTTCTCAAAATAAATGAGATTGGGATGTATGCATTTGTACTGCATATGCTATGACATTTGTAGAATGATGTATGAATGCAATATGTGAATGTATCAGTTGTTCTATTGAAGCATTGTTGAATTATGAAAAATAAATCCCTGATTGCAGTCGGCAATGAAGAATGTAGGTCTTCAGATTTTGTTGAAGCTGAACTGTTGGGAGATGATCTTCCGTTGTTAGAGAAATAAACTCTGTTGGAGAAGGAAATCTCTATGCACTGCCTGAGGATTTTGTAAAATCCTATTGGGGAATCCTGAGAAGTTTGACGACTTTACTGGGGAAAACCTGATGTCGGAGCAGTAGTTAGAAATTCCTGCTTTGCTGGGGATACAAGAGCACATGACATCACTAGGTTGTAAGCTGAGGATATGGCGGAGACCTTGTAGTAAAATGCCGCTGCCTCTGTACCTGCTGGAGAAAGTGCCTGCTGAGGCCTTGTGGATGGTTCGAGTGTCGTCCCAACTCATGGGGCGCTGGGTAAATGCTGATCAGGATGATAAGTCTTTTACTGATAGGAAAGTGACAAGATGACGGGACATAGTCGTACGCTTTAATCCCTAACTTTTTCCTGGATAGCCCTTTCGGGTTTTCAGTCCACCGGGATACACTTTTTTTCCCAATTCGCCTTTTCAGGTTTTCGACTTGCCGGGTGCATAATTTTTATATACATCCCTAATTTTTTCCCGAACTCTTTTTGGTTGATCAGGATGCCCTTATTTTTGCCTAGGCCTGTCAACCTAGCGGGTCTTTTTCATGCGTAGTCCTTTCTGACTATGTCCATGTTCACCAGGCACGGAGTATTGTCACTGTCCATAGTAGTGAGTTTTGCCACACTGCCAGAAGATGTTTGTTCGATTGTACAGGATTCGTTGTTAGAATTCATGTCCAATGCCCCAAGTGATTCAGATGGAGATCTGCCCCTGGCTATTTGGTATTTTTGAGAGATTCCTTGAACCTTTACGTGACTGCCCCAGATCAGTTGGACTTCTTGCTATGCCCCTTGATTATGAAAGGCCTATCAATGGAATGTCTTTCCATCTGAGGTTATTTTGTCCATTGAGGGGGTCTTCATTCATTGAATATTCGTTGTGTGAATTTCTCTGCCATTTGAACAATTAACCATATGCAAACAATGTCATTTAAAGAATGCAAACTTATGTCTGTCTTGAAATCTTTTGAAAATGCGTTTTTTGTAGTAAAACAAACAAATTTTGTAAAAGTGTGATGTCAACTCAGGATTTATAGCAAACCTTACAGGAGTCGGGATACCTTTTGTAAGAGTATGCTTTCGAACTAACCCATGCTTCAGCTAGGACTTTTAAGGGTTATAATGTGGCCTGGTTCACGGTTTAAGAAACAAAGGATAAAGGCTCAAAATTTATTTGTACCCACCCGTTCTTCGTGATGATCTTCAAGCCTATGCTCAGTTAATTGTGCATTTTGAATCCCAGTTGAGTTCTGGAATGTTGGCCCCGATATTTTGGTGATGGTTCAGAAATTGAACATTTGTTTGAGAAGACAGTAATGAAGATGTGAAAAACACAAGAAGGGGGGTTGAATTGTAAAACTTAAAATAAATGGCTTTACAACACAGTATTTTTATCCTGGTTCGTTTGATCTTAAACTACTCCAGTCCACCCGTCAAGGTGATTTCGCCTCTCTCCAACGAGGTCTTAATTCACTATTCTCAAAGAATTACAACAGCTACTTTAACAACTGTTAAAGTCTTCTTGAGTACAACCACAATCCGGCTAATCTCAAGGAACTTCTTTTACAAATGAATTGAACAAGTGTGTTTTTGTTTTCTTACAAAACTGTATATCACAACTGTGATAATTACACTAAAATAAGCTTGGAATAAAATGACTTTGCTTAAGCTTTGAATATGCGTGGTTTGGATAGCTTAGCAAAAATTGAGTGCGTATGTACGTGCTTCTTTTCACAAGCAGTCTTGTTTATATAGGCAAGTAAGGATACATTGTCTATAAAGCAGGTTTAATGATAATAATGCACTTTCCTTTTATAGAAGATCTTTGTCTGAAGAAAGCCGTTAGCATTTAATTTTTTCTTAAATAACCAGTAACGCTTCAGAGTCTTCTTTGCTGTATCTGTTGATAACGCTTCAGAGTGTTGATGACTTGGTCAAGATGTCTTTGATCAGAGTCAGAGTGTATTTGTTTAGGCGCAGATTCTGGTCATCAAACTTCAGTGTTTAAGCGTGTACCATAGGTTGTTGATCTTCTGATGCTGATTCCATTTTGATGCTGATTCCATCAGAACTTCTGCATATACAATGCATAATTTTAAGGAGCATAATTGTTCTTTGTATATACCTTAGAAATAATATTATTCTTTGTATTTTGTTATCATCAAAACTTTAATCAAGGGTTGTAGAATCAAACTATGTTCTAACAATCTCTCCCTTTTTGATGATGACAAAAACCAGATTTTTCAATAAAGAATAAAGAACAAAAATATAGAATTAAGAAGAAAAACTCCCCCTGAGTTAATTACTTCCTTTTAATTCCATGAGTCTTTGAGCATCAGAATCTTACTGTATCTTTCAGCAGAGTTTTGTACCTGTTCAAGCTTTTTAGAAGAGAGAATTTAAGTAGATTAGAATGTTTGAGACTTATGTCTCAGTAGTCCGTTATTGAAAATATTTTTCTTTCTCACCCTTTTTGTCAGTTATCAAAAAGAACACATAATCAGAGTCAAAATGAGTTGATATTAGAAGCAGAATCAATGATAAGTTCAGAGCTATGTAGAGAATATTACAGATAAACAATTTTTTAAACAGAGTAAAATCTAAGAGGGAGGAGGAAGACGCGTGAACAAAGCTTCCAGCAAGCCCTTGATCTGGATGTTGGTTTCCTCTTGCTTGGTTAACATGCTCTTGATTTCCTAAATTTTGTCATCCTGTTTATCCATTCTTTCCTGCATCAAAATATCAGATCTCTTCAGGTTTTCTAGAGTCTGCCTTTCATAGGAGGAAGCTTGAGAATCTTCAATAACTAGATGCTTCTCATAGCATTCTGCAATGTCCTCTTTTTGACCTAGTTCTTAAGCAGGAATCATCTGCTCTGGAGTATCAGTCAGATTGAGATCTTCTAACCCTGGTTGAACTTTGTCTACTGAAGGATGTTCTGACCAGGGAGCATTGTCAAGAGGGAAAACTTCTTCCTTGAGCAGCTGGCTCAGAACTTGATCTTCAAATACTTTTAGCAGGTTACTGATGTTCTATTGAACTTGTCTGTAGCTCTGTTCTTACATTTTATGAGTTTCAGAACATACCCATTTTCTGAAACTTGTCCAAAGATAATCTGATGCAGTAGGATCAATCATCTCAAATATCAATAAACTGGTACCAACATCTGGTGTAGGTTCAGATGGTTTTGGTTTTGGAATGGCTGTTTTGTTGGTTATGGCAGCCAGGCGATCAAAAACAGTCAAATCAATGACAATTTTGGCGTTGTCATTTGGATTGATCTTTGTTGAGGAAGTGGGAGAGTCTGGAATGATTATTGGACTTGTTGGGGAGTTTGGTGGAGTTGATTCTAGTGAAGAGGGAATTTGGGGAATATCCAGAATGGTCAGGGGTATACTGATGTTCAGAGGTTCAGTGGTTCCAGGAATGGGAATGGGATCAGAATCAATAGTTTGGTTGGATTGATGGTGATGAAATTCTGGTTCGCAGGATTCAGGGGGTTGGACCTCAGAAGTTTGCACTTCTGGTTGTAATGGTTCAGGTTGTGGAGAAGGTGGATGAGTTTCTGGTAGAGGAGATAGTGGAATTTCTGGTTGAGGTGCTTCTGAAATGGTTTCAGAGTTTGGATTTACTGGTATGTGAGCAGATGTATGCTGGTCAAAGGTTTCAATATCTGATAGAACTTTTGCAAATTCTTGTTGAGTTACTTCAATATTTGGATTTATAGGTAGGGAGTGAGATCCTCTAAGAGTTAAAGTTTCTGAGGGGTCAAATTCAATGTCAAAACCATCAAGTGTTTGTGGAGTAGGTTTTTCTGATTGAGTAGGGATTGGTACATATGTTGATATAGATACTGAATTTAAAACAGTTACAAAAGAAGGATTACCTCTATTTTTAGCTGCTTTGGGAGTCCGCTGGGATGATCCTTCTGCTGCAGCCTTCCTTTTCTTGTTTTTCTTCAGCACAACTTCTGGAGCCTTCTGCTGCAAATCCTGAATGTTTAAATCTGGTGCTGTACCATCTGCCTTGCATGCATCCAGATATCTGACTATTATCTCAGGTTTGGAATCAATTTCTGAGAATGGGAAAGTTATCCAGAGGGATTCTTCTTCTAGAGATGGTTGCAAAAGAAGTGACACTGGGTTCCTTCTTGATGTTCTCAATGATCTTCATCTTCTTCAGATTCTTTGCATTCAACTGTTTGCCAACAGTTTCTTCTAAAGTGTTGATTTCTTGTGCTTCTGTTAGATGATCTATCAGCTTATTCTCTGTTAGAATATCTGATATGAGCCTTCCAAGGGGTATCCAGTCCCTTTTTGTGTGCTCATCTTCCCTGGTCTCCTTAACACTGGTCCTTAGATGATTGATCGACAAATGAGCCAGATTCACCTTAATCTTCTGGGATACGAAGTAGATCAAAAACTGCTGATCAATGTTGATGTAGTCAGGAGAGCTGGTTGGCTTCCTGTGGTTTATGCATCCCAGAATAATCTTAGCCCATATTCAGTGGTGGTCTTTCAGATCCCTTATCTTGCTGGAGGGAAGACCCAGAGTGAAGATTTCTCTAGCAATTAGGGCGACATCAGCACATCTTTCAGCCATGTCTATGCATCTTACGCAACCACCACTGTAGCCTATCAATCTTGCAATAAGGTCTTCAGTTATGACTATCTTCTTCCCCATTATATACTAAGTAACTTGATGGTTGGAAGATGAAGCAAGAATCCAAAATTCCTTCACAAGGATTGGGAACATTGGACCTACCAGACGGTCAAAATACCTGCTCCATCCATGAGCCTTTACTTCTTCAGAGAGATTGAACCCGTTCTCTTGAAGACTGTTAAAGTCCACAATCAATTCTGAGAGTACTTCTAGATTTTTAATGGGCGTGAGGAGAGTTCTGAAAGGTTCTTCATATTGTTCTGAGGAATCTGTTCTCTGAGTACTGGAAGTTGGGTTGCTTGAGGAAGCCATGTTAACACAGAAGGTTTCGAGAAGAAAGTGAAAGGGTTTTGAGAAAGATGCAAACTGAAATCAATTAGATTGTAGAGAGAGTGAAAGTGAAAGAGTGTAAAGAATGAGAAATGTGTTTAAATAGATTTTGAAAACGTAAACGGCAAGAGAGAGAAATAAATTATAATGATTATAAGCATTAATGACAGCTGATTTTGGGGGATTCAGAAAGATATTGGAACAGTTACCCATGACATGTGTCCCAATGCATCCAATCAGCGCTTTTGACCTTTCAGAAAAGTGAACGCGTGTTCAGCCTCAGAAAGTAGCTGATGAATGGATGACAACTGTTTGCTTGAGTGAACAACACATTTCTATCCTTGAAATGAAGCGCTCAGATCTTCATGGATAGATTCTGATACAATCTGTACTTCTGAAGATCTGAAGGCAGATTGGTCAGTAGTTCACAGAAAATAACCAAAATTATGAAGGTTAAGATATGGAAATAAAGTTGTTTTATTCTGGGCAAAGCTTCATGCTGAGATGTTTCAGAATGAAGTTAAACTTATCTTCAGAAAGAGGTTTTGTAAAGACATCATCCCATTGATGGTCTGTGTTAATAAATTTTAAATTAAGAATCCCTTTCTGAATATAGTCCCTAATAAAATGATGTTTTATTTCTATATGCTTAGCCCTAGAATGAAGGATAGGATTTTTACTGAGACAAATAATAGAAGTGTTGTCACAGAGGATAAGGATGTTACTCTCAAATATATTGAAGTCCTCAAGTTGACTTTTCATCCAGAGCATTTGCGTGCTACATCCAGCTGCTGCTATGTATTCAGCTTCTGTTGTTGATAGAGCTATTGTGGATTGTCTTTTACTGGACCATGAGATCAGATTTTCTCCCAGAAACTGGTAGCTTCCAGAAGTGCTTTTACGTTTTATTCTGTCTCCAGCAAAATCAGCATCACAGTATCCTACTAAGCTGTAATCACTTGATTTTCTATAAAACAAACCCAGATTAGTAGTACCTTTCAGATACTTGAAAATTCGCTTAACTGCTGTTAAGTGAGATTCTCTAGGATCTGATTAGAATCTAGCACAAATGCAAACACTGAATAGAATTTCAGGCCTTGAAGCCATCAGATAGAGAAGAGAACCAATCATACCTCTGTAGACCTTTTGTTCTACCTTGTTACTTACCTCTTCTTTTTCCAGAATGCACATGGGATGCATTGGAATCCTTGAGGGCTTACATTCTGAGAGATCAAATTTCTTCAGAAGTTCTCTGACATATTTGCTCTGATGAATGTAGGTTCCTTCTGGAGTCTGATTAATCTGAATGCCCAGAAAGAACTTTAGTTCCCCCATTAGGCTCATCTCAAATTCTGCCTGCATACATTTAGCAAACTCTCTTCTCAAAGAGGGTTTAGTGGATCCAAATATAATGTCATTGTGATACGGTGGGAGAACTGACTTGAGTTTTGCGTTTGTGTTCGCACTTGTTCGGTTGAGCAAGAGTCGCCACCGACTTTTTATTTTATCCTAAAGGAAAGGTTAAAAAGCACAGCAAAAACCTTTTGAGATGTTTCGTGGGTTCGGGGGGTAGATTATGAAAAGGTAAGGTATTAGCACCCTTTTCATCCATGGTTATCCATGGGCTCTTAGTTACTTGGTTTTTAGATCACTTGCCTTGATTTTCGATTGCTTGAAATTGTGGTGTGTGTGTGTTTTTGAAAATGTTTTTTGAAGAGATGCCTTGTTTTAGGCAACCAATGTAATTGACTCGTGTTTGAGTGTTTTACAAAAGTGTGTATCTTTTCGAAAAGGTGTTTCAAATGTTTTTGAGAGCTTGTTTTGAAAGTGTTTGTGGAGAGGGGTTTGAAAAGGAGGCAAGTGTTTTTGCAAGTTGATCTCAAGTAATTAAGAGCTTTGTCTACCCCTATTATACTCAAAGGTTTTCTCTATGTTTTCAACCATTTTTAACAATTTTGTTCCACCATTGAATTTGGTGGACAATCTTGCGTTTAGGATGTTTAACGGGACGGGCGCGGGTCATCGTATGGACCATGAATGCAATGGTGTCAAGTGTCTTTGGCAATTTGCTTGAAAGGGACTATGATCATTCTGTTTTAGGCAACTTTCGAAAGCGTCATCGAGGGACTTATGATCATTTGAATTTGTTTTGCCAAAGAAACTCGACGTGCAAGCATGGCCCATTTTGGAAGGCAACATGTGGGATTACCCTAGGGGGTGAAAGTGTGATTGTGTATTGATTTCATGTATTTGTCTTTGTATTAGGTTATCTAGCGTTTGATTTTATGTACATGCAAACCCTAGGTCTAACCATGGTATAATTGGAAAGCGATAAATTGCAAGAATTTAAAGTCTACGCTATTACAAATAGTATCCGGGAGTGGGGGTACAAATTCACAAATGGGGATGAGACTTTAGGAATGTAGCGTCCAATAATTTACAACCAAATCGAATTGCGATAAAATGTAAATAATGTAATGTAACGTATAAGAATAGAAAATGTATATTGTCAAATGTCAAATGTATTGTGTAAGTGTACGTGTACGTATGTTATTTACAGGTGCGAGATGTGATTTTAAATGTATTATTAAGTATTGTTAACCTAATGAAGAAAATTAAATGCTTTCTTTATTTAATTTGTAATCTTGTATATTTCTTTAATATGTACAAAAAGAAAATTTAAGAAAAAGAAAATGTTCTAAGTTTGAAAATTGTTACTTACATTTGATATAAATTGGTATCTTTATATTTTGTGTTTAATATATACAAAAGAATATTTTAATTAAATGTTAAAAATTTAAATTATGTATATTAGAAAAATGTATTTTATTGATTATGTACAAATATTTCTAAGAAAAGAAATTGTATTAATTTAAAGAATATATATGTATTAATATTTTTATATACAAAAACTTTAATTAAAAAGAAAACTCAAACTACAAACTATTCTTGATGTATCTTCTATAAGTATTTTTAGGTTAAATTTCACATTAAAGATAAAAAATAAAATAATAAAAAGAGTTTTAATGAAAGAATATAATTCAGTGTTTTTTTTAAAAAGGTTAGTATATATTTTTATCAAAAAGAAAAGGGCTAAGTTATATATAAAAGAAATGGGCTCAAGGGGGGTGTGAATTGGGACGTTTGGACTTAGGCGTAGAAAGGGCAAGGCCCATGATAATTCACTAGATATCATTTTAGGGTTATGAGTTATTGCTTCATTTGGAAAATGCTAGGGTTCGAGTAAAGAGTACAGAGGCGCCGTCGTTCGCTTTCGTTCTTGGTCTTCTCAAGCAAGCCTCTGAGTAAAACTTCCGCCAATGGCCGCTAGGTACCTTCGTCAGCTCCTTCCTCTTCATGGTCACGTAGGCAACAGTCTACAAGGTACTGATTTTCATTTTGTATGTTTGACGCCTTTGCATGTTTTTATTTACTTCTGATTCTTTTATGTTGCTTAATGTTTGTACAAGATGTGAAAAAGGAAAGAAATGAGGGATTATACCTTTTTTGGGAGAGGAGGTGAGGAGGACCGGAGGCACCTAGGGCGGCCAAGGGCGGAGTGAAATGAGACGCGGTGTGAGCTAGCTTGTCTGGATTCCTGGTATTTGTGTCTTACTTCTTTTGTTTGGTGATGATGATTAACTGAACCTTTGAGTATACTTTCCTCTTCCTTTCTGGTTGCCTTTACACGCTTGTTATGAAATGCTTGCTTTCAATGATGTTTGCCTGAGATGATGATTTTTGCTATGAAATGCTTTGTATGCTTGTATCCTATGATGGTTTCAAACTGAGGAATTATGTTGCCTTGAATACTTTTCCTCTCTTCTTTCGGCCTCACTTCTGTTGCCTTTGGGAATGCTTGTTGTATGCTGAGATTGAATGATTTTGGCTTGTTAATGTGTTTTCCCAATGATGGTGTTTACTGAGGGCTTTGAGATGATGGCTTGAACTTGGTTTGGATGTTATGCTATTTCCAGTTTTAGGCTTATGGGAGATTTTGACATTGTGTTGTTGTGAGGTCAGTTTAGGCTTGATGACAGGTTGGGCCTTACTAGTTTGATGTGTTTGATAGATTATGGTCTTGGCTTGTTTAAGGCTTGTCAGGGTTGACAGGTTTTTTGATGGTTCAAACTGGTTTTGGATTTTGAACTTGTTTGTTTGCAGTAGGTTAGGCTTTTGTTGTTTGCATCTTTCCAGCAAGCTTGACAGGTTTGCAAGATGTTTTTGGATACAGATGGATGAAGTTTGAGCTTCAGGCCTTGGTTTATGCAGGTTGTGCCATACTGGTTTTTGGCTGGGGGTTAAGGTTTTAGCTTGCTCTTTTTTTGACAGGTTATGGGGCTTTGGTGATTTTGTTTGTTTTCTGGTACATGTTTTTTTGGGTTGGAAGGACTGAAGCTTTTGGCTTCAGCCTTTTAGGCTCAAACAGGTTTAACAGGTGGATGGTTTCAGGCAGGTTCAAAGCTTGGGCTTGCTTAGGCCGTTTGACAGTTTGAAGGGGTTTTTTATGTTATGAGTTCTGTTTGTCAATTCTCCTTTGATACTTTTTTGCCCCCTTTTGATAGCTGTTAGCTGTTTATTATATCTTATCTTTATGCCTCAAGCCAAACCTGTAAGCCTAAACTCTTTTCTCTCTTCTCTCTCCAGTACCATTAAAATAATAAACAATGTTTTATGTGTACTTAAAGCTGAAAGGGCAGCACTGGGAAATGATGAAAATGAAAAGCTTGCTTGCATATTAATCTTTCTCTGCATATCCTTTCATATCTTCTTTTGACAGCTTTGCTTCCTTGTGACAGTATCTTGTACTTTTGTATCTTTGATATCTTTGGCAGCTTTTTGGATAATTTGTGACTTTAGTTAGGCCATTCTGTTTGCCTTTGGACTCTGTAGTTTGATTTGGACTTGGACTTTGCATCATGCTATTTGAGACTTGAACTATGCAGTTTGACAATTTTGACTTGTGAATTTCAACTTTGTGCATTCCAAATTAGCAAGCAAATATTCATCCCTCTTTGTGAACCGGGAGAAATCCCGTGATTTGCAAAGAGGGCTAACTGATCCCAATCAGTTTCCCTTAATGATGAACTTTATTTTTATCTGCCTGTCTTTTATTTATTTATCTGCTTCTAACTTTTCTTCTTTTCTTTTTGCAGATAAAAATTGGATGGAGAGGATTTAGCAACAAATGAAGAATTGAAGATTTTAGAAAAAAAATTAGGATAGTCTTACTTAGATTTAAATTACTGTAAAATCATTATTGTAAACAATTTGTAAACAAAACAATTTGTACAAATAATTTAAAAATAAATAAGAAGTTTTTTTATCCAATTAATTCTTTTCCTCTTTTTAATTGTTCGTTTTATTATTTATAATTCTTTAATTATAATAATTGAAAATAAATTCCAATCATTTAATCTTAGAATAATAAATAATTAAATAAACATTGCTTCAGTATTGATCAATTAAACCTGGCGTTTCCAACATCCAAAGCAAAACAACAGTTAATCACAGCAATTGCCCAGACGTTTTTTTCCCTTTATGACTTTAATCAAACATTGCAAATTCAAACCCAATGCATCCTTTCACTGATTTAATCACACAATGCGAATTCCATTCAAGTGCAATTTTTTACTGATTAAGTCAAACAATGTGAATTCAATCCAAATCTCGGAATAACTTGAAAAGCACCGTAGAATTAAATCTTTCTGAGGAACTGGGCATGAACAACCCTAATTCCTGATTAAATGCCAAAGAAGCGTTCGCCTGATCGAAGTTGAGCCAAAATCAACCAAAACCCTAAGCCAACTGTTTGAAACATTCTAGAGCCCTGAAAATCAGTAAAACCCTAATTGTGTTTGACTGACGAGAAAAGTCTGTTTGGCCGATTCTTGAGCCAGTTTGAAAAAATCAGGAAAAGCCTGAAGTTGTGATTTGAGGAAAAATGCGAGGGCAAATTTTGGGGTACAACAGTCATCAACATAAATCTGACATACTAAGATGTTATTCTTAACTGTCTTACTGAACAGGGTTGTGTCCACTTTCCCTCTGGTGAATTCCTTTTCTAATAGGAAGTTACTTAGTCTTTCATACCAAGCTTTGGGAGCTTGTTTCAGACCATAGAGTGACTTCTTTAGTTTGAAAACATATTCTGGATTTTTGGAACTTTCAAAACCAGGGGGTTGGTTCACATAAACCTCTTCTTCTATATAGCCATTTAAGAATGCACTCTTGACATCCATCTGATACAGAGTGATGCCTTTACTAACAGTAAATGAAATTAAAAGTCTGATAGATTCTAACCTGGCGACTGGAGCAAAGGTTTCTGTATAGTCTATCCCCTCTTGCTGATTATAACCTTATGCTACCAGCCGTGCTTTGTTTCTGATGACTTCACCTTGTTCGTTCAGTTTGTTTCTGAACACCCATTTTGTGCCTATGACGTTGAATCCTTTTGGTTTGGGAACCAGATCCCATACGTCATTTCTTGTGAACTGATTTAGCTCCTGCTGCATTGCCAGAATCCATTCATTGTCCAAAAGTGCTTCAACAATTGTTGTTGGTTTAATCAGAGAAACAAGTCCCATGAGGGATTCTTCAGAGTTTCTAAAGGTAGATCTTGTTTTGATTGGATCTTCCTTCCTTCCTAAGATTGTTTCTTCTGGGTGATCAATTCTGCTTCTGGATGGTATTTTCTGGAGTTGATCAACAGAAGGTGTTGGGTTGCTTGTAGTGACTCTTTCTGATGTTGAGGGAGTGTCTCTGTTGAGAGCCTCTGAGTTGTCTACAGTACCTGTGAGTTCAACTTCCATGCCTGCAAGGAATTCATTCTGCTTTGACTTTTGAGAGTCAAGCTTATCATCAAACCGAACACTGATTGACTCTTCAACAATCTGTGTTTCTGTATTGTATACTCTGTACCCTCTTGAGCGTTCAGAGTATCCTAACATAATGCACTTTTGTGCTTTAGAGTCAAACTTGTTCAAATAATTTTTTGTATTCAAAATAAAACATGTACATCCAAATGGGTGAAAATAGGAAATGTTGGGCTTTCTGTTCTTCCACAATTCATATGGAGTCTTTTCCAGAATGGGTCTTATGGAGATTCTATTCTGAATGTAACATGTTGTGTTTATTGCTTCTGCCCAAAAGATCTTAGCAACGTTAGTCTCGTTGATCTTGGTTCTGGCCATTTCTTGCAATGTTCTGTTCTTTCGTTCTACAACTCCATTTTGCTGGGGAGTTCTAGGACAAGAGAAGTCATGCAGAATGCCTTTTTCATTAAAGAATAATTCAAAATCTTTATTTTCAAATTCTACACCATAATCAATTCTGACTTTGACGATTCTAAGATCCTTTTCATTCTGAACTTGGTTGCAGAAGGTAACAAACACAGAGTGTGACTCGTCCTTGTGCCTTAAGAACTTTACCCATGTCCATCTGCTATAGTCATCTACGATTACTAACCCATACTTCTTGCCACTGACTGAGGCAGTTTTTACTGGTCCAAATAAGTCAATGTGCAGAAGTTCTAATGGCTTAGAGGTGGAAACAACGTTTTTGGATTTGAAAGCAGGTTTTGCAAACTTGCCTTTCTGACATGCTTCACACAGAGCATCTGAATTGAACTTCAAGTTAGGAAGTCCTCTGACCAGACTGAGTTTGTTAATCTGAGATATTCTTCTCATACTAACATGTCCCAATCTTCTGTGCCAGATCCATTGCTCGTTGTTAACAGACAGAAGACATTTTACAATCTGACTTTTCAGTTTAGAAAGTTTGATTTTATAAATGTTGTTTCTACTATTTCCATTAAATAGGATAGTCTCATCTTTCTGACTAACAGCTTTGCATGAATTTTGATTGAAGATTATATCATAACCGTTATCACTTAATTTACTTATGGATAACAGGTTATGCATTAATCTATCAACTAATAAAACATTGCTAATAGAGGGAAGATTTCCATTACCTACTGTTCCAGTTCCAATAATCTTTCCCCTCTGATTGCCTCCAAAACCTACATGGCCTCCAGGCTTAAGTTCCAGGCTTTGGAACATATGCTTTCTTCCCGTCATGTGTCGTGAGCAGCCAGAGTCCAGGTACCATGACTGGTGTCTTTGCTTTGCTGCTAAAGATATCTGCCACATGTATTATTTTATCCTTAGGTACCCACATTTTCTTGGGTCCTGATTTGTTAGTTTTACCAAAACTCTGGTTGAATTTTGGTTTGATAGAGTAATAACTACTTGTATATTTTATGTCATGTGTGTGCCCATATATAAAGTGTGAATCAAGTGGAGTACGCTTTATAACTAAATCCATGGCATTTTTTGGTGTAGGAACCTTACCTTGATATCCTATCCCTTTTCTGCCATTTCTGCTAACCCCATAGATCATTGAAGCCATTTTGCTTCTGTCTATGTTTTTAGCTAGAAACTTCTGAAAGTTGTGATCATACTCTTTGATGATCTCATCAGCATGGCTGGGAGTTTCAGGGATTGTTTCCTTCTGAGAGTTTTGCAATTGATTTTCTAATTTTGAAATTTTATCTTTTAACTCAGAATTCTGCAATTTGAGACTCTCAGTCTTATTAGAGTCAGAAGCAAGATTCCTTTTCAGGTTTCTAAAATTGACTCTGATCTGCTGATACCTTTCCAGAATTTTATTAAGGCTTTCAGCTAATTCAGCCTTAGTAAAATTTATAGTAAAGTCAGGTAATACCTCTTCTGTATCTGATTCTGAATCTGAACCAGAAGCTTCACTGTCTTCAGAGACGTTTTCTATGAGAGCTATGTTTGCTCTTTCATCATCTGATTCTGAGTCAGCTTCAGATGT
Organism: Vicia faba; assembly: GCA_948472305.1. Classification (NCBI taxonomy): domain Eukaryota; kingdom Viridiplantae; phylum Streptophyta; class Magnoliopsida; order Fabales; family Fabaceae; genus Vicia; species Vicia faba. The sequence goes on from CATIWC010001960.1 coordinate 22,025, forward strand.
ATCAGAATCATCCCATGTAGCCATGAGACTTTTCTTCTTTTCTTTGCCAAACTTCTTTTTGGGCTTCTGCTTCTGAAGCTTTGGGCAATCACTTTTGTAGTACCCTTGCTCGTTACACTCATAGCAGATGATGTCTTTGTAGTTTAGCTTTTTGTATCCTGAAGAGCCTTCAGATCTTTTGTTTCCAAAGGAGGATTTTGACCTTCTGTATTTGGAGTAAGATTCATTCGGATTTTCTGATCTTCTGGGATTCCTGAACTTCCTTTGCCTCTGCTTCCATAGTTGGTTCACCCTTCTGGAGAGAAGAGACAATTCATCTTCTTCTGATGAGGATCCATCAGAGGTTTCTTCCACAGCCTGCAAAACTTTGGAGTCAAATTTTTTGTTAGATTTTAATGCCAATGGCTTACCTTGCTTTTGAGGTTCATCTGCTTCTAGCTCTATCTCGTGACTTCTGAGGGAGCTGATAAGTTCCACTAGAGAGATTTTGTTGAGATCCTTGGCTAGCTTAAGCGCTGTGACCATTGGCCTCCACTGTTTTGGAAAGCTTCTGATGATCTTCTTGACATGATCAGCAGTGGAATATCCTTTGCCAAGAACTTTTAGACCAGCAACAAGAATTTGAAATCTTGAAAACATAGCTTCTATTGATTCATTGTCTTCCATCTTGAATGCCTCATACTTCTGAATGAGTGCAAGGGCTTTTGTTTCTTTGACTTGAATGTTTCCTTCATGCGTCATTCTCAGAGAATCAAACATATTCTTAGCAGTTTCTCTGTTTGATATTTTCTCATATTCTGAATATGAGATGGCGCCGAGAAGAATTGTTCTGGCCTTGTGATGATTTCTGAACTCACGCTTTTGCTGATTAGACATCATTTTCCTGTCAATCTTCTGAGACGTCCATCCACTGGATGCGTGTATCCATCAGTCACCATGTCCCACAAATCAGCATCATGGGCCAGAAAGAAACTCTCAATTCTGTCTTTCCAGTAGTCAAAGTTTTCTCCATCAAAGACTGGAGTATTTCCACTGAATCTGTCCCTTTCTTCATTATTGTCATTGCTGATGTTTTCACTTAGTCCTGCCATTGTGCTTTTCTGACGCTGGATCTTGTACTGACACAGTTAAGTGTTAAAGCTCAGAACCAGGAACTCTGATGCCAATTGAAGATGTGAAAAACAAAAGAAGGGGGTTGAATTGTAAAACTTAAAATAAATGGCTTGACAACACAGTATTTTTATCCTGGTTCGTTTGATCTCAAACTACTCCAGTCCACCCGTCAAGGTGATTTCGCCTCTCTCCAACGAGTTCTTAATTCACTATTCTCAAAGAATTACAACAGCTACTTTAACAACTGTTAAAGTCTTCTTGAGTACAACCACAATCCGGCTAATCTCAAGGAACTTCTTTTACAAATGAATTGAACAAGTGTGTTTTTGTTTTCTTACAAAACTGTATATCACAATTGTGATAATTACACTAAAATAAGCTTGGAATAAAATGACTTTGCTTAAGCTTTGAATATGCATGGTTTGGATAGCTTAGCAAAACTTTAGTGCGTACGTACGTGCTTCTTTTCACAAGCAGTCCTGTTTATATAGGCAAGTAAGGATACGTTGTTCATAAAGTAGGTTTAATGATAATAATGCACTTTCCTTTTGTAGAAGATCTTTGTCTGAAGAAAGCCGTTAGCATTTAATTCTGTCTTGAATAACCAGTAACGCTTCAGATTCTTCTTTGCTGTATCTGCTGATAACGCTTCAGAGTGTTGATGACTTGGTAAAGATGTCTTTGATCAGAGTTAAAGTGTATTTGTTTAGGCGCAAATTCTGGTCATCAAACTTCAGTGTTTCAGCGTGTACCATAGGTTGCTGATCTTCTGATGCTGATTCCATTCTGATGCTGATTCCATCAGAACTTCTGCATATACAAAGCATAATTTTAAGGAGCATAATTGTTCTTTGTATATACCTTAGAAATAATATTATTCTTTGTATTTTGTTATCATCAAAACTTTAATCAAGGGTTGTAGAATCAAACTATGTTCTAACAAGTAATTTTTGTAACCTTTTCTTTTTTTTCGAGGATTTGTAGTAACCTTTTTTTTTGTTTTCATTATCTCTTCTTTTGCCTGAACTGTTTCTTTTGTGATTACAGTCAGCGGGACGCCTCCGTTTTTTTCTTAAGTCTCCTTCATAGGTTTTGACTTAGCGGGCTTTTATTTTGAGAGATAATGACTGCTTGTTCTTAATGATTATGGGGAACCATCACCATATTTTGATTTGGAAGGACGTCTTCGATGCCATTCATTGTGTATGAAACAGAAAATTGTGACTGAATGCACATCTGAATTAACTAAGAAAACTAACCTGCCCCAGGTTATGATTAAGGGTTTTAATTTGTGTGAAAAGAAAACTCCTACTTCTTAGGCTCAAAGGGGTTGACTAGGTATTATCTTCCTTATAACTCCATTGTTTAGGATTTGAAACAACTCCTGTACATTGTCAGCAGGGTCTGTTCAAAAGCATACTGTAGAGATTGTGGTATCATTTTTGTCATCCTCCCTCTAAAGTCTTAGAGCTTTTAATCAAGAGTTGAATATCATAACAAGGAAGTAAGAAAGCAGTTTAAGCATAATGAAAACAAATTAATTCAAGACAAACATGTGCAATGCATTAATGAAATAACAACGTTTGACATGACAATAATTGTTTGAACAAACAAAGAAAATACAACTTGAGAATTAAAATGAACAAAAATGCTCTCAATTCTGGCCATGATTTGCCATGGGAGCAGTGACCACGTTGAGAGTCTCATGAGGGTCGAACTCAATCTCCTTGGCGTCAATCATATTCTGAATCTTGTATTTCAGCGTCCAACAATCGTTAGTATCGTGCCCCGGACTGCCAAAATGATAGGCACACCTTGCCTCATGATTGTAGTTAGGGGAGGAAGTCTTGGGGTTTGGATGAGATCCTATCATTGTAATCAGATTCACCCTTATCAAGTGTTGCAATGCTTGAGATGGTGTCATGTTGAGCTTAGTAAAATGTCTCTTGGGCTCGTCTTGCCTTCGCTGATTACCCTATTGTTATGGTTGTTTCACGCGTGCCGAATTAGAGACCAGCACTGCCCCTACAGATTGGTGGTGGTCTGCCTTATTACCACCCTTCTGGCCATACACAACATTGGCTTCTCCCTTACCACCAAATGGCTTCTTCTCGGCATTATAAGATGAAGCCATCGGGATCTTTCCAACCTTGATACCATTTTTTATCCTTTCTCCGGTAAGAACCATCTCTGTGAACCCGCTAGGAACTCCCAATCAGCAGATTAAAGAACGGGCCTGGCAGAGTGCCCATGAACATGTCTACCAGTTCACAATCATTCATATGAGGTTATACCCTGCCAGCTAGATCCCTCCATTTTTGTGCATATTCCTTGAACCCTTCTCTTGAGCTCATGGACATATTCTGCAGTTGGACTCGAGTTGGTGCCAGGTCAGCATTGTATTGGTACTGCTTGTACAAAGCAGCAGCCAAGTCTTCCCAGGTATAGATGTCAGTTCCTTCTAGCTAATAGAACCAATCCAGTTGAGTGCTAGCCAAACTTTCTTGGAAGAAATGGACCCATAGCTTCCGATCAGCAGTGTGAGGCTGGATCTTTCTGACATATGACCTCAAGTGAAGCTTGGGACAGGAAACACCATCATATTTTGCAAAGATAGGGACCTTGAACTTAGGTGGGAGGACTACCCCTGGAACCAAACCTAATTCTTCGAAATCCAGACCGAGCACCCTTTGAATCTCCGTGGCATTGAGTCGATCCTCCAGCCGTTTGTATTTATCGCCAGCAGGAGGATATTGATCCTCAGAATATTTAGGTTCATCTTCTTCAGACGTTGGATTGTTGTCTCCTTCATCTGATTCCTCGTCCTCTTCCTCTTGATTATCCCCTCCCTTTGATGGGGTTGTGAAATTTATAGCTCGATTAGCTGGTCTTCTTCTCCCCACACTCAAAACACGAACTGGTTTATTTGCTTTCTTAGCCTTCTTTTTGATGATCAGAACTTTCAGGTCTTCTTGCCCCTGGGTCAGAGTCAGGAACATTTGTTGGAACTGAGCATTTTGATCCTGAAGGTCTTTGATTGTTTGTTCAAGAGCCATTTCTTTACTTGCTGAAATAAACAACGAATAAGATGAGAACCCTGCTTTGAAACCTGTTTATGCAATAACATGTATGATAAGCGTATGCAATGTTTTCAAGGACTCACGGGGTAAACAAGAATATGTCAGCAGTTGAAATTTGTAGCTTTGAAGAACTTCGTATTGTTGAGTGTCCTTCTACGAGAGTCAAGCTCACCATTTCAAGTGGGTCATAGCCCCTGACTTAAGTTGTTGAGTTTTTATCTTTTGACGGCATTGACTAGAGGAAAATAAATCCCCTTACTAGACGTCTGGTTTATCATAACCTGCATTAGAAACCCTTGAGATCCTCGAAATGGTTAAGGAAATGTTGTGGCATGATGTTATGATGTGCATGCTATGCGTTAAGCAAAAGTGTAAGGTTATGTAAGCAAGTAAACCCTGCATGAAATCCAGGTTATTGGATAATGACTGCAAACAAATACTGCAAGGAAATCATGTTGTCAGATAATAAAACCCTGCAAGTAGTTCAAGTTGAAAGCAAACAAGTCACACAAGAAGCCTTAGGTTTAGGCTTGCATGGGTTTTAAGGTAGTACCCTCTTGAAATTGGATTGGTTCAACCTGTTCTATAAATAGTAATCGGGTTCTAAGGGATCTCAATATCATTGACCTTTCCCACAAGCTTCATTTGATAGGAGACTGACTCGCAACCAAACAAAATTTAGGAGTCAAGTCTCAATGAGTGTAGCATCGAGTATCTTCCGACTTTGGGAATACACCAAAGACGGCCATCTCACTACGTCCTAATGGCCAAGTTATTCATTTAAAGTTTCTAAGGTCAGTTGACGCTTCATGACACCACCAGCAGCCTCGTATTCTCCTTGATTAACTCAAGGGCTACCGGTACCAACCAAAGTGTCGCATCAATGTAGCCATCACTTCAACCGTGTCGGTATACCCCGCACAGTTTCCACGATCTATTGCTACTTACCTAAAAGGTGCCTCAGATCCGTGTGTAGAATCTATAGTAACCCAAACAAAGCCCTCAAAAGTAAAGCAACCAAAGCACACAAAGTAGTTAAATAATGAACTAACTCTAAGGTAACCCCACTTTTTGTAATTCTCCAGCAGAGTCGCCAGTTCTGTGACACGGTGGAAGAACCGAATGTTTAATACTGGTTTTGCATTCTTTGTTCACAAATGTCACGGTAAGCAAGAGTCGCCACCGTATTTTCTTTTATCCAACAAAGGGAAGGGTAAAAAGAACAGAAAAAGACCTTTTCGAGAGTTTTCTGAGTAAGGGGGTAGATTATGGAAAGGGAAGGTGTTAGCACCCTTTTCTTCTGTGGTTTTCCATGGGCTCTTAGAGGTTTTCTCATTTTTAAAATACCTATGTGCTTTGTGTTTGAAAATGTTTTGAAAACGCCTCAGTACGGCGAACTTTGTAATGTTTCTCGGGATAGTGGAGAAAATATACAAAGTGTTTTGAAACGTCTTTGGAAAAGTAGTTTTTGTGTAAGTGTAAAAAATAGTTTGAGCAAACTTCTAACAACTATTTACTTTTATACTCGAAAAGGTTGTTCTTTTCCTCTTTTCCTTTAGACAATGCTATCCTACTATTAGTGAGTAGGTAGCCTTGTCGTTGGATGTTTTGGGGGACAATTGGAGGGACGTTACAGTCACGAAGGCAACTTGTTGAGACGCTTTAGCAATTCTGTTTTAGGGACTAGATCATTTACCGCGAAGGCAACTGTAGGGTCATCGAGGGACTATGATCTTTTGATTTACGGGTCTTATCTAAAGCATTCATTCCCCATGACTGTTTTTTAAAGGCAACCAAAGTGGGCGTACCTTAGAGGTGTATACGTGCAAGTGTCTTATGTTCAATTGTTTTTTGTCTTTTTATTAAATTTGCTAACGTTTGATTTCAGTTTTGTCATAAAAACCTAATTACTAACAATTAATATATTGCAAAATAATAAAGTGCAAGAATTTAAATCCACGCTATGACAATACTTCGGGGAGGGGGTTTACATTATACAAGGATAAAGGGGATAAAGCAGTAAATAACCTAATTTTATCTATTACACTCAGTAAGCAGATACACTAATAGTAAAAATACGAAATTAAATACACGCGCACAAAGTTGAAAACACGTCTAAAAATGTAAAACGAAAATGTTTTTATTATTTTTGGTATAAAAGAAAATAAAGCCTAAGTCTATTTAATTTTTATTTTAACAAAAAAGATGTTAAAATAATTAATTAATTTATTCATAAATTAATTTGATTAATAAAACATTAACCTAATATTTTTTGTGATTTTTGATTTTAAGATGGATTCAATTGATAAAGTAAAAAAAACAAAGAATAGGAACATAAAAGGCCTCCTTTGATTGCAGGGAAGAGACGCCCTTCGATCCAGGAAGGAAACGTCTCCTTCGATTCAGAGGGATATGGATTTCGATCCAGGAAGGCTATGGCCTTTCGATTGAGGTGAACAAATAGGGTTTCGATCCAAGGCATGTTGTCTTTCGATTGAAGGGAGAAAGGGGGTCTTCTATTCAGAGGAAGAAGACTGCCTTTCGATTCTACGAAGGGTGTTGCCAGAAAGGCCTAAAGGATCACCTGTGGAGGTACTGTATCTGCAAAAATATGTTAGCGAAATAAAACACAGGACCTGGGTATCGAACCCATGTCTTTCGATCCTACGCGCGCTGGGTCTTTTTAGGCTATATCTGCAACAAGTGTTAGCAAACGAAAAACATGACCTGGGTGCCAAACCCAAGCCCTTTGATTATGTCTATAGTGACAAATCGAATGAAATAACAAATATGGATGTGTTATGTAAATACAAAGTTTGACATTTTACCCTCTCTTACCAGTAGTTGGAACCTTCGATTTGACACTTTCTGGATGTGGGTACCTTTTATCTGGGACTTCTTGGTGTGGATACTTTTGTTAAAGGGTTGCCTTGGCTTGGATTACTTATGAAGATTTTGACAACCTTTGGTGGGTTTGTGGGCAGCGTATCTCTCTAATCCTTTTGTCCTCTTTTTTGCTTGCAAGCATGTTGCTTATATAGAGTAGGAGGGAGGGGACAAGAGAAGTAATGTTTGTAATAGCCATTTGAATGCCATGAATACCAATATGTAACCTTGGCCAAAGTTAAAGGATCTTGTCCATTTTTGAATTTGGCATAGATGTGGACATACTGGCCTTCGGATGCTCTCTTTCGAATGGGTTGATGGCCTCCTTCGAATGGCCTTGATTCAGCTCCTTCAAACGGCTCTGATAGAGCTCCTTCGAATGACTCTGATTCATTTCCTTCGAATTGTTCTGATTTAGTTCCTTCGAATGGCCCTTGTACAAATACCAATCAAAGGGTATTTATTGAAATGTCAATCAAAGAGTCATTTGCTACGCCAATCGAAAGATCTTGTCCTTGCTAATCGAAGGACACAGTTAACATGCCTGTCGAAGCTACCTTAACACAATGCCAAATCGAAGGATCCCTTGCCATGCCAATCGGAGGACACGGTTAACATGCATGTCGAAGCTGCCTTGACACAATGCCAAATCGAAGGATCCCTTGCCATGCCAATCGAAAGGCTTGGCTCAGGGTGCCAAACGAAAGGGGCTTTCAGAATGCCAATCGAAGGCCTTGACACAATTCCAATTGAAAGGCTTGTCATGAGGCTAATCGAAAGATCTTTAAAACACCACTCAAAAAATTTCTTTTTCCTTAAGCAAGGGTTTGTGGTCAACCATGTAGAGGAAGACTTTGGAAAACATGAGAGGGAAAATTTTGGGGTACAACAGTTAGGAAATAAGAACAACCCATAGACAAGTAGAGCAAGGATAACCTCAAAAGAAACCGTACTCTTCATCCTAGCAAAGTAGCAAGCTTTCTCTAATAAAACCTGAGCGGGTAATCCTCTGATTCCACCATTGGTAGTAATGTTGGCCCCAATCTCAGAATTCCCCAAATGAATCATAGCAGCAATATCTTGAGACTTGGGCTCTTCCTCTAAACCGGTGAAAGGAACATAATCGATAACAGGTAAACCCAATAGGTAAGAATACTCCTTCAATTTAGGCATCAACTGATAATCAGGTAAGGTAAAACATTGATGCATCAGATCATAGAACTGGACCAAAGTCGAGAGAATACCCTCCTTCATCATGAGCTTCATAAGAGACACAATGGATACATATTTCTTCCGAAAATCAGTAGAACTCTCAATCTCGGGAATCATACTCATTAATTCATCTATCTTAGGATTCTTGAAACTTTACTTTTGAGACTTTCTTTTTCCAGAATCCAAGGTTAAACAGTACCTGAGGTATTCGCAAATAGTAGACTTTAAGTCCCTTGAAACAAATGTTTTAAAGGATTCTCATGGGTGCATGAATGCATGATGTAAAAATCATACACAAGATCACAAACATGGGGGGTTCATAGGTTCGACGTCACAAGCATGAGGTTAAATGTACTACCCACAAGGTATGATCTAATTGTTAATCACCTACCGAACAAGGTTCTATGAGGTTCCCAGAGTCTACATCCTTCCTTCAGATATTACCAATGTCCTGATTGACTCGATAATTAATAATATTCTCAGGAAAAAACCATTCAAGTGTAGTATCGCGTGACAATCACTTCTGAATTACTTCGTTATAGCTTCTGCACTACACCTAAAAGGCCGAGATGGGTTAAAGGTTCTATGGTCCTCAGTTTCAGCAAGCTCCCAGGTCAAAAGAAACATGTTTCTTGAATACTCAGTAAACTATACTTTATTCAAAGGGGCCACCACTGAGTGAGGGATCTCATGCCTCTTTTTTTGGGATTACTCCCTCAAAGTTAACATGACTATACTGCCCGTCCTATCTTAAGTTTTTCCAAATCCGCGTATAGGACTTATGAAAAATCACCAAGCACCTTGAAAACCAGGAAAATCCAAACAAATATATACAACACATAATATACAACAAATAATTGCACATACACAAATAAACAAAGATAGGCTCAATCCACTTAGGGATGGACCAGCATTTGGTCGATCTTTCCCCATTGAAGTCGCCATTTTTTATGTAGCGGTATAAATGTTGAGACTAAGCCATTGGATTGACTTGACTCACACAGATCAAATAAAAAATCGCCGCTGTGCTTTATTGTTTCCAGAGGAATGGGAAAAGAGCGAATAACCCAATAAAAGAGGGGGATAGAATCTAAGTTCGGGGTTTGTTATGAAAAGGGAAGGTATTAGCACCCTAAACATCTATGGTACTCTGCAGGAACCTCTTTGAAAATTTGTGTATTTTGGCTAAAAGTGTTGTATAAATAGATGTTAGGGATGAGAAAAGAAATATTTTTTACAATTTTTGTGCCCACCGCGGTTGCGAACCTTTAGTGCCTACATACCACCTTTCGTGTAATAGGGGATCAGGGTACTCGTAGTTCACCTTTAAAATTTTAAAACACATGTGTGTTGGTTAATTTTAAGAGACGTGACATCATCATAATCTTCGAGTGGAAAACATACTTACTACCCATGATTATGAGAAAGTAGAATTTGCATCATCTCAATATGGAGGATATAGCTTGGATTTTAAAATCAACAAAGCCTCACTCAACACCAAGTGGAAAATATCTCACTTCACTATATATCATAGAAGTATAGTAGCTCGCATCACTACAAGGATTGACAAGAGTATAATCTTTTGAGAAAAGTTTAAAGTAAAAAGCCAAAGTGGAAAAAAGGTTTGGATGAGATTGATTGACTTTTTGTCTTCTCACAAAAATGTCAAAGTATGATTAAGTTGGTTAAAATTTGATTTAGAAAATGATTTTTTGAAAATGCATGGACCTAAGTCTAATTTTTTTGTGAAAGAAATTCAAGTTTGGAAAACAAGAATAGTTTTTAAAATGAGGGAGAAGATTTTTGAAATTAAAGATTATGGGAGGAGATGAAGGGACTACCCTAAAGCATAAGGTAAAAGCTATGGAAAAGAGTCGTCTAACCAACAAGAAGCCATCACTTGACACAATGAGTCAATGTAGAATTCTCATCCTTTGGATTGAAACCAAACAAGCAAAGATAATAAACCTCTTAAGAATACCAAACTTCGAATGCATTAAGTCTTCATAAAAATTGGCCAGAGTAACGACTTTATACAGATGAATTTCCAATCATAGACAAAGCATATAATTAGAAGAACCTGCAAACAAAGAAACAAACAACCCAATATCTCGGTGTAAACCCCAATGAACTCCAGACAACTTAACAATAGAAGTCACAAGGTCCCAAGGTAGGTCAAAGTCTCTACTCCTAAGTCCAAGAAGTCCATAACTCCAAAATGCCAAGGATAGTAACCAAATAGTCCAAGTAGCATTAAGGTTTTTATTGTTAAAGTTTATTATTAGGTGTCTTCAAAAATAAAATAAAAGCTCAAGTGAGCAAAATAAAAATGACATAAAGATAAATGCTCAAGTGAGCAAAGATGAAAATAGCATGAAATGTAAATTCTAAAATAAATGGTGCATAAAAGTAAAGGCGTAAAGTAAAAGCATGAAAATAAAAGTCAATTTTTAATGAGTTAGAAATTAGAGGTTAGTTGAATGACAATATTGAAACTTGCATTTGAAAACTCATTATAAGATTGATAAAATCAAAGCCTCTCAACAACAAGTTTCATTTGCTTTTTGTCAAGTATATCATTCATTTCAAATTCTCAAGGCAACAACAAATGATCAACGATGTTTAAATGATTCACTTAGTGAAAAATTTATGACGATTCATTAGAGGACTGATAAGACCAAAGTCTCCTAACAACGAAATTCAAGGTTATTGGATCAAAGGTCTCGTCTTAATCGTGAAAACTCTTCTATATAGTAAAAATCCATTGGTCTCAGCTAGAAAGTACCAAAACACCCTTTTTGGCAAATATTCGAGAGAAAACATAAAAACATCCAAATCAACGTCACCGGAGAACACGGCACATGTCAGAAAACACTGGTGCCTGTGTTGGCCCTATAAACTCTCCATTTAAATTTTTTGAGTCCCAGGACATGCAACACAACCCGTGTCAGCTGACACGGCCACCAGTGTTGAACCCCTGATTTCCACTTCTTTTTTCAACGCTTCCCTCTTAACATGGCCTGTGTCAGGTGACATGGGTGGCCATGTCAAGCCTCTTGATCTCTAATTTTTTTTGCCGTGAAACTTATGATTTCTTTACTTTCTCGAATCAAGTCCCTTGGATCCTTTACCTGAACTTGGAAACAATCACAAACAACCAATCAAGGCACAAAATGTGGAAATACTTAAATAAAACTAAAAACCATAAATTGCAAAAATAACATAAAGAACATCAAATTGACTCAAACGGAAACACAATAAGAAACAAAGTGATGCAGGATACTTGGATTATCGTCAGACATAGTAAAAATGGTGATTGATCATTCACTATGACAACATTTAATTCCAAAGGTATGAAAGTGCTTGTGTGTAGGCTTTCTTTGAGTCCATATCTCATAGAGAGTAGTTGAATTATATCCTCCTAAAGTGACCCTATTATGAATAAAGCAAGTAGTACTCATAACTTCATCCAAAACTCCAATGGTACTTTCTTGGTATAAAGCATAACTCTAGTTGATTCCTGTATAGCTCTAGTATTTTACTCAACAATTCCACTTTGTATAGAAGTGATGGACAATATAATTCATGACTAATACATTTAGAAACACAAAATTCAGATAATTTTGCATTCTCAAACTCCATTTCCATGTTCACTTATGACCTTTACAATCACACTATTCTTCTCCTCTTGAATACTTTGACATAGATTTTTGAAGACTTCAAAAACATCTGATTTTTCTCTGGTAAAATTCATCAAAGTATATCTAGAAAAATCATCTATAACAACATAGACATATCTTTTTTCACCCAAGCTTCTTATCTACATTGGTCCCATTATGTCCATATGAAGTAGTTCCAGCACTTTGGAAGTAGTCTGATGTTGCAACTTTGAGTTTGACATCATGGTTTACTTTATAATTTCACACTCACCACATACTTTACCTTCTCCAATATTGAGCTTTGGAATTCCTCGGATAGGTCCTTCAGATAAAATATCCATCATTCTTTCTATATTAAGGTTTCCAAGCTTTTGGTGCCACAACTTTACTTCTTCATCATGAGTTATCAATCAGGTGGAAGAATAAGAAATTATCTAAGATTCCCATAGATAACAATTGTCTTTATATCTAATTCCGTTCATTAGAATAGCATTCTTGTCCTTTCATAAGGAAAGGACTTCTTCTTATACACTCTTCTTTGTTTATTATCAGATTGATAATCAACTTTTGTATCTTCATCCTCTTTCACCATATCAGCTCTACTATTTATCTTCTTTAATGAATCTGGCATGTTATTAAGCTTGGAATCTATGAGAGTTGCCTCATTTTGTAGATGAGAAACATTACACAGAAGTTCCTTATTCTCATTCTCTAGTTCAGATACTATCTTTCTACATTCTTCCTTTGTTTTAATATTTCTTCACACCTGGCACAAGTATGCTTGTAGAATACATCCAGATCTTCATATAGATCATTCTCATCACAAGGCTTTACTTCATCTTCCCATCTTCCAGAAAGATCCATTACAAGCTTGGCAATCTCATTGTTAGCCTCGTCTTCTGACTTATCATCAGACTAAGATACAGTAAATCCCTTTTTCTGCTTCTTGGGAAAAGTGGGACATTTTGTTTTAATGTGACCAAAAATTTCACACTCATAGAATTGAATGGCTTTTCTTTGATTGGACTTGTCTTCAAATCTGGCATTTCTAAAAATCCTCGTTATTCCTGATGTTATATGAGATGTTTTGTACATTTGGTCTCCCTCTTCTATCCACTCTCTTCAGAATTCTATTGAATTGTTTCCCACGTAGTACAATGGTATGGGGCATACCTTTATTGGTATCTAGATCAACTTGGACTTCTTTATCTTCAGCATTGGAAACAAAATTTATGCTCTTGTTCTTCTTCTCAAATTTGTCATTAATAGCTATCTCAAAATTTTGAAGTGAGCCAACAAGTTCATCAACCCCCGTGTTGCTGATGTCATGAGCCTCTTCAATGGATGTCACCTTCATGTCAAATTTCCTCGGTAGAGACCAAAGAATCTTTCTAACAAGCTTTTCTTCTGACATCTTTCCTCCCAAAGCACTAGATGCATTAGCTATTTAAAGAATCTTCATATGATATTCCTGGATAGTCTCATCATCATTCATCTTTAGATTCTCAAATTTAGAAGTGAGAAGTTGAAGTCTTAACATTTTTACTTTGGATGTACCTTCATGAGTTATTTTGAGGATTTCCCAAGCATCCTTAGCTATAGTACAAATATTAATCAACCTGAACACATTCTTGTCTACTTCATTGAATAAAGCATTTAAAGCTTTGGAATTTTCAAGAGCTATTTAATCATCCTCAACATTTCATTCTTCCTCTGGCCTTAAAGACACATTACCATCTTTATCCTTATTTATTAGGATGTTCCCATCCTTTCAAAACATCCTTCCAAGCCTTGTTGTCCATGGATTTCAGAAAATCCACCATTCTAAACTTCCACCAATCATAATTTGAACCATCTAATAGAGGTGGTCTGTTATTGCATCCTACTTCTTTATCCATAGTACTAGGAAATATTCTCCTTGGAGCTTACCCAATAACAAGAATAGGGTGCCTGCTTTGATGCCAATTAAAATTCGGGTACTTGCAATACATATGTCAAGACTCATGTCCTAACACCAACACAATATCAAGACAGATGTTACAACATTTCTTCTTGAAACATCAACTTTCAGAAAAATAATTATGCAGGAAAATAAAATATTGAAAGTAAATTGATACAGTTAATTGTTAACCCAGCTCAGCACAACGTCACCTACTCTGGGGGCTACCAAGCCAGTAATAAAATTCACTATGATAGTATTAGTTCAAAGCTAAACTAACCCTAGTTTACAACTTAGTTCCTAATCACTACCTTGTGCAACTTCTACCTAAAGACCACTAGATATGAGATTCCCCTCTGACTTCCAATCACCACAGTGATACCTACAGCCACAAACCTTGTGACTAGACTTAAAGAACCAAATAGAAGATTACACTTCAATTAAACTGTACTTAGTTTTGCTTAAAAACTTTAACTAAGAACAATAATCAACTCTTTGCTTAAAATCTCATGAGTCAGAATAATAACTTGATTAACAATCAGTCTACTCAATGTATCAAAAGATACATGAGTGACACACAAAGAACACAAACACAAAGAACTTAAAAGACTCCCAAAATCCTAATCATTATGTTACACCCAAGGTTTCTTCAATGTAAATTCTTGCTATTTTAGGTCATACAAAGTCCTTATTTATAAACTCTTGCATAATAGGCTTGGACTCTTTAAATCAAATCCAATCTTCACTTTTTAAATTAGCTGCAAGATCTTCACATAAAAATAGGAAAAAATATTTTAATGTTTCCTAAGAAGTATCAAAGATCATTTTTAATGAAACAAATCAAATTTTCACATGTTCCTAAAATATATTTGATTTGTTGAGTCTGTACGAGTACTAGAATATTCTAGAATCTCATATTTTTCAAACAAATCTTCAAGGAAACAAAACACCAATGCCTGCTGCATAACAGGCCAAGATGTCAAGACATCTGGCTCAACATCTATCTGATGCACATGACAACAAGATCTATCACGACAGTTGGTCAAGATGTTTGACATCTTGCTCAACATCAGCCCAAAACCATGTTTTAGATAAATTCATTCCAAACCTAAAACCATTAATTTAACAATAACCATTGAAATTCTCACACAAACATACAACTACAAGATCCCAAATAAAAAACAACTATTAAAATTCTCACACAAACACACACAACTACAGCGTCCCAAATGAAAAATAACAATTAAGATTCTCACACTAACATACAACTGCAATGTCCCGAATGAAAAGTAACAATTAAAATTCTCACACTAACACACAACTACAAGGTCATGAATGAAGGTATCTATAGAGAAGTATGAGGAGCACCACGAGAATCAATGGGCTAAATTTCTAAGACCATAAGAAACATTAAAATCGTATACCAACCAATAGGTTTTAGACATTAGTTATACAAACCAACTTTCCTATATATCAAATATGGATCTGGCTAACTTGTGTCCTTAGAGTACATTTTAAGGATACATCAATTAGAAATTTTGAGTCAAACAAAATCGTATTTGAATTTTTGAAAAGTGAATGCACATATTCTAAAAAAAAATTTCTACAAATAGTTTATTAACTTGTACTCTTGGGGCACATCTTAGCATTAACCATTAAACATTTCCTTTATTTCTAATAGATGTGAGATTTAACTACTCATATTTAATCCAACAATCTCCCATAATTATGAGACACCTACATCACTAGACTTGATCCACACTAGGATCCTACTTCTGTTCCATTGTCAAATCAAACCTAAGTTTGTATACCACTTATAAGGGTGCCCAATGAGCGTTGGAAAAAGAAATAAGCTAAATGCTCAAGACCCATACGAGAGATGACTCATGCCACAACATAGTTGAAATGTGTTTGTCAAACCCTGTTAGTTCCATGGTTTTAGGATTGGCATAATTTTGTTAAAACATGGTTCTGTACTGATGTTGATCAAGATGTTGTAGAATTCTTATCAACAGTCATAATAGTTTTGATGTTATGAGTTCTTCAGCCAGATGTTGAAGCAGATGTCATGACATCTTGGTTTGGTATAGCATACGCTACTATTTTAAATCTTTATAGATGTGATTTGATTATGTGATATTTCTTTTGGATATATCTCAGTAAATTTTGCAAGTCAATAAGATTTAATCTAGAACAAGATTTGTATCTTCAGTTGTACGTTAGTTACTAAATTGGGTCTTGTTTTTTCAAAGAATTAAGAAGATTTTGCTGCACAATTGGTGAATCACTTAGCTTATGAATCAAGAAACTTCTGGAAGCAGAATTCGAAGCCCATGGACCGTGGATGTGTATTTAAAGGAGAAAATATAAACCTAACGTGTAAAATCTTTCTACAATTGTAAAATTAGGGGAGGTTTAGAGTCTAAGGTTTTAAGAGTCTATTGTGTAGTTGTAAGTCACCCTTGTATCTTTTGATACTTCTGGTAGACGTAATGTTCTCACTCAGAAGCCTTTAGGTAATGAGTAGAGTATTGTCCTTCGTTAGAGATTTTAAGCAAAACCAAGTATTGTTCTTAGTCAAGAGTCTTGACTAAGTATTTTGTATTGGAAGTGTAATCTTCTTGTTGAGTAGTTATTGATACAATCACCGGGATTGGGACTATTAGATATAACTGAGGTTATTTAGGGAGCGAGATAGTGATTTCTCATATCTAGGAGGTTCCTAGGTAGAAGTTGCACTGGATAGGGGATAAGCGAGAATTTGTAAACTGGGACTGTTTAGGCTTTGAATTATCACTACTGATAGTGGATTTCTTTCCAGGCTTGGTAGCCCCCAGAGTAGGTGAGGTTCATTGAACTGGGTTAATACTTTATGTGTTATCTATCATTCGAAAATTTAATTTCAGTATCGCTTGCATCTTAATAAATCAATTCAGGATGTCAAATCAGATGTTGTAACATCTACCTTGACATTGTTATGATGTTGGAATATCAATATTACCATGTGTTACTTGTACCAGAAAATTTCAATTGGTATCAGAGAAGGCGCCCTGGTCTATTATGTGACCTTCACGGAGTGGTTTTCTCGTACTAATGTTCTTATAGAATTATTAGGATCGGAGATTCCCAATGTTGAAGAGATAGAAGGGAATAGTTTAAGTTGGCTCTTAGTCACTTTGAAATTATCAACTTCATGTTCTATGTAATTGGTAAGTTCTCTGCATCACTTGTATTGTAGCCAAAGATACTTGGGAATTTTTCAAGTTCACTAATAAAGGCACATCTAACTGTGTTTGCAAGAAAAGAATTCAGATGTGAAGATGATCAAGAAGAAATTTTCTCAGGTTTCTAATCAAGAGGTTTGGCATGAAAGTGTCAAGCCATTGAAGAACAAGAAGACATTATTTTTGTTTCCAACTTTCAGAAAATTGTGCCCTATTCTCTTATGTAATGTTTCTTACTACTATTGTGTTCCTTGGAAGGAAATCGAATTAGGTGTTGAAGAGATTAGACAGGATTTCTAGACCAAATGTCAAGAACATATGTACTGACTTCAGTATGTCTGTGTTGCTTAAAAAAATAATAGAACTAGAGGATATGCCAATCAATGTCTAAACATTCATATGAGTGTGAAGACCTTGGGTCTTTGTGGAGCAGAATTCCCTACTTATCTTAAGAACAACTATATGGGTTTTCTATTCCTTGGATTAATTAGGAAAGTGAACCTGATTATGTATTTCCCAAGGATATTATTGGTTTGACTATAAGATGGACTTCTGATGAAGATTTATGTTTTGAAGAATTATCTCATGATGTGCAGGTTGTTTTATTCAAAGATCTATATATCTAGAATAAAGAGGGTTGTCAGCCATGAAGAAATAGGAGGTGGCTTATTTCTGATCTTATGTCTTAAGAGAATGAATGATTGTCTACCATCTACATATTGCAAGGTAAAGTGACTTTATTCATCCTTAAAACTTGATATCATGATCAAGTATATAAGGTGATTTCAGTTCTGTTGGAGAAGGTTCCTCTAGTGGAAAGATGATTGGAAGGATAAAAGGGATATAGTTTTCAAGCTATAACTCGCAAAGGGAAAACTCAAGTGAAAAAATGTTGTTTTTATCAAAGAGCAAGTTGAGTCAAGAGTGTCAATCTTAATGTCTCAACATTGTACTAAACATCATAATTATCAAGCTAAAGGCATGTACTTGCACTGGAGATGTTTCTTCTGTGAAAAGTTAATCTTAACAGTTTTTGTTACTTTCTCAAAGGTCAAATTCAATATGGATTAACCAAGCAGTGGTTAATAATTAGGGAAGGTGATAATAGTATTATTCATTGTACCTTATTAGAACTTCAACTAAGAGGATTGGTATTTTGACACTGACATTTCTAAAAACTTAACTGCGGTAAAAGTGGTTCTGGTGGTTTGTTTAAGGGATGGATGATCTAGGTTTTGTTAAGTGGACTTCTTACTAAAGGACTAATGACTATTGTATAAACAAGGTCTAAAGATATTTGTCATCAAGGAAGAATGTTTTTTCTCTCATGAGATGTTTGGAGCTCTTTGAGGATTTAAAAACAATTGGTATTTGTGGTCTCCATAAGTATTTAATTGCAAAAGTTCTAGAACTTGTTCTATGGTTATTTAGTCTAACGCAAGGTGACTATCTTAGAGAATATATATATATATATATATATATATATATATATATATATATATATATATATATATATATATATATATATATATATATATATATATATATATATATATATATATATATATATATATATATATATATATATATATATATATATATATATATATATATATGTGATTTTATTTTGTTTCCTATAACAAAGTAAATCTATTATCTGGTAAGTCTTCAAAGGTTCTTATCTCTCCTTAAATAGGAACAAAGTATGTTTTTGGTTATTCTACTAAGAGAAGTAATTTTAGTGATGTTATCTTCAGAACCAAAATCAATGATTTGTTCATTAAGAAAGGTATTTATGTTCAACCATATGTTGAAACATCAACACAATAGTTTGTTACTCCAGAGATTGTGGAAGATTCTAAAAGTCTTGTAGGCACTGAATAAGAAATCTCTCAAGAAATTATTTTAAGAGGGGGTTCATTATTTAGATTTTATTTTTGGTCTGTGATCGTCAATTTTTTTTAAATATGAAATATATAATGATGGTGAGTCTTGGAGTAAAAAGCTATTGGCCAAGTCTGAAGAAGATTATATCATTGGAGGATATTCTGGTCACTTGGATTATAATTAATTGAATCCAAATATATCTTTTAGATTAGGATCATTGCTAAAGGAAGATGTTTTTTTTCAATTGGGTTGAATATTAAAAGAGTGCAATATCAAATGGAATGTCATGATATTTTAGTGTGATATGCTACTGCAATTAAGGTACAAGGATTTTATTCTGCTTGTAGAACAAGGTCATTGGTTTTGTCATCAGTGTGTCAGGGATCTTGCTACAGACTTATATTGACACTCCTAAGCTTGGTATGTCTAATAAGCTTTAGGAAGTATTTTCATCATAACTTGAGGGGTAAGTTACATTGAGAGTATGAGGGATAATTTTGGAATTGTACTACCGAAGAAATATAGTAGTAACCAATGTTTTAAAACCCAGACCGGTGATCGACTCGGTAAAGTTACTGGGTCATTGGGTTACTGGTCGGACCAATGGGTCACTAGTCAGACCGCATGGCTTTTGACCCGGTTTCTATAAAAAATATATTCATTACCTGAAATTTTTAACTATAATAATATAAAAAATTATAATTTCAAATAATTTAGAATAAACAAAAGTATTAGTAACAATCAAAATAAGTGATAGAAACTTAATGTAGCAAATTATAAATTCAAAGAAGTGATAGAAACTTAACAATTCATAAGTTATAGTATTATTAATAAGTCACAAAAATATATACTCAACGATCCATAATTTTTCATGTCCATGAAGTCAAATTGTCATAATCTTGATATTCATATCCATCTTCAAATTCATTGTCTTCTCCACCAACTTCATCTTCTCTGGTGTTGCTTTTTTCTTGATTCACAATATCAACAATAGTATCTTGTTCATTACCCATATCTCCATCTTCATCCTCATCTAAATCTATTTGATCTATAACAATATTTTAAAAAATAATTAACAAAAAAAATTTATAGATGGTAAATATGAGACATTAAATTGATTCACAACCACAAACTATATTATGCTCATATTAGAACATACCAATATCACTTGAAATTGGTTGGATGGTCATATTTGCAAGGTCATTCTGCAATGCTTCCAACTCTTCATTGATGGGTGATGTTTACGGTTCAAAGAAGAACCAATGGTGATTGTCGCACCTGTTTGTTGTTGTTGCATATCATGCATCATATGTGTCAGTGATATAAGTGGTGAGTTGATGATTCATAAGAGGGAATTAGTGATAAGTTTTGGTTTGAAGGGGAACCATATTCGAATGTGAACCAGTAGTGAGGGGAAGAAATCAGTAACACAACTATGATGTGCACAAATGGTACCTAATTCATTGGAGTGAAGTGTTGGTCACATTCCATACATATTAGCATTGTGAATTGATTATTATTGTTGTGTATGAGCTATGTGTTTGGTGATTAGATTGAATATGCTACCTTTTCTATCTTTTACACTGCTAACATATTTTGAGCGTATTCTCACCCCTGCTTGCTTTGTTTGTTGTGTATGTACTCTATTGGTGGTACATATAATAGTGCATATGAGGTGATGCTATATGAGTGGGAGGATGGCGTAGAAGCCTTCTTCATTTATTTACTACTTTCGAGTTATGTTTGGATTCTACGAGTTTCTCTGATGTGTAACACTAGGGACGGATTATTTTGTTACATTTTATGTTTCTAAAATGTTTTGATCTTATTTTATTGTGTATTGATGATGAAACCAATAAATAAATTACTCGACGTGTTTGATGTTTATTCCACTGCTATTTCTTAAGTTTGATGTCATTAAAGATGTATGTCGAGCATGAGTAACACCTATGTATGAGAAATTATTTGTTTATCTTTTATAAATAAAGACTTGGGGTTTTAGTTTGTTACATAATTGGTATCAGAGTAGTTCGATCCATTCAGCGTAGGTTGTGAAACAGTTTATGCCCTTGTATGCGACATGTGTTTGAACATTGTCGATACTTGTGTTTGTTAGTTGTTATTTGCTTTACTATTTGCGATTAGTTAACATGTCTTGACTGATTATACAAAAATAAATTACTGGAGGTAGAAACGATGAAGTGATTGTTGATGCTCTGGGAGCAATGGTTCAGGTGATAGTGCAAGCGAATGAGGCCTTGCAAGCTCAACAAAATCAATAGAAATAAGTTAATGAATTTTGTAGACTAAGTAAGTTTCAGAGGAACAACCCGCCTACTTTCAAGGGAAAGTATGATCCTGAGGATGCTCAGACTTGGATTCAAGATATTGACTAGATCTTTAGGAGTGTTGTTTGTACTGATGAGTAGAAAATGTTGTTTGGGTTGATGAGTCGAATTTATAAACACTATCTTTCTTGTTCCCACTTGGTCAAAACCTATTAATTTTTAACAAAATTAACTATCTATGATCATCAATTAAATTATTTGAAGAATATAATATATTATTATACCCTTCAAACAATCGCAAAAACTTTTTTCCTTTTTTAGACAGAGTGTGACATGCTGAGGCAAATATGTTATATTTCCTATTTCTTTTAGGGATAAATTTTGTCGTATACCAATCACCATAATATATATAAAAGATTTTTACTATCTTTTGTCTTGAATTTTATGTTGAAAAGTGTTCCAATCAAACCATCACATATATTTTTCTCCATGTGAATCACATTAAAACAATGTCTTACATCGAGACTAGACCAATATAGATGATAAAAGAACACCGACCTCTTTTTCCAAATATTTTTCTCCACGGGCCCTTTTTTTCTATCCAAATACAACATTAATGTGTTGTTGTCTTTTATAAACTTCATTCTTGTTTAAGGGCTTTGGAGCGATATCAAACTCCAACTTTCCATTAAAAGACTTATGCAATCTACGATTTGAATGATTTGGTCTTAGAAATTTTCAACGCCCAAGGTAAACAACCTTTTTTCCATTTTTTAATTGGTGGGAGCATGTATCATTTTCACATATAAGACACGTTTTATGTTCCTTGACATTGTACCCAGACAAATTATCATATATAGGAAAGTTTTTGATTGTGCAAAACAACATGACAAGTATCTTAAAGTTATCACTCATATACGCATCATTAACATCAACGTCTTCCTCCCAAAAAACTCTTAAATCTTCAATCAATGGTGTTAAATAAATATTTGTGTTGTTTTCTAGTTAATTTGGACTCAAAATCATCATTGATAACATCATATATTTGTGTTTCATCCATAACCACAATGATAGGTTATAAATTATGAGAACAATATGCCATAAAGTATGACTTCTAGGCCCAGACGAAAAGCATGCCTTCACTGATTCCAGGCTCAATCGAAAGACATTCCCTCACTGATTTCAACCTCCAGTCGAAGAAGACAACAAGGCAGAACCAGAAGGCTTCGCCATACACTGACTTCCAGGCCAATCGAAGGACAGGACCTCACTGGTGCTAGCCCCAATCGAAGGAGGCCAACAGAATGCAAGTTGAAGGATGCTACTGCTTGGGTCGAATAGCTCATTTTCCTTTCTTTTATTTTGTTTTTGCCTTTACATTTTCTTGCCTTTCAATATGGTTGTAATAGGGTAGGATTTATTTTTTTCACTTTTTATTACTTTTGTACAAATGCTAGTAATTAGGTGTGTATGGTAAGATAAAACCAACAAATAGACAACCCCTAATCAAATACAAAATGCATGTAAATAAAGCACATTTGCACACTTACACCCTTAGGGTAATTCCACTTGTTGTCTATCAGAAAATAGTCATATCCCTCGAACATGGGCGTTTTAGCAAAAGACCCTCTATAAAAGATCGTAGTCCCTCGATGACCCTCGATGTTGCCTTCGGTAAACAATCCAGTCCCTAAAACAACATTGCTAAAACGTCCCATATGTTGCTTTCTATGATTATACAAACGTCCCATACTCGTCCCTTCACATCCAACGATGGGGCTTCTTACCAAATCAATGGTAAGACAGCCACATCTAAAGGAGGAGGAAAAGAACATCTAAGACCTTTTGAGTAGGTAGGTTCGCTCTTAGTTACTCGCTTGCTCACAACAAAAACATTTTCTCACAAACACACTTTTGAACTATTTTTGAAACAAACACTTTGTAGGCGTTCTTATAGAAACGAGAACCATTATGAAGTTCCATTTTCAAAATACTTTCAAAAACACATCTCACAAACACACTTTTGAACTATTTTCGAAACAAACACTTTGTAGGCGTTCTTATAGAAACGATAACCATTACAAAGTTCAATTTTCAAAATACTTTCAAAAATCACCACCACAAGCAAACATTCAAACAAAAGCAAGTGATCTAGCAAGTAACTAAGAGCCCATGGAAAACCATGGATGAAAAGGATGCTAATACCTTCCCTTTTCATAATCTACCCCCTGAACTCAAGAAACATCTCTAAAGGTCTTTCCTGTGCTTTTTCACCTTTTCCTTTTGGATAAAAGAAAATCGATGGCGACTCTTGCTAAACCGCAACATTTGTAAATACAAACGCAAAACATCAAGTCAGTTCTCCAACCGTATCACAGAACTGACGACTCTGTTGGGGAATTAAAACTTAAAATGGGGTTACCTTAGGGCTAGATCACCTTTACTTGCTTACATTGTCTGATTTATTTACTTTACATTATGGTTCCTTGTTTGGTTTTGTTTTAAAATCCTACACCTGGATTTGGGGACACCTTTTAGGTAAGTAGCAATAGACTGTGAGGGAACTGTGCGGCGTATACCGACATGGTTGAAGCAGTAGCTACATTGATGTGGCACTTTGGTTGGTACCGGTAACCCTTGAGTCAGTCAAGGAGAGTACGGGGCCGCCGTGTGGTGTCGTGAAGCATCAACTGACCTTAGAACCTTACTTGACCAACTTGGCCATTAGGACGTAGTGAGATGATTGGTTTCGGTGTAGAGCTGAAAATTGGTTTATACTCGATGCTACACTCATGAGACTTGACCCCTGAGTTTTGTTCGGTTGCGAGTCAATTGCTTA
This sequence comes from Vicia faba, assembly GCA_948472305.1. NCBI lineage: Eukaryota > Viridiplantae > Streptophyta > Magnoliopsida > Fabales > Fabaceae > Vicia > Vicia faba. The sequence continues at coordinate 46,152 of CATIWC010001960.1, forward strand.
TTGAACGAAGCTTATGGGAAAGGTCAATGATATTGAGATCCCATAGAACCCGGTTCTATTAACTAGGACAGGTTGAGCCAACTAAACTTCAAGAGGGTACTTACCTACAAACTCCATGCAATCCTAAACCTAAGGATTTGTTTGCTTTGTGTGAATATGATTATTTGTATATACACTTGCTTACCTCACATATTTGTACATAACATCATAACATCATACCAAAGCATTTTCAATAACCATTTCAAGGATCTCGAGGGCCTTTGATACAGGTTATGACGAACCAAATGCCGTCAAAGATCATAGTACAACAAACTTGAGTCAAAGGCTATGACCCACTTGATATGGTGAGCTTGACTCTTGAAGAAGGACTCTCCATGACACGAAGTTTCCTCAATCAAGCTGCAATAAAATTCTAACAGTTTCTTGTTTACCCGCGAGATCCTTGAAAACATGCATCCACATATCATGCATCATATCATGACAGGTTTCTCCCATACAAGTCTCCTTATCTTCCTACTGTTTATTTCAGTAGAGATGACTCTAGAGCAGACTATGAAGGACATTCAGGCTCAAAACGCTCAACTCTAAGAGATGTTCTTGAACCTATCCAAGGGGCAAGAAGAAGTGAAAGCTCTCCTAACTAGGGGCATGATCACGGGAAATCCTGGGGATGACAGAGATGACCAGTTGGAGCGGCTACAAACTGAGATAGCCATAATGAAAGTCCAGATGATGGGACAATTGGTGGGCCAGATGGCTCTTATCCAAAATCTGTCACAAGGACAAGAAGAGCTAAGGGTCCTCATCAACAAGCTTCGTCGGGATGGATGTAACCAAATGGGGCAAACATCTAGGATTGGAAATCAAGTCACTGCTCAGCCTCCCATGAGACAAGAAGACAGAAGACCTTCCCAATTTGCTGCCACATCGCGAGCCCAACAACAACCTCGCCAACAACAACAAAGGAATCAGTGCAAGGAGGTCACACCTAAAAGAAAATTCACTAAGATCAGCATGTCACTGGCTCAAGCGCTACAACACATGTTGAAGGCAGAGCTGATTACGTTAAAGGCACCTCTCTGGAACCCAAATACTTCCGCTCCTACCTATCATCCCAATGAAAGGTATGCATACCACTCTGATAGTCCGGGACATGACATAAACAATTGTTGGGCTCTGAAGAATAAGGTCCAAGACATGATTGATGCCAATGAGATCGAGTTTGACCCTTCTGAGACTCCAAACATAATCACTGCTCCTATGACGAATCATTAAAAGCTTTTGTTCATTTGAATTTTCAAGTTGTAATCTCTTTTATTCAAACAATTATCTATTAATGTCAAACTTTGTTTTCATTAATGCATTGCATATGTTTGTCTTGATTTGATCCACTCATTTTCATTACATTTAAACTATGCTTTTTATTCTCTTTATGACATTCAACTCTTGCTAAAAGTTACAAGCCTTTAGAGGGAGGATGACGAAAACGATGCCATAATCTCATACAGTATGCTTTTGAAAAGACCTTGCTTACGATGTACAGGCATTCTTTCAAATCCTAAACACTGGAGTTATAAGGAAGATAATCCCTAGTTAACCCCTTCGAGCCAAAGAAGCAGAATTTTTTCTTTTTCACAAATTGAAACCTTTAATCAAAATCTTGGGGCAGGGTAGTCTCTCAGTTAATTCAAACGCGCGTTTAACCGCAAACTCTCATCTCGTAATATAACGAATGACATAAAAAAATCAAAAGACCGTGATGGTTCCCTACCAAATAGGCAGTCATTATCTCTCAAAAAGAAAAGCCCACTAAGTCAAAACCTACAAAGGAGACTTAAGAAAACTGGGGCATCCCGCTGACTGTAATCTCAAAATAGGAACAGTCAGGCAAAAATTAGGGATAACAAATCAAAAGAAAGAGGTCACTACAAATCCTCAACAACATTGAAAAAAATGGCTGCCTTCCGACAAACTTAAATTGTCTGAACCATCACCAAAATGTCATTCAAGACTCAATTAGAGTTTAAATGCACAATTAACTGAATTTAGGACTGAAGAACGTCACGAAGAGCGGCTGGGTACAAATACACTTTGAGCCTTTATCTTTTGTTTCTTAAACCGTGAACCAAGCCACATTACAACCCTTCAAAAGTCATAATTGAAGCATGGGTTAGTTCGAAAGCATACTGTTACAAAAGGTATCCTGACTCCTGTAAGGCTTTACTCTAAATCTTGAGTTTGAATTTTTCTTACAAAATTTCTTTACTTGCTAAAAACGTGTTTTTCAAAATTTCAAGAGTTTCTTCTAAGGCTGAACACGTGTTCAAATTCTAAAGAGACTAAAGCGTTGATTAAATGCATTGAGACTCGTGTTATATCGGTAACTGTTTTATATCTCTACGCCATCTCCCTATTTTCAGGAATCATTAATGCTATGTAATCATTTATTTTCACTCTTTTCTTGTTAATTAGGGTTTCTATTTTTCTATAAATACACTGCTCACTTTCACTTTCACTTTTCCACTCTCACTTCTTCACTCTATTACTTGTGTTTAATTTTTTCTTCAAAAACCCTCAAAAGTCTATGTGAAGAATGGCTTTTTCTCAAACTGCTCAAAGCTCTCAAAGTGTTCCTGGCTCTTCTTCTTCAACAATAGACAGGTACGAAGAACCCTCAAGAACACTCTTGACTCCGATTGATTCGCTGGAAGTTCTGTGTGAACTTATTGTGGACTTCGTTAGTATGAAGGAAAACGGTTACGATCTAACTCCTGATGTTGAATTTCAAGGGTGGACAAAGTATTTTGATCTTCTACTGGGTCCCATTTTTCCAAGATTAGTTAAATAATTATGGATTCACGCTACTACTTCAAATTATCAAGTTACTTATTTTGTGATGGGAAAGAAAATAGTAATCTCCGAAGATCTCATTGGGCAGCTGATAGGTCATGACGGCAGAGGCATTCGTTGCAGCGATATGGAAGATAAATGCTCTGACCTAACAAAGATTTCAAAAGAGATTTTTACTTCTAGACAACCATCCAACAAGATCAAGGATCTGAAAGACTACCTCAGAATTTGGTCAAAAATCATCTTGGGCTACATGAACCACAAAAAACCCACAAGTTCTCCAGATTATATAAACATTGATCAACAATATCTTATGTACTTCATAGAAACCAAGGCAAAGCTCAATCTTCCTCATCTTCTGTTTAATCATCTAAAGACCAGCGTCAAAGAGACTATAGAAGAAGAAAGAACAAAGAGGGACTGGACACCTCTGGGCAGGCTCATCTCATATATTCTGACAGAAAATAAACTAGTAGAACATTTGGCTGAGGCTCAACAAGTCATCACTTGGGAAGCTTGTGTTGGTAAACCTCTGAATGCGAAGAATCTGAAGAAAATGAAGATCATTGAAACCATCAAGAAGGATCCAACAGTAACAACCAAGGAAGTCATTAAAACTAGAAGAGTACCTCTGAAGGATTTTCCTCTCTTCTCTCAAACAGATACCTCTCCAGAAATTGTTGTTAGATATCAGGAGGCTTGCAAAATGGACGGGAAAGTTCTAGAAGTGGACATTTGTGATCTGAGAAAACAACCTCTAGAGATTGCCCCTAGAAAATCAAGGAAGAGGAAAGCTACTGGAGAAGCATCTTCTCAGAAGATTCCCAAGGCTGCTAAGAAGAAAGGTAATTCATCTTTTATTTTTGTTATTGAATCAGTTATGCTATCAACATCTGAAAATCCTTCCTCTCCAAAACCCACAGAAGACCCTTCACCATAAACTTTTGAAGACTTTGACGGCCCCTCACTTACTCTAGATAACATTCTGGACAATCCACCTTCTACCCATCTTGACCAAAATCAGCCTGAACTTGCTCAAGTTCTTTCTGATATTGATTAATTTGATCCGTTGTTCCAAGCTTCCCACTCAAAATCCAAACTTTCAAGCTCCCTAGTCAGAACATCCAAATTTTGACTCTGATACCACTACATCCATTCCTGGAATCACCTTCCCTCTCATGGTCCTACAACCAATCATAATCCACGACATCCCAGATATTCCATCTCCCTATCATTCCACTCCACCAAACTCACCACATTCACCCATTATTATCTCCGATTCTCCCTCTCCAAACAATCTTCCAGAATATCACCTTCGCACATTTATGGACTTAGAAGCTCTGGACAATCTTGTCTCATACTCCCAAAAAAATTTCGTACCAAAACCAAAAATCACCAAAGCAGATGTTGTTAAAAATTTGCTGATTTTTGAAACAAAAATACTTGAATGGGTTAACTCTCTGAAGTTAGCCTGCTTATAGAATCTTATTCCTGCTGCTTTTGATTCACATTGGAACAAGTTCAGAAAATGGTTCAATTCTGAGTCCCAAAAACTTAAGGAGTTGAGTTATGATATTGCTCAACAGAACTTATGTGATCATCTGAAAGTCTTCAAGGATCAAGTTTTGCGTCACTGGGAAAAGAAACCTCTCCTTCTGCTGGACAATTCCCCCTGGGAAGATCACAAGCCTTCAAAATATGATGAACCATCCTCTGATCCTCTGCCTCTGGTTAGGGTTCAAGGTAAAGGCAAGGAAGTTGAAGAAGCTACTGAGTCAGAATCAGCTTCAGCTTGCTCTGAGAAGGTCGTACCTTTTGTTGATATACCCTCTTTATCTCTTGTTCTGCAAACTCTGGAGGAGCTAAAGAAAGAGAATGCAGTGTTCAAAGAAAGACTAGACAAGCAGGATGATACATTCAAGGAAATCAAAGGGATGCTAGGAAAACAAGAAGATTCAAACAATCAGATTAAGAATTTGTTGGAAGCCCTGTTCACACGACTTCATCCACCTCAATCTTAGTTTTTGAAATTTGTTTTCTTTACTGTGTTCATGTCATTTGTTTTTCTTCTGAATGTGTTTCTTGCAACCTTTTGAATACAAATCCTCTTTTCTTGCTTATAGTGTTTTTATTGCTTTTTGATTCTTGACAAAAAAGGGGGAGAACGTAAGATATTTCTAATATAACAGTATCGAGACACATTTTAAACACTTTGAATATCATAACTTCTTTTTTTTCCTAAAAGCAAAATAGGGAAAAACTATGTTGAGGACAGAAGTGGACACATCAAATACTCTAATCAGAATAAACTTCAGGGAAGTATTTCTTCTCTATCTGAGTATTCAACTCAGGGGGAGACCTTAAATGCTTTATTTTCTTTATGTGTATTAAAATATCCAAGTTTTTGTCATCATAAAAAAGGGGAAGATTGTTAGAATATGGTTTGATTCTACAATCCTTGTAAGAGTTTTGATGATAACAAACACTCAAAGAACAATTATGCTCCTTAAAATTGTATTTTGTTTTGCAGATAAGTTTTGATGGAAGAAGCTCAGAAGATGAGTTAAATAGTTGTTTCAACTCTGATTCTAAACATCTCTTAAAGAAGTTCTAACACTGCAAACATGACTCTGTGTTTCTGATCCATAAAGTTCTGGAAAGAAGCAACGGTAACTTTCATCTTCTGACGCAAACATGTTCTGAAGCATTACAAATCAATTATTTCTATTCAAATGTAACGGCTAAATGGGAACACGGATCTCTCTTTTTGGAAAGCTCTTTAATTATCATTGAACAACATTCCAAAAGCTCCTACATGCTTCGCCTATTTAAACAAAGTTTGAAGGAGAAATCGTTGACGGTTTTCACGTAAAGCAAAGTAGAAATCTTCATCATCTTCAAACGTTCAAAATCTAAATTATGTAAAACATCACTTGTGATACTGTTTTATTAGGAAACATTTTTGTACACTTCTATTCAATATTGTTTAGTGAATTCCTTGAGAAAACCAGATTGTGGTATAAACTCAAGAAGACTTTGACGGTTGTTGTTGTACCCCAAAATTTGCCCTTACTTTTCTCAAGACATTTTTTCACAAGGATTTTCAAAAGTCCAAATTTTCACAAGTACAATTGGATTTTTGATGCCCCATATAGTTTCTGTATAGTCATATTGGGCTCTCAAGCATCAAATCAAAGAAAGAGCAAGTTTGCTTTGATTCCCAAGCTTCCATAAGGAAAAGGATTCCTTCAAAGCAACTTGCTTTTGATTCACAAAGAAAACGGATTCCTTCGAAGCAAGTTGCTTTCGATTCACAAGGAAAGTACATCCTTCAGGCTTGCTTTCGATTCACTAGGCAAATACCTCCTTCATTCCTGCTTTTGATTCCCAAGGCAAGTACAACCTTCAGGCCTGCCTTCGATTCACAAGGAAAGAACTTCTTTCATGTTTGCTTCGATTTACAAAGCAGTGGCTTCCCTCATGATAGCTTTGACTCCACCTCTGAACCCTTCAACACATACTTTCTACATTTATGAACACACATTGGTGGCCCATTCGAAGAACGCACAACGGGTGCATGTGGTCCATTCGAAGAAACTCACAAGTGGTGCCTTCGAAGGATATACATTTGGCCCATTCAAAGAACGCACAAGGGGTGCATGTGGTCCATTTGATGAAACTGACAAGTGGTACCTTCGAAGGACATACATTTGGCCCATTAGAAGAAACTCACATGTGATGCCTTTGAAGGACATACAATTGGTCCATTTGAAGGACACTCAATTGTTAGAAACGAGTTTTGTTTTGTCCTTTGATGAGTCTGGTTCAAAATGCTTGCTGGCCAAAGTCCTACATGCTACCAAGCCCAAGCCTCATGGACAATTACATTAGAAGGAAATAACAAAAAAAGCTTTGACTGGACAGAAGGAAGTTTTCGATTGGGCTAATAGGAGAATTTTCCGGGTCAAACAACCAATGTAAATGATCTCAATCAAAGTAGCCATGAGGATGGAGCCGTGAACAAATAGAATTGAAGCCCAGAGCCATCGAAGGAAGCTACTAAGAGCCAATCAAAGAACAAGGCTTGAGGGCATTCGAAGGAGTCAGGGAGTGAAACATGTCAAGGTTCATTCAAAACCCAAAAGGGTAGAAAATCCTCAAAAAAGGCAACTTGTTTAAGGCTTTCGATTTTGCCTTAAAAGCCTGATTAATGGTTGTTTCTTTCCATTTCCATTCACTATTGCCCCCTATAAATACAGAGCTAGAGTGCAAGCAAACAGACAGATTGATTTCCCATTGAAACGCATTTCCTACATACATGTTGCCTATATACAGACATTATAAAGTGGTCAAAATTGAAACAATCTGGGCATACCTCCTCAATCCAAAGCAAGCACTCCACTCACTCCTTGAAGTTTCCAGTAGACATTTCCAAGCATCAGGTAGGACCAATACACGCAGGAACATCACTCACGCAATCCCTTCATTTTGGTAACTTGCCTTCGATCTCAAACTCCTTCAATATGTAATTTAAATTCATATTGATTTTATATCCATGCTATGAATGATATTTGTGATTTTTAATGTTGTTATATGTGAAAATCGGTACCAAAGTAATAGGACACCATTATTAGGGGATTCAAAAACTATGTCCTTTGAATCTCCACCTCTAGGCACCTCTTTCCTTCTGCTCAGATGGTAAAGGGGAACATGTGCAGTGAAAGGGCCTGGGTTCAATACCCAAGTTATGTATTATGTTTTTTTCTTTAACCATTATCTTGCAGATTCAGATCGAAAGGTAGCCCTCTCCTTGGATCGAAAGTCAGCTTCTCTCCTTGGATCGAAAGGTAGCTTTCTTCATTGGATCAAAAGGCAACCTGGGCCTCTTCTTTGATCTAGGCCTGCATTTTCTTTTACTTACACCACCGCCCCTATTGTCTTTTCTATCCTGACCCATTTTGTTTTGTTTTTATTTAATTGTTTTTTTTATTTAACTATAAAATCAGATAAAAAATCACAAAAATTAGGTTTTAGTATTTTTATTAAAATTAATTTTTTTAATTAATTATTAATTACTTAAACATATTTTTTAAATTAAAATTAAGTAGATTTAGATTTTTATTTTTCTATTAAATGAAAAATAAACAAAGAGACTTTTCTTTCTAGGATTTAGACGTATTTCCAATTCGCGCGCGATTTTATTTTAGTATTATTATTTTTCATATTATTTTATCTTCTTACTGGGATGTAATAGTTTAAATTAGGACCTTTAATTTTTTATGCTTTATTTCCCATTTTGGACTTGTAATTTCCCCTTCCCCGAAGCCATGTAATAGTTAGATTTAATTTCCGCACTTTAAATTCCTGCACATATATTAATTGTTTAGATGTATGGTAATAGGATAGTATGAGAAGAATTTAAAACAAGACGTTAGCAAACCTAACACAAAGATAAATAACGGAAACAAACGCACTTGCACATGCGCACCTTTAGGGTATTCCCACTTCGGTTGCCTTTGAAAAATAGTCACAACTCTCGAAACGTGAGAGATTTTAGTGACTACCCTCTGGTTTAAAGATCAAAATGACCCTCTCGACGTTTCCTCAATAAAAATGATCTTAAAACCCTAGGGTAGTTACTAAGATTTCTTGCCAAGTTGCCTTCGTGACTATAAATGTCCCTTCGAATGTCCCTTCGAATGTCCCTCAAACATCCAAACGACTAGGGCTACCTACTCACTAATAGTAGGATAACACTGTCTAAAGGAAAGGAGGAAAAGAACGAACCTTTCGAGTAAAGTAGATAGTTCCTAGATGCTATGCTCAAAAACAAATTTTTACACATACACAAAATTCTTTCAAAACATTTTAAAAACGCTTTATCAACATTCTTGAGGACTGATACAAGAGTTATCATAAAGAAAACTACCTCACTATTGGCATTTCAAAATACTTTTCAAAAACACACAAAGCACAAGGTATTTCAAAAATAAGCTAAGCATCTAAGATCCCGTAGATAACTACGGATGGAAAGGATGTTAACACCTTTCCTTTCCATAATCTATCCTCTTACTCAGAAATAATCTCGAAAGGTCTTTTTCTGTTCTTTTCACCCTTTCCTTTGTTGGATAAAAGAAAAGTCGGTAGCGACTCTTGCTTACCGCGGCATTTGTGAAATCAAAATGCAAAATCAGTATAACAGTCAGTTCTCCCACCGTATTACAGAACTGGCGACACTACTGGGGATAAATAAAAGTGGGGTTACCTTAGAGATAGATCATTTTAAATTTCTTTCCTTGTATGCTTTGCTTGCTTTACTTTTAAGGGTTTATTTGGGTTTACTTGTAAAGATCCTACACCCAGATCTAGGGCACCTTTTAGGTAAGTAGAAATAGATCGTGGGGACTGTGCGGGGTATATCGACACGGTTGAACCGATAGCTACGTTAGTGTGACACATTTGTTGGTACCGGAAGCCCTTGAGTAGTCAAGGAGAATAAGGGGCCGTTGTGTGGTGTCATGAAGCATCAACTGGCCTTAGAACCTTTAATTGAATAACTTGTCCATTAGGACGTAGTAAGATATCCGACTTTGGTACAATTTAAAGTTGGTTGATACTCGATGCTACACTCATTGAGATCTGACTTCCAGGATATTTCGGTCTCTAATAAAGAGGCTTGCACTGAAACAATGCCCAGTGAAGAAAGATCGGTGATATTGAGATTCCCTAGAACCCAGTTACTATTAATAGGACAGGTTGAGCCCACTAAACTTCAAGATGGTACTTACCTATGGAATCCATGCAAGCCTAAACCTTAGGATCTGTTTGTGTGCTTGTATATATTTTTTTTACATAACATTATAACATCATAACATGGCATGTCACACTAACCATTTTAAGGACTTTTAGGACTTATCTTTGTGTCTGTTTTATAGGACATGGCTCCCATTTGCAGAAATATTATCCAAGTCAACCTCGTAAGGGTGCCTCCTCATCTCAAAGAGTTGGAATCAAGGGTTCTTGAGAATTCTCCATTCACCAAAAGACATGGTAGACTCCTCAATTTGGTCACCTCAAGCCCTGATGAAGACATGGTGAAAGTTCTCTTTCAGTTCTTTGACCCTTTACATCATTGCTTTACATTTCCCGATTACCAGTTGGTGCCTACCATGGAAGAGTTTTCTCAGTTATTGGAAGTTCCTATTCTCAATCAATTACCCTTCAACAATATGGAAAGAGACCCAAATCCTAAGGAGATCCCTCAAGCCCTGTATTTACAATGGTCAGGCGTTGTGACAAATTGAGAAATAAGAAGCAGTGTCAAAGGGTTTCTATCCAAGTTTTTGTTTGAGAAAGGTCACCATTTTTGGGATACCTTGGACTTACAAGCCTTTGAAGAAGTGTTGGCCCTTCTCATCTATGGGATGGTACTGTTCCCTAATTCGGACTAACTCATAAACGTGAATGGAGTCAAAGTTTTCATGTCTCGTAACTCGGTGCCTACTTTACTTGGAGACGTTCTTCACCCTTTCCACACACGCACTGTAAAGAGAAGAGGAACCCTTATGTGTTGCACTCCTCTCTTGGATAGGTGGTTTATTTCGCACCTACCTCGATCTGTGTTTAAGAATGAGCAAGGCATGAGGTGGTCTAATAGGTTGATGTCCCTCACGCATTCAGATATTCACTGGTGCCCTCGATCTATAGAAGACGTTACCATCATTGATCATTATGGGGAATTCTCTAATGTCCCTCTCCTAGGCATTAGGGGAGGAATCACTTATAACCCTTGTTTGGCGTTGTGACAGTTTTGGTATGCTAGGAGGGATGGTCCTCATGATACACCGGTTCAGGGAATTGCATGTGACTATGAGAATGATGTCCAAGGGTACCATCAGAGGTTCATTCGAGCTTGGGGCATGGTGAACTGAGTGGATAGCAAGATATTGGGACATAAGAACTCCATCCCTTTGGAGCCTTATCTTAAGTGGGTTCGAGCACGCGCTCAAAATCTCATGATGCCTTACCCCTCCATCCTACCTATCATCATGGAACCTATTGCCGAGACAGATATACCTCATGCTATTCTCCATCCTGACATGCCGACTACTCTCGAGGAATTGCGAAGATCTTGGATTCAACTCAAAGAGGAACGAGACACCTTTTAAACCCAGTTTTACGCAAGCGAGAAGAAGGTTTTGGAGCTTACAAGACAACTGCATGAAGAACAGAATTTGAATGCCTACATTGCACCAAAGAGGATGCGCTCATGGGAAGCCCGAGTCCTGTTTGATTTAGGAGTTTTGCTTTATCTTTGTTTCTTCCATTGAAAGCCCAAGAGGCATCGTTGTAATCATTTAAACTTATTAATGCAATTAATATTTGTTCTCTCTTTGTCTAAGAAAATTTAAAATCTTAAAAATATTAAAAGTCCTTAAGCAGGTATTTCGAGACAGGTTTCTTATTCTTTTCGCTGTTTATTTCAGAAAAAAGAAATGGCTCTTGAACAAACAGTAAAGGACCTTCAAGCTCAAAACGCTCAGTTCCAACAAATGTTCCTAGCTCTGGCTAAGGGGCAAGAAGATCTGAAAGCTCTTATCATCAAGGAGAAGACCAAGAAGGCAAAGAAATCAGGTGGTGTCTTGAATTTGGGAAGAAGGTTTAGAGGACCGACTAAGCAAGCTCTAGATTTTGCAACCCTATCAAATGAGGGGGACAATCAAGAAGAAAAACCAATAGAAGAAAACAATAACCCCGGGACTGATTAGGAAGAGGTTGATTACTCTGAGGAACAATATCCTCCTGCTGATGATAAATACAAACACTTGGAGGATCGTCTCAATGCTATGGAGATTCATAGGGTACCCTGGCTGGATTTTGAAGAGCTAGGAATGGTCGCAGAGATGGTCATCCCACAAAAATTCAAGGACCCCACATTTGCTAAGTACGACGGTGTCTCTTGTCCTAAGTTGCACTTAAGATCATATGTCAGGAAGATTCAACCCCGCGCTACTGATAGGAATTTATGGGTACATTTCTTCCAGGAAAGTTTGTCAAGGATGCAGTTGGAATGGTTCTATCAGCTGGAGGGAACCAATATCCGCAACTGGGAAGATCCAACTGCTGCTTTTTACAAGCAATACCAATATAATGATGACCTTTCTCCAACTCGTACACAATTGCGAAGTATGTCTATGGGTTCTTGCGAGGGTTTCAAATATTATGCTCAAAAGTGGAGAGACCTCGCGGGAAGAGTCCAGCCTCCTATGTCTGATAGAGAGTTGGTAGACATGTACTTGGGAACTTTATCTGGTCCATTTTTCAACCATCTGATTGGAAGCTCTTCAGCTGAGTTTACTGAGCTAATTTTTACTGGTGAGCAAGTAGAAGTTGGCATTAAGAGTGGTAAGATCCAGATAGATGCATCCTCCAGTACAATAAAGAAACCATTCTCTGGGAAGAAGGAGGTCAGTGCTGCTTATGTCCAGAGAAATCAAAGCAAAACTGAACATCGTCTGACGGTAGGGGTTGTTATGATATCCAATCCTACATCAAATCAACAACGAAATAATTAGCGCATATCAGATGCGCCCAAAAGACAGTTCACTTGGATCAACATGTCCTTATCTCAGGTTTTTCCACACTTGTTGAAGTCTAATCTGGTCACCCTAAAGGAAGCTCCTAAGAATCCCAATACTGGATCTCCCCACTACAACCAAAATGCTCGATGTGCCTACCACTCTGAAAGTTTGGGGCATGATAAAAACGATTGTTGGGCTCTGAAGAACAAAGTGCAAGATCTAATTGAGGCAAAGGAGATTGAGTTTGATCCTCCTAAGACCCCCAACATCATAATTGCACCAATGCCCAAGCATGAATTGAGAATCAGTGTTATTGATGTTGTTTCCGCTACAGAGGATGCTGACAGCAATTGCGACATGGACAATTGGATCTTCCCAACCATCAGCGGTGGACTCAATAATTGGGAGGCCGGGGATTTTGTTCCTATTACTTTTATTCAAGAGTAATTATCTTTTAAGTTTTTTGGGATATGTAATATTTGAACAATAGAAACTTTAAAGCCTTGTGTCTTACCCGAGGCACAATGGTCTATTTGTGAGGGTTATTACTTCATCTTCATATGTCATTAATAAATCATTGGATGTTTTGCGTAACAATTTTACGCTCTCTGTCTTTGTTTTCTGCTTTTATTTTATCAAAAATACTCTTACACACACCAACATATCAAACTGAAAATCCACATCCACTATGGATCCCATTGATAATGGTTCTGCTATTACCAATTATGACTTTGAAAATCCGATCTACCAAGTCGAGGACGAAGGTGAGGAAAATTGTGGCGTACCAGGAGAACTTGCCAGATTGTTACAATAGGAGGAAAGGGAAATACAGCTTCATGAAGAGCCGGTTGAGACAGTAAACTTGGGTATTGAAAAGGATAAGAAGGAAGTCAAGATAGGTGTCGATCTGGAGCATGGTGTCAAAAAGAAGTTAATTCAGATGTTACATGACTATGTTGAGGTCTTTTCCTGGTCATACGAAGACATGTCGGGACTTGACACTGTTATTGTGGTTCATCGCCTATCGACAAAAGATGACTTCCCTCTAGTGAAACAGAAGGTTCATCGTATGCGGCCAGAGATATCAGAAAAGATCAAAGTCGAAGTCATGAAACAATGGGTTGCTAATGTTGTTCTGTTACCTAAGAAGGATGGTAAGGTACGTATGTTTGTGGATTACAGAGACCTGAATAGGGAAAGCCCCAAAGATGACTTTCCGCTTCCCCATATTGATGTTCTGGTTGACAACACTGCACAACATAAGGTATTCTCCTTCATGGATTGTTTCTCCGAGTACAATCAGATCAAAATGGCACCTGAGGACATGGAGAAAACAACCTTTGTCACATAGTGGGCATTTTCTATTACAAAGTTATGCAATTAGGGTTAAAGAACGCTCGGGAAATCTATCAGCGTGCCATGGTAGCTTTGTTTCACGATATGATCCATCACGAGATAGAGGTCTACGTTGATGATATGATAGCCAGGTCTCAGACTGAAGAGGAGCACCTTGATCACCTGCAGAAGTTGTTAGAAAGGCTGAAGAAATATAAAATGAGGTTGAATCCGAATAAGTGCACCTTTAGAGTAAGATCCGGTAAGCTCTTAGGTTCTGTTGTCAGCGGCAAAGGTATTGAAGTAGACCCTGCAAAGGTCAAAGCTATACAAGAAATGCCAACTCCTCGCACTGGAAGGAGGTTAGGGGATTCTTGGGACGTCTAAACTACATTGCCAGATTCATTTCCCATCTAACCGCTACTTGTGCGCCAATCTTCAAATTACTGAAGAAAGGTCAAGCAGTGAAGTGGAATGATGATTTCCAGATTGCCTTTGACAAAATCAAGGAATATCTTCAAGAGCCTCCAATTTTGATGCCCTCGGTTGAAGGAAGACCTCTGATCATGTACTTAAAAATGTTAGACAACTCAATGGGGTGTGTGTTAGGGCAGCATGACGAGTCTGGTCGAAAAGAGCATGCAATATACTACCCTAGCAAAAAGTTTACCAACTCAGAAACAAGATACTCACTGCTCGAGAAAACTTGTTGTGCTTTGGTATGGGCTGCTCACCGACTAAGACAATATATGTTGACTCACACTACATTGTTGATATCTAAAATGGATCCAATCAAATACATCTTTGAGAAGCCCGCTCTCTTAAGAAGAATAAAAAGATGGAAAATAATCCTGAACAAATATGATATTCAATATACAACCCAAAAAGCAATTAAGGGAAGTGTATTAGCTGATCATTTGGCTCATCAGGCTGTGGACGACTACCAATCCATGAATTTTGAGTTCCCAGATGAGAATATCATGTTAGTGACTGATTATGAAGAACCTGGACCGGATGAAGGACCTGAAAAAGGATCCCGATGGCATTGGTGTTGTGATCATATCTCCTGAAGGCTGTCATACTCCTTTCATTGTCGGGCTATGTTTCAATTGTACCAACAATATGGCTGAATATGAAGCATGCATTATGGGTCTCAAAGTTGCTATCGACTTGAGGATCAAATTCTTGAGCGTATTTGGAGACTCGGTCTTAGTGATCAGTCAAATCAAAGGAGAATAGGACATGAAGCATCTTAATCTCATCTCTTACAGAGAGCGTGTGTTGACATTGATTCCATATTTTTAAGAAGTTACCTTTGAGCATTTTCCACGAGAGGAAAATCAACTAGAAGACGCGCTAGCTACGATGTCATCCATGTTCAAGGTCAGGTGGGATAATGAGGCTCCTCATATCACTATTGAGTGAATGGACGAACCAGCATATTGTCTTGAGATTGATAATGAAGAAGTAGTGGACAAACCTTGGTTCCATGAAGTCAAAAGATATCTCGAAGCCCAAGAGTATCTTGAAGGAGCATCAGTCAATGATAAGAAGTTCCTAAGGAGATTCTCTTCCAAGTTCTTCCTCAGTAACAGAATCCTCTACAAGCGCAACCACTTTTCAACTTTGCTCTGGTGTGTGGATAAAAGTGAAGCAGAAAATATTATGGTAGATTTTCACGAAGGTACCTTTGGCACCCATTCTAGTGGGCACACACTGACAAAAAAGATCCTACGGGCAGGATACTATTGATCCACTATAGAAGCATACTGTTATTAGCATTCACGAACTTGTCACAAGTGCCAAATCTATGCTGATAAAGTAAATGTGCCTCTGGTTCCCTTGAACATTTTGACTGCTCCCTGGCCATTTGCAATGTAGGGCATCAATATGATTGGGGAGATTAGACCTACAGCTTCTAATGGGCACCTCTTCATCCTCTTCGCCATTGATTACTTCAAAAGATGGGTCGACACAGCCTCTTTTGCTTTTGTTACTAAGAACGTTGTGGCCCGATTCATCAGACATAACCTTATTTGTCGGTATGGTATTCCAGAAAGAATCATTACGGATAATGGTACAAATCTCAATAATACTATGATCACTGAGCTTTGCATGCAATTCAAGATCTATCATTATAACTCTTCTCCTTACCGGTCGAAGATGAATGGAGTTGTAGAAGCTGCTAATAAAAATATCAAAAAGATCATACAGAAGATGACGGTGACATACAAAGGCTGGCATGAGATGTTACCATTTTATCTTCATGGTTACCGTACCACAATGCGCATATCAACAGGGGCAACTCCTTTCTCTTTGGTATATGGTATGGAAGCTGTCCTACCCATCGAAGTCCAGATCCCTTCCTTGAGAATCATGAAAGATGCAGGTTTGACTGAAGACGAATGGGTTCAGACTCAAATTGACCAATTGAACCTGATTGACGAGAAGAGGCTTGTGGCTGTCTTCCATGGTCAGATGCACCAAAAACGTATGATTAGAGCTTTTAACAAGAAGGTCAGACGTCGGGTATATCAAGCTGGTGACCTAGTAATCAAGCGCATCATACTGCCGCAAGGTGATCCCAGGGGAAATGGACTCCTACATACGAAGGGTCATTTGTGATCAAGAACATATTTTCTGGTGGAGCCATGATCTTAACCACTATGGACAGTGATGACCTTCTGCACCTTGTAAACGTGGACATAGTTAAAAGATACTAAACATGAACAAAGACCTGCTAGGTTGACTGGCCTAGGAAAAAATAAGGGCATCCCGACGAACCAAAAGGGTTCGGGTAAAAATTAGGAATATACATATGGAAAATATTTGTACACCCGACAAGTTGAAAACCTGAAAAGGCTGCTTGGGTAAAAAAGGGTATCCCGGTGGAGTGAAAACCCGAAAGGGCGGTCCAGACAAAAATTAGGGATTTAAAGCGTATAACTATGTCCCGTCGGATCACCTTACATGAAATTTTCAGTATCAACTATCAAACTCAAATGGTACTAATCAATCCAGTCAACTTCAGACAAGCAGCAAAGAGATGAGACGTTCGAAGACATAAAGGCAATAGA
This sequence comes from Vicia faba, assembly GCA_948472305.1. Lineage (NCBI taxonomy): Eukaryota > Viridiplantae > Streptophyta > Magnoliopsida > Fabales > Fabaceae > Vicia > Vicia faba. Next base: position 62,995 of record CATIWC010001960.1, read on the forward strand.
AGAATGGGAACCCATTGGGATCATTTCACATAGATGTTTTTTCTTTGTATACTATTTTGTATACTTTTCATTATTACGACGACATTATCTTACTTAGGATGTTTGTCTTCTTGTACAAAAACGCCTATTATAGGAAAAACCTATACTAATTATTATATCTTTGAAAATGCAAAACTATATGTTTTTCTGTTTTGTTTGCGAAAGATTCCAGTGATTATTTTTGAACATATGCATTTGAATGTGATTATTGTTTACAAATACACGTATAAAAATAGAAAGACAGTTACTAATGGCTTTAAGAAACGAGACAATGTCTAAAGTCCATCCACAAAATCCCCGCAGATACTTTCTCCAGCAGGTACAGAGGCAGGGGCATCCTACTATAAAGTCACTACCATATCCTCAGCATACAGCCTAATGATGTCATGTGTTCTTATATCCCCGGCGGAGCAAGAATCTCCAATTACTGCCCCGATATCTTAAAGAATTCCCTAACCAGGTTCACAAGCTTTTCCGGATTCCCCAGCAAGATTTCATAAAAATCCCCAAGCAATTCATGGAGTTTCCCTTCCTCAATAGAGTTTATTTCTCTAACAACGGAAACCTATCTCCCAGCATTTCAACTTTAACAAAATTTGAAGACTTACACTCTTCATCCCCAACAGCAATTAGGGATTTATTTTCCTTAATTCAACAATACAACAATAGAACGACTGACATGTTCATACATTGGATTCATATATCATTTTACGAGTGTCATAGCATATATAACACAAATGCATATATCACAATCTCATTTATTTTGAGAGCATCGTTTTCACTTCATGCATCATTATATTGCATGCAGCCAATTCTTCACATTTTCAGGAAAGATCGACGGATGAATATCGTCAACAATTTTCAAAAGTTCCAGATTAATACCTGAAACAAGACAGGACAACTATCTGTGAATGATTGGTTGTAGATTAATACCTGAAACCATACAGGACAACTATCTACATGAGCATATTGAAGATTAATACCCGAAATAGGACGGGGAAACTATCTTTCTTTCTCTAAGGTCAGAGATCAATACCTGAAACCAGACAAGACAACTATCTTAATGAACAATAAAAGCAAGTTCCAGATTAATACCTGAAACAAGACAGGACAACTATCTGTGAACGACTGGTTGTAGATTAATACCTGAAACAAGACATGACAGATATCTACACGAGCATATTGAAGATTAATACCCGAAACAAAACGGGAAAACTATCTTTCTTTCTCTTAGATCAGAGATTAATTCCTGAAACCAGACAGGGCAACTATCTCAAACGACCAACAAAAACAACTTCCAGATTAATACCTGAAACAAGACAGGATAACTATCTATGAATAGCTGATTGTAGATCAATTCCTGAAACAAGACGGAGTGACTATTGTAACACCCGTAATTTAATTAATTATTTATATAAATTATTTTGGAATATTTGTGAAGATATTGTTGTGATTAATTGGATTTAATTATTTTATTAAGTGGTGAAATAATATTAGAAGTATATTATTATTTGATGTGGGCTTGTTTTTAAGGAATGAAAGTAGTAATAAGGGGGTGTATTAGTTTTAAGATCAATAAGGAATAAAGAATAATAGGTTATTTTATTATTTCTAGAAAGAATAGAAAAGAGGAGGCTGTAGAAGAATAAGGATTGAGAAGAAGAACGTGAAGCTGCTGGAAAAAGAGGAAAAACGGCAGAACGAGATTTCGACCGGAAGATTATAGAGCGACCTTCAATCCAAGGTAAGGGTGGGGATCTGACTCTATAATTGGGTTCATGATAATTGGTATGTGGGGTTAGAGGTGATTGTTGTCTTGTTCATGAATTGAATGTTTATGGTGTTGTATGATGTGAAATTGATAAATCTTATTTGAATAATGATGTCCCGATGTTGTTTAATTGATGTAGGATTATAGGATAATTATAAGTGATGATTATCTATGATTAGATTAAGTTTTTAGGGCTTAAAATATGAAACCCGTAGTGAAAACACAGAGAAATCGCAGAATTTATGCAGGATGTAACAGGATGCGTCGACCTCAAATGCTATGTGTCGATACATGAAGGTTTAGAGACTCAGGATGAGTCGACATGAAGAGGTTTTGCATCGATACATAAGTGCTTTTAGACTCAGGATGAGTCGATCTATAGGAGCATGTGTTGATACATGCAGTGTGTTAGATCTAGGATGAGTCGATCCAAGAGATGATGCGTCGACTCATGTTGCAAGTTCAGTGCAGTACGCGTTGGCCCAAGGAGATATGCGTCGACCCATGTTGTCCGGTTTTTGGCAGAATCGTTTAGAAAATGCTGTAACTTGAGTTTTAGAATGTCGTTTGATATGTCGTTCAAAGCGTTGAATAGCTAACGCGATGAACTTTATTCTAGAGGATTAAAATGAAGAATAGGAAGTATAATCCTAGTAGCCAATTTAGGATTTAGAGTTAGCTCCCATGTTGATGGTTATTGTGATCGGTGGATCTGGAACTGACTGTTTAACGCTGGTTCGCGAAATGTCGCGGAAGCAAGAGTCGCCACCGTCTTTTATTTTCTCCAAATGGAAAGGACAAAAGCACAGAAAAATTCCTTATAGAGATTGCTCTCGGTTCGGGAGGTAGGTTATAGAAAGAGAAGGTGTTAGCACCCTTCCTATCCATGGTTATCCATGGGCTCTTAGATACTTGCTCATTTGTGTTTTCAAAAACGGTTTGTTTGCTTTTCAACTGTGGGTTTTAAAAAGTTTCTTTGAAAATTCCAGTTCGACTCTTGTATCGGTCCTCAAGAGTGTTTGAAAAGTTGCTTTCGAAAGCTTTTTGAAAATGTGTTGGTGTGAAAAGTATTTTTGATTTGTTTTGAAATTTAGAGCAAGTATCTAGAGTCGTCTACCTACCCTAAGGAATTCGTTTGTGTAAATGTCCTTTAAAGTAGTGCCATCCCACCATTGAGAGGTAGGTAGCACCACCGTTGGAGGTGTTCGGGTCAATTCGAGTTTAGGGACATGGTGATCACCAGAGCAATGGGAAGACACCTTAGAAGCTACCCTCATGCCAGGTTCCCGGATCATGAGGACTTACTAAGACGTTTTCTACTCGACGATCACCTTTCGAGGCAAGACAACAGTGAGGCGTACCCTAGGGGTGGTGTGTGCGAGTTGTGTGTCATGTTTCAGTTATTTGTCTTGTCATGTTTGTCGTGTTCTACGCTTGATTTTATTTTAATTCCATTCATTCTTGCATGCATATTTAACAGTTATAAATTGCGAGGAAATAAAGCTAGACTATTACAAATGGCGCGGGTCCACATCGCCAAAATTAAACCGGACCCGATTTAGCGGAAAAAATAAATAATGCGAAGAAATAAAGTGCGAAAAGTAAATTACATAGCTTTGGGACAATTACATAATTATAATTAACGATAAAAGATAAATGCGCGAATTAAATAATTAAAACAAAACTAGGGCGTTGGACCCTTTTTGCAAATAATTAGAATTAATAAGGATTTAAAAATTAAAATTTAATGAGACTGATATTTTTGTGTTTTTTAGATTTAATGAAAAAAGGGAAGTTAATTGAAATCAAATTAGACAGCAAACCCTAATTCTAATATTTTTTATTTATTAAGAAAGAATTAAATTAAGATCTAAATTAAACCTAAAATTTATTATGCACAATTTTTAATTATAAAATAAAATAATAAATAAATAGTATTGTGAGAAATAAAAATTAAAAAGACATTAAAACTATTAATTAACCTAATTCTACATGTTTTGGATTTTTATTAAAAAAGAATTAAAATTAAAACCTAATTAAACTAAACATTTTATATTCTAATTTATTCATGAAAATAATTAGTATAAAATAAATATTATATTTTTGTATTTTTCTGATTTTTTAGTGTTTTTATATTTTATTAAAAATAATTAATTAAATAAACATAATTGAATAAAAGTAATAAAAAGGAAAAAGATTAAAGAAAGAATAAAAAAATAAAATGATAAAGCAAACCAGGGGGGGTGTTGCCCCAAGTAAGGAGGTATAAACTTGAGAGGCCTGGCCCAATGAGCTTGCAACGTGCTGACTTTCCTGGATCACATGTCAGCGCTTTGACCTGGTACATGGTGCATCTTAAATCTTGGCCATGGATCTGAGTGAGATGGACACGTGTGGGGCTTGAGAGGGTAAGCATATGGTACATCTGGGCGTTAGTGCTGCATAGAATCAAATATTGAAAAATAATATGGCAAATATGCAAGACCTGGGGCTTGAACCCAGGTCTTTGAGGTCATATGCCTAATACGCCACCACTGAGCCATCATGTTCACGTTTAATATATAATATTAATTAAATATCAAAAAGCAAAATCAATGCATAATGGACAAAACGCGCGTGAATTCAAACTGGCCTGTCTCCGTGTGACAACTCATCGTCTCTTTCGTTTTCTGAAGTATGAAGGACAGAGGCAACGGTTTTTGATCGTGGCCTTAGGGGACTTAGAAGAAAATAGCGACTGGCCCCTCGTCGCTCATAAATTGAGCGCGAGGGTGCCATGTTCTTCGTCTCAACCTGCTTAAGCCATTGGTACTAGCCTGGATGCCTAATTTTCCCTTGGTCAAAAACCCCCAAATCTGAAACCTGCAAACCCTAGAGGGCGCTCATGGTGAAATCATGCTTAAGCCACAAAAATTCAATTAACTATAATGGTTAGTTCACAAACTTCACAAGGAGTAAGAATATACAAACAAAAACGCAAAAAGATGTCTAAATCATGCTATGCGATTTCGAGATGTTCTTGGTACAGTTGGACTCGTGTGTACCAATTCAGGGCCTCTTTGTTGTCGTTATTGATTGAGAAAGGTTCAGGAAGTGTCAAGGAACCTATTGAAACAAGAATGGAACCTTGAATCGCCCTAGAACCTTGAAATCAGATTTGAGTTTTCTAACCAATTTTTCAAGTTTGTTTGTTGACTTCCTGCGCAGCTTTTAGTCTTGTGGCATTAGGGTTGTGATGCTGATCATATATGGAGTGATTAGGTTAAGAAAAGTTGGACAAAATCTTATGCATTGATGAATTTTGGATATTTGATTTCATGGATCTTTTACAATCTTTTTCATGGTGTTTTTGTACCAAATCTGATCCATTATCATCAAATCCTTCCCTATTAGCATGTGCACGAGTTATAGAGGCCAAATCATGCATAAAAAGATTTTTTCATGTTAGGTTTATATTTTTCATGAATTAAAATCATTTAAATGAATATAAATTAATATTAATTCAAATAAATAATTAAAAAATATGAGAATACTTCCCTTTGGGCCTAGTGGTCGTGCATAGGCTTGGCATGAAGAAATTTGGAAGAAAAATGGGCCCATTTGCATTTTTAGGCCTTTTGCATCAATGTTGACTTTTCAAAATTCCTAAAAATTTCCCAACTTCCACAAGGCATAACTTGGTCAATTTTTAAGCTTTTCACATGTTCTTGGACATTTTGGAAAGGTCTTTGAGTCCTTTAACCAATGCCTTTGGTCCCATGTCATTTTGATTTACCAATCTCAAGTTATGGCCTTTGACTTAAAGTCACTTTTTGTTGACTTTTGAAAATGACCTATAATGTTGAAATTGATAACTTTTTGTGAGAGCATTTCTTGGACTTGGAACATGAAGATGAATTGTAGGAAATGTCTTTCTCTTCAAAATGAGCTTTGGATGGAATTTTTCTGATAATCCATGTGAAAGTTATGCCCTGGTCAATTTCAGTTGACTTTTTCAGCTGTCCAAATATAGCAACTTTTGCATCTTTGATGATTTCTGAGCCAAATTTTGAGAATCATGATCAAGCATTGATCAAATGATGTTTGTGGCTTCAAAATGATATGTTGACCAAAAATTTGAACTTTTGACTGCCAAATGACCATTTTGCCCCTATAGTTGACTGTAGTGCAATCTAGGGTTTTGACTGTGCAATCTTGAGCTGAATGCCTTGAAACTTGATATGAAGACACTTGACCATCTTTTTAAGCATGTGAGACTTGATTGGGCCTTTGAGAAGTTCATTTGCTTGACCAGAACTCAAACCCTAGTTTTGACTGTATAGGAGACAGTTGAGCTGCACAACCCTGGGGGAATTTTGTGACCTTGACTTTGACAATTCTTGATGAATATGGGAGGGCAAATTTTGGGGTACAACAGTTGCCCCTGTTCGATCTTCTTATACTTGAGGATGCAGATTGGCTGACGTGCCTTTCGTAATCCGAGGGTAGAAGATGATTGAACACTAAAGTGCCCAGAAATTTGCGCTCACATAATAGCAATGATGAAGAGGGAATGGGCTTATAGATGCCATTTGGATGTTGCTTGGATTGGATGATGGGCTTATAGATGCCATCTGGATGCTGATTGCGTAAGAGATTCCTTCGCGAAAACCTGCATACCTGCAAAACAGAAAAATGAGTACCTGACACGTTGCAGGAGCTGATTTTAGATGCTTGATACGGATGTGCCCTGACTGGTTACAGGAGCTGGGTCTGGAGCTTCAAACGTTGATGAATGAACCAGGGATGGTTACTGCCTTAGCCTGAATGATAAGTGAACCTTGGATGATTTTAACTTCAACAACGCTTATTGAGAAAATCTTGGTGAGGATTACCATCTTCGTAGTGTCAGGAAGAGAACCAAAGGACATTATAATCTCAAAGGGAGTCACCTCACTCGCCGTTGGAGAGGGAACTATAGGAAATTATAATCTGAAAGGAGATATCACCTCACGCTCATGCCGGAGAGGGAAACATCTGAAGAAGGGATTACCACCTCACGCGCCGTTGGAGAGGGGACCATAAGAGAATATCACCTCACGCTCATGCCGGAGAGGGAAACATCTGAAGAAGGAATTACCACCTCACACGCCGTTGGAGAGGGGACTATAGGAAATTATAATCTGAAAGGAGATATCACCTCACGCTCATGCCGGAGAGGGAAACATCTGAAGAAGGGATTACCACCTCACGCGCCGTTGGAGAGGGGACCATAAGAGAATATCACCTCACGCTCATGCCGGAGAGGGAAACATCTGAAGAAGGAATTACCACCTCACACGCCGTTGGAGAGGGGACCATAAGAGAATATCACCTCACGCTCATGCCGGAGAGGGGAACATCTGAAGAAGGAATTACCACCTCACACGCCGTTGGAGAGGGGACCATAAGAGAACTTCTACTGAGTCTTTATCAGAAAAATCTGTTTGGAGTCGATTTAACTGGACTAGAGAAATCCTTGAAATATGTTTGAGAATTTCAACTGCATCTTTCCTGAAAGGTAAAGGTCAGTTATATGCAATGCATGATATGGATCAAGCAATGATGTTCTCAACATAAATGAGATTCGTATGATATGATGCAGTGCGTTATGCATGCTATGATGATGTATGTAAAGATTCATGTATGTTTTTGTCTAGGAAAATAAATCCTTGACGGGTGCCGGGAAGTCATATCCTGGGCTGATGTTGAAGAAGAGATTTTACTTCCGCTGTGGATAATTGTTGCAAGAATACCGGTAGGAGAAGATAACTCCGTTGAGGAATAAACTTGGCAACTGAAATGATTCTGCGGGGGAAAAGATACTCTAGCGATCATGCTGGGGGAGTGCTACTCTGTGGGGATAGTGATGCTTTGCTGAGTTGATGAAGATAAGTCCGCTGGGGATATCCTTGTTGTGTTGGAAGTGCTGATAGACTTCGCTGGGGATAAGAAGACTTCGTCGAGGACGCTCTTTCCGTGGCTTTTGGCTGAGGATAACCCAGTTATATCCTATTAAGGAAATAACTCTTTGAATAAAGCCGGGAGACGCGTTCGTGCTCTGCGAAGGATAAGCTTCCAGAATTTACTGGGGATAAGCTTACTGCTTGGGGATATGAATTCCAACTTTCCTGGGGGAAATCGGGTTGGACTCTTCTGGGGAGTTTTGATATACTGGGAAGTGATTCCTTTGAATGTTGAGATACCGCCGGGGAACAATCTTTAGGCCAAGACTGCCGGGGATATTTGTTAAGGATATATGTATGCTGCTGCTGGGGGAGGTTGAGATTTGCTGGAGGATACTCAATTCCCTTGATATTCGACAATTTTGCTTGGAGAGACATGTATTGTTTTACTGAACTACTCTCTGGGGAATTAAGATACTCGGTCATGTTCTTTGGGCTGAATCTACCTTGGTACCTTGGAGGATGGGTCAATTAGACTGCTCAGACAACTCTTTTATTGCCCCTGTTTCCAGTGTCACCTGCAATTAATTCCTTTGTTTCGTATGCAAATATTTATGAGTTAGCAAATTATTGTCAATGCATACATCACAAATTGAACCTTGGACGTTCTTCGCAAAACAAAACAGAAAAAGAAAAACACTTGGCACGTTTAACTGAAAATATATTTTTATTGTTTTTTGAATGGCCCATGAATAGGCGTTTTGTATACAAGAGGCTGACGTCCTAGTAAGAGGTACGTCGCCGATCAAAAGAATTTATACAAGTTTTGTACAAATGAAAATAAAACAGCTGTGTGAAAGATGGATGATCCCACTGGGTTTCAACTCTGCTATTGCCTTTATAACTCCGAGCGTCTCATCACTTGATGACCTTGGTTGAAGGTGAAGCTGACTGATCGATGCCGTTTGAACTTGATGCAGATACCGGATTCCGGATGCAAAGTGATCAATGAGACATAGTTTTACGCTTTATCCCTAATTTTTGCCTGGACCGCCCTTTCGGGTTTTCAGTCCACCGGGATACCCATTTTTGCCCAAGCCGCCTTTTCAGGTTTTCGACTTGCCGGGTGTACAGATTTTTTTCATTTTCATCCCTACATTTTGCCCGAACCCTTTTGGTTCGACGGGAAGCCCTAATTTTTGCCTAGGCATGTCAGCCTAGCGGGTCTCTTTTCATGCGTAGTATTTTTTAACTATGTCTGCATTGGCGGGGTGAGGAAGGTCGTCACCATCCATGTTAGTTAAGATCATTGCTCCTCCTGAGAACACATGCTTAACCACAAATGGCCCTTCATACGTAGGGGTCCATTTGCCCCTTGGATCACTCTGAGGAAGGATGATTCTTTTGATAACCAGATCCCCGACTTGGTATTCCTGTGGCCTGACCTTTTTGTTAAATGCCCTGATCATCCGTTTCTGATACGTCTGACCATGGCAGATAGCAGCGAGTCTCTTTTCGTCAATGAGGTTAAGTTGGTCAAGTCGTGTCTGGATCCAATCATCTTCGTTCAGATTTGCATCCTTCATTATCCGGAGAGAGGGAATTTGCACTTCGATCGGCAAGACTGCCTCCATGCCATAAACCAGAGAGAATGGAGTTGCCCCGGTTGATGTTCGAGCTGAGGTACGGTACCCATGCAGAGCGAACGGTAACATCTCGTGCCAATCTTTATACGTTACTGTCATTTTTTGCACGATCTTCTTGATGTTTTTATTTGCTGCTTCTACAGCCCCATTCATCTTCGGTCTGTAAGGAGAAGAATTGTGGTGCTGTATCTTGAACTGTTCGCAGAGCTCAGCAATCATCTTATTGTTCAGATTGGTACCGTTGTCTGTAATAATTCGCTCAGGGACGCCGTATCGACAAATCAGATTGTGCCGAATGAACCGTGCCACCACAGTCTTGGTTACTGTAGCATAGGATGCTGCCTCAACCCACTTTGTAAAATAGTCGATCGCCACTAGGATGAAGCGATGCCCATTGGATGCTGTAGGTCTTATCTCGCCGATCATGTCTATGCCCCACATTGCAAATGGCCACGGCGCAGTCAGAACATTCAGGGGAACCGGAGGAACATGCACTTTATCTGCGTAGATCTGGCACTTGTGGCATGTCCTAGAATGTTGGTAGCAGTCAGCTTCCATTGTGGACCAATAATATCCTGCCCGTAGGATTTTCTTAGCCATAGTGTGTCCACTGGAATGCGTACCAAAGGTCCCTTCATGTAACTCTTCCATGATTCTTTCTGCTTCAATCTTGTCCACACAACGCAGTAAGGTTGAATCATGGTTTCGCTTGTACAAGATGCCGTTGCTTAGGAAGAACTTGGCTGCGAACCTCCTCAGGAATTTCTTATCGTTGATGGAGGCACCTTTAGGGTATCCCTGAGTTTCCAGATATCTCTTCACTTCGTGGTACCAAGGCTTCTCAGTTACCAATTCAGTTTCGAGATCACAACAGTATGCCGGTTCGTCCAGTTTCCAAATGATGATCCGGGGAGCTTCATTATCCCATTTGACCTTGAACATTGAAGACATTGTAGCTAACGCGTCCGCTAACTGATTCTCTTCTCTTGGAAAGTGCTCAAAGGTTATCTCCGTAAAGTGGGGAATCATGGTCAACACACATTCTTTGTAAGGAATCAAGTTTGGATGTTTCGTATCCCACTCTCCATTGATCTGATTGATCACTAGAGCGGAATCTCCGAAGACACTGAGGAACTTGATCCTTAAGTCGATCGCAGCTTGAAGACCCATGATACACGCCTCATACTCCGCCATGTTGTTGGTACAGTTGAAACACAGTCGGGCAGTGAGTGGAGTATGAGTACCTTGTGGAGATATGATTATGGCGCCGACACCATTTCCCAAAGCATTAGAAGCTCCGTCAAAGTGCATAGACCATCGGGATCCTGGTTCAGGTCCTTCATCTGGTCCAGGTACTTCACAATCAGTTACAATCATGATGCTTTCATCCGGAAACTCGAAGTTCATTGATTGGTAGTCATCTACAGCTTGATGAGCTAAGTGGTCTGCCAATACACTTCCCTTGATGGCTTTCTGGGTTGTATACTGAATGTCGTATTCCGTCAAGATCATCTGCCATCTTGCAATTCTCCCAGACAGAGCAGGCTTTTCGAATATGTATTTTATCGGATCCATCTTTGAGATCAACAAGGTGGTATGAGTCAGCATATACTGTCTCAGCCGGCGAGCAGCCCATACCAAAGCGCAACAAGTTTTCTCAAGCAGTGAGTATCGGGTCTCACAGTCGGTAAACTTTTTGCTAAGGTAATAAATGGCATGCTCTTTTCGGCCAGACTCGTCATGCTGCCCCAGCACACACCCCATTGAATTGTCTAGCACTGTTAAATATAGGATCAGAGGTCTCCCTTCAACCGGTGGCATAAGGATGGGTGGTTCTTGGAGATACTCTTTGATTCTGTCGAAGGCAGCCTGACATTCATCGTTCCAACGTACTACCTGATCTTTCTTCAGCAGCTTGAAGATTGGCTCACAGGTAGCAGTCAGATGAGAGATGAATCGAGCGATGTAATTCAGGCGTCCTAAAAAGCCTCTGACCTCCTTCTCTGTCTTGGGAACTGGCATCTCTTGAATAGCTTTGACCTTAGCAGGATCCACTTGAATGCCTTTATCGCTGACCACGAAGCCTAGCAACTTCCCAGATCTTACCCCGAAGGTGCACTTGTTCGGGTTCAATCTTAGCTTGTACAGTTTCAACCGGTCAAACAACTTCTGCAGATGATCTAGATGCTCTTCCTCAGTCTGGGACCTGGCGATCATGTCGTCCACATACACTTCGATCTCATGATGAATCATATCATGAAATAAGGCAACCATGGCACGCTGGTAGGTTGCCCCAACATTCTTTAACCCGAACGGCATGACCTTGTAACAGAAGGTGCCCCACTGAGTAACGAATGTAGTCTTTTCCATGTCTTCAGGTGCCATCTTGATCTGATTGTAGCCTGAAAAGCCATCCATGAAAGAAAATACCTTGTGCTGAGCTGTGTTATCCACAAGGACATCAATGTGAGGCAAGGGGAAGTCATCTTTGGGGCTGGCCCTGTTCAGATCCCTGTAATCTACACACATTCTGACCTTACCGTCCTTCTTAGGTACTGGCACCACATTAGCAACCCACTGAGGGTAAGAAGTCACTGCAAGGAACCCGGCATCAAACTGTTTCATCACCTCGGCCTTAATCTTCTCGGACATCTCTGGACGCATCCGACGAACCTTTTGTTTAACTGGAGGGCAGTCTTCCCTAGTCGGCAGATGATGGACAACAATATCGGTATCCAACCCTGGCATGTCTTCGTAGGACCAGGCAAAGATCTCCATATAGTCATGTAACATCTTGGTTAACCGTTGCTTCACGCTGAGCTCTAGGTTAGCACCAATCTTTACCTCTTTTCTGTCTGCCTCAGTACCTAGGTTTATGGTTTCCACTGGTTCTTCATGGGGTTGAATTGCCCTCTCTTCCTGAAGTAACAGTCTAGCAAGCTCGCCAGGCACTTCGCAATCATCTTCACCTTCGTCTTCGGCTAGGTTGATCGGATTTTCGAAGTCATACTTGGCATTAGCAGAGCTGTTATTAGTGAGATCCAGAGTGGATTGGAACCTGTATGAGTGAGTGTGTGTGTAAATACAGCTGTTTTGATAATTATGTAAAGGAAAGGAAAGATAGAAAAGGAACACAATATTTGCAATGCGAAAAACGTCCAAGATTTGCATTCATGATGTATAAAATGACAGTTCATATGCCCTCACAAATAGAACCACGGTGCCTCGGGTAAGACACCGGGCCATAGAGTTTATCAATGTTTATTACAAAATAACAAAACAAAGAAATTTATTACTTAATGTCAAAAGAAACAGAGAGATTGTCCTTGGCGCTCCAATTGTTAAGTCCACCATCAGCAGCCGGGTAGATCCAGCTATCGAACTCAGCTTCATCAACTTCCTCTTCGTCCCCGATAGCATTAACTCCATGAGCAGGCAGGGGAGCTGTCACCACATTAGGCTTGTCTGATGCCTCAAACTGAACCTCCTTAGCGTCAATGAGATCCTGCAGCTTGTTCCTTAGTGCCCAACAGTCATCAGTGGCGTGCCCCGGGCTGTCTGAATGGTAAGCACAACGAGCATTCGGATTGTACTTAGGAGAGGTAGTGTTTGAGAACTTTGGCGCCTCCTTGACAGTCACCAAATTGGTGGATAGTAACTGTGGCAGGATTTGCGATAGGGTCATGCTTAACCGGGTAAACTCTCTCCGAGGTCTATCAGCCCTTTGGGGATTGTTTGGCCGGGGAGCGGCAGCAGGCGTAGCAATCATGACCGCACTGACAGATTGGCGGCGATCAGGTCTTTCTGATTTCCTAGAACCATACACGGCACTAGACTCCTTTTTAAACGGCTTCTTTTCTGCACTAGATGATGCACCCTTTGCAATCTTCCCAGATTTCAGCCCAGCTTCGATTCTCTCTCCAGTCAAGATTAAGTCAGTGAAACCAGCAGAAGAATTCCCGATGAGATGGTTGAAGAACGGCCCAGATAGGGTCCCCAAGAACATATCCACTAACTCTCGATCAGTCAAAGGTGGCTGCACCCTGCCAGCCAGATCTCTCCACTTCTGCGCGTATTCTTTAAAACCTTCGCTTACGCCCAACGACATACCCTGGAGTTGGGTACGCGTGGGGGCAAGGTCGGCATTATACTGATACTGCTTATAGAAAGCAGTAGCCAGCTCCTCCCAGTTACGAACTTTGGTCCCATCCAGCTGATAGAACCATTCGAGATGAGTCCCTGAAAGACTCTCCTGGAAGAAGTGGATCCATAGATTCTTGTCCGCAGAGTACGGCTGAATCTTTCGAACATAAGACCTCAAATGCAGCTTGGGACAAGATGCCCCGTCATACTTGGAGAAGGTGGGAGCTTTGAATTTATGCGGGATAACCACACCAGTCGACAAACCCAGATCTCCAAAATCCAGCCCAGGTACCTGTTGAACTTCCATAGCCTTCAACCTGTCTTCCAGCTGTTTGTACCTGTTGTCTTCAGGAGGGTACTGCTCTTCATCAAAATCCGTCTCGTTGTCGGAGACCACCGGACTAGGAACCCTTGCTTCTGCCTGAGAAGGACTCTTGCCAACAGAAGAAGCAACCTCTTCATGGTGTAGAGTATTACCCAACCTTCGGCCCGTGTTGAATAGAACAGTTCTTCTTTTCTTCTTCTTCTCCTTCTTCAGGAGCATGGCCTTCAGCTCATCTTGGCCTTTAGCTAGACCCAGGATTAACTCTTGAAACTGCGCATTCTGCGCCTGGAGAGCCTTGATTGAAGTCTCAGTTGATTCAGATCCGGGATTCATGATGCTGAAATAAACAGCGAAGAACTGTAAGCAACCTGAAAAGGGAAAAACCTGCTATGCACATGATGTATGAAATGCGTATGCAATGCATTCAAGGGTTCGAAAGTTCAAATTCGTTGTAGACAAGAAAAGAACACACGTTATCATTAATGAAATCATTGTTTAATACATCAAGGCCTCATGGGCAAAAGTACAAAAATCAAGTCAATCCCAAAATACACTGCGCATCCTCTTCGGAGCTATGTAGGTGTTGAGGTTCCTCTCCTCATGCAGCAGACGGGTGAGCTCCAAGACTTTCTTTTCACTGGCATGCAGACTAGTCTCAAGAGAATTCCTTTCCTCCTTAAGCTGGATCCAGCTCTTCTGCATCTCTTCCCAGGATGTGGGCATATCGGGGTGCTGAATAACACGAGACACTTCCCCTTCCAAGACAGGTTCTTTGATTACTGGAAGCATGTGAGGGTAAGGCATGACTAACTTCTGAGAGCGGGCGCGTACCCATTTGAGATAAGGCTCCAAAGGGATGGAGTTCCTGTGCCCCAGTGTCTTGCTGTCTATCCTACTAGGCATCCTCCAGGCTCTGATAAATCTCTGACGAAGTCCTTGAGTATCACTGTCGAAGTCAAAAACTATGTCAGGAATTAGCATGTCATGAGGACCGTCCCTCCGAGCATAACCAAACTGTCTCCAAGCCAGGCATGGGCTATAAGTAATACCTCCTCTGATTCCAAGTAAAGGAACATTAGGGTACTCCCCACAACGATCAATGATAGTGACATCTCCTCTGGATCTAGGGCACCAATGTATATCTGCATGTGTAAGAGTCATCAACCGTTGTGACCATCTCAAACCCCGCTCATTCTTCAGGACTGATTGGGGAAGGTGCGAAATAAACCACCTTCCCAGGAGAGGAGTGCAACACATAAGGACACCTCTTTTTCTCATGGTTCGAGTGTAACATGAGTGAAGGATGTCCCCCAGCAATGTAGGTATAGGGTTCCTGGACATAAAGATCTGAACGGCACTGATATCAATGAGCTGATCTGGGTTAGGGAATAGTACCAAACCATAAACAAGGAGGGCTACCACTTCTTCAAAAGCTTGCAGGTCAAGGGAGTTCCAACATTCAAGGGCCTTTTCAAACAGAAACTTAGCTAAGAACCCTTTGATACCACTTCTGACTTCCCAATGTCCCTTGAGGTCAGATGACTGTAGGTGCAAGGCTTTGGCAATCTCTTCAAGTTTAGGTTCCTTTTCTGTACCGCTGAAGGGTAGCTGATCAAGGATAGGAATCTTCAGGAGCCGGGAGAACTCCTCCAATGTAGGTACCAACTGATAGTCCAAGAAGGTAAAACAGTGATGCAGGGGATCAAAGAACTGGAACAGGACTTTTATCATATCTTCCTCAATGTTGGTGTTGACCAAGCTGATGAGGCTTCCATGCCTGTCACTGAATGAAGAGTTCTCGGGAATCCTGGATATAAGCTCCTTAAGCTGAGGAGGGATCCTTACAAGATTGACCTGAATTGTCTTTCTACGAGCAGTTTCCATATCCTACAAAACAAGAACAAAGATGAAAATTCGAACCCCTGAAACGGTTAGTCAATGCATATGATGTTGGATGATGTCATGATGCTATGATTAAACACACCACAGATATTTACAAAGACAAACATGTAAGGCACACAAAGCACACAAGACAAGCCCTTAAGGTTTAAGGCCAGCACGGGGTCTGGGTAGTACCCTCTTGAAGTTGGTGGGTTCATACCTGTCCTAATCAAAGTAACCGGGTTCTAAGGTTCCCAATATCACGGGATTGCTTTCATTGTTCATCGTTTCGATTTAGCCACTGAACTGGCGACCGAAATATTCCAGGAAAGCAACCCTCAATTGAGCGTAGTATCGAGTATCCACCAACCTCGGACTGCACCAAAGTCAGTGATCTCACTACCCTAAAGAGGCCAAGATAGTTCAATTAAGGTTCCTAAGGTCTGTTGATGCTTCACGACACCACGCGGAGGCCCCGTACTCTCCTTGACTGAACTCAAGGGTTACCGGTACACACCAAAGTGCCACATCAACGTAGCAGACTGTTTCAACCATGTCGGTATACCCCGCACAGTTCCCTCACAGCCTTGTTGCTACTTTCTAAGAAAGGTATCCCCCAGATCCGGGTTAGGATCTATAGAACTCCCAAGCAACCCATAATTTAAAGCACACAAGGAAAACAATTGAAAACATAGTTATAAGCTAGCCCTAAGGTAAACCTCACTTTAAGTTTTATCCCCAGCAGAGTCGCCAGTTCTGTGATCGGTGGATCTGGAACTGACTGTTTAACGCTGGTTCGCGAAATGTCGCGGAAGCAAGAGTCGCCACCGTCTTTTATTTTCTCCAAATGGAAAGGACAAAAGCACAGAAAAATTCCTTATAGAGATTGCTCTCGGTTCGGGAGGTAGGTTATAGAAAGAGAAGGTGTTAGCACCCTTCCTATCCATGGTTATCCATGGGCTCTTAGATACTTGCTCATTTGTGTTTTCAAAAACGGTTTGTTTGCTTTTCAACTGTGGGTTTTAAAAAGTTTCTTTGAAAATTCCAGTTCGACTCTTGTATCGGTCCTCAAGAGTGTTTGAAAAGTTGCTTTCGAAAGCTTTTTGAAAATGTGTTGGTGTGAAAAGTATTTTTGATTTGTTTTGAAATTTAGAGCAAGTATCTAGAGTCGTCTACCTACCCTAAGGAATTCGTTTGTGTAAATGTCCTTTAAAGTAGTGCCATCCCACCATTGAGAGGTAGGTAGCACCACCGTTGGAGGTGTTCGGGTCAATTCGAGTTTAGGGACATGGTGATCACCAGAGCAATGTGAAGACACCTTAGAAGCTACCCTCATGCCAGGTTCCCGGATCATGAGGACTTACTAAGACGTTTTCTACTCGACGATCACCTTTCGAGGCAAGACAACAGTGAGGCGTACCCTAGGGGTGGTGTGTGCGAGTTGTGTGTCATGTTTCAGTTATTTGTCTTGTCATGTTTGTCGTGTTCTACGCTTGATTTTATTTTAATTCCATTCATTCTTGCATGCATATTTAACAGTTATAAATTGCGAGGAAATAAAGCTAGACTATTACAAATGGCGCGGGTCCACATCGCCAAAATTAAACCGGACCCGATTTAGCGAAAAAAATAAATAATGCGAAGAAATAAAGTGCGAAAAGTAAATTACATAGCTTTGGGACAATTACATAATTATAATTAACGATAAAAGATAAATGCGCGAATTAAATAATTAAAACAAAACTAGGGCGTTGGACCCTTTTTGCAAATAATTAGAATTAATAAGGATTTAAAAATTAAAATTTAATGAGACTGATATTTTTGTGTTTTTTAGATTTAATGAAAAAAGGGAAGTTAATTGAAATCAAATTAGACAGCAAACCCTAATTCTAATATTTTTTATTTATTAAGAAAGAATTAAATTAAGATCTAAATTAAACCTAAAATTTATTATGCACAATTTTTAATTATAAAATAAAATAATAAATAAATAGTATTGTGAGAAATAAAAATTAAAAAGACATTAAAACTATTAATTAACCTAATTCTACATGTTTTGGATTTTTATTAAAAAAGAATTAAAATTAAAACCTAATTAAACTAAACATTTTATATTCTAATTTATTCATGAAAATAATTAGTATAAAATAAATATTATATTTTTGTATTTTTCTGATTTTTTAGTGTTTTTATATTTTATAGAAAAAATAAATTAATTAATTAAAGCAATAAAAATAATATAATACAATAATTAAAACAACAAAAAGAAAAGAAAATCAAACCAGGGTGGGGTGTTGCCCCAAATAAGGAGGTTCCAATTTAAGAGGCCTGGCCCAATGAGCTTGCAACGTGCTGACTTTCCTGGATCACATGTCAGCGCTTTGACCTGGTACATGGTGCATCTTAAATCTTGGCCATGGATCTGAGTGAGATGGACACGTGTGGGGCTTGAGAGGGTAAGCATATGGTACATCTGGGCGTTAGTGCTGCATAGAATCAAATATTGAAAAATAATATGGCAAATATGCAAGACCTGGGGCTTGAACCCAGGTCTTTGAGGTCATATGCCTAATACGCCACCACTGAGCCATCATGTTCACGTTTAATATATAATATTAATTAAATATCAAAAAGCAAAATCAATGCATAATGGACAAAACGCGCGTGAATTCAAACTGGCCTGTCTCCGTGTGACAACTCATCGTCTCTTTCGTTTTCTGAAGTATGAAGGACAGAGGCAACGGTTTTTGATCGTGGCCTTAGGGGACTTAGAAGAAAATAGCGACTGGCCCCTCGTCGCTCATAAATTGAGCGCGAGGGTGCCATGTTCTTCGTCTCAACCTGCTTAAGCCATTGGTACTAGCCTGGATGCCTAATTTTCCCTTGGTCAAAAACCCCCAAATCTGAAACCTGCAAACCCTAGAGGGCGCTCATGGTGAAATCATGCTTAAGCCACAAAAATTCAATTAACTATAATGGTTAGTTCACAAACTTCACAAGGAGTAAGAATATACAAACAAAAACGCAAAAAGATGTCTAAATCATGCTATGCGATTTCGAGATGTTCTTGGTACAGTTGGACTCGTGTGTACCAATTCAGGGCCTCTTTGTTGTCGTTATTGATTGAGAAAGGTTCAGGAAGTGTCAAGGAACCTATTGAAACAAGAATGGAACCTTGAATCGCCCTAGAACCTTGAAATCAGATTTGAGTTTTCTAACCAATTTTTCAAGTTTGTTTGTTGACTTCCTGCGCAGCTTTTAGTCTTGTGGCATTAGGGTTGTGATGCTGATCATATATGGAGTGATTAGGTTAAGAAAAGTTGGACAAAATCTTATGCATTGATGAATTTTGGATATTTGATTTCATGGATCTTTTACAATCTTTTTCATGGTGTTTTTGTACCAAATCTGATCCATTATCATCAAATCCTTCCCTATTAGCATGTGCACGAGTTATAGAGGCCAAATCATGCATAAAAAGATTTTTTCATGTTAGGTTTATATTTTTCATGAATTAAAATCATTTAAATGAATATAAATTAATATTAATTCAAATAAATAATTAAAAAATATGAGAATACTTCCCTTTGGGCCTAGTGGTCGTGCATAGGCTTGGCATGAAGAAATTTGGAAGAAAAATGGGCCCATTTGCATTTTTAGGCCTTTTGCATCAATGTTGACTTTTCAAAATTCCTAAAAATTTCCCAACTTCCACAAGGCATAACTTGGTCAATTTTTAAGCTTTTCATATGTTCTTGGACATTTTGGAAAGGTCTTTGAGTCCTTTAACCAATGCCTTTGGTCCCATGTCATTTTGATTTACCAATCTCAAGTTATGGCCTTTGACTTAAAGTCACTTTTTGTTGACTTTTGAAAATGACCTATAATGTTGAAATTGATAACTTTTTGTGAGAGCATTTCTTGGACTTGGAACATGAAGATGAATTGTAGGAAATGTCTTTCTCTTCAAAATGAGCTTTGGATGGAATTTTTCTGATAATCCATGTGAAAGTTATGCCCTGGTCAATTTCAGTTGACTTTTTCAGCTGTCCAAATATAGCAACTTTTGCATCTTTGATGATTTCTGAGCCAAATTTTGAGAATCATGATCAAGCATTGATCAAATGATGTTTGTGGCTTCAAAATGATATGTTGACCAAAAATTTGAACTTTTGACTGCCAAATGACCATTTTGCCCCTACAGTTGACTGTAGTGCAATCTAGGGTTTTGACTGTGCAATCTTGAGCTGAATGCCTTGAAACTTGATATGAAGACACTTGACCATCTTTTTAAGCATGTGAGACTTGATTGGGCCTTTGAGAAGTTCATTTGCTTGACCAGAACTCAAACCCTAGTTTTGACTGTATAGGAGACAGTTGAGCTGCACAACCCTGGGGGAATTTTGTGACCTTGACTTTGACAATTCTTGATGAATATGGGAGGGCAAATTTTGGGGTACAACAGTTATGTTGGTTTTTATGCAGAATGATGAGGATGAAATGTTTATAGGTTGTTGTTTGATTTGTAACAGTAGGAGTAATGATAGTAATGATGTAAGATTACAGAATGGTAGTATGAATTACTGTAGTATTAATGTACAGTTGAGTTGTTGATGAGACGTTATTAATGATGTTATGTTGATAATTTATGATGAATAAATGATGTTTAATGGATAAATGATAAATTATTATGGATGATATGATATGTTGATGTAGAGATGTTGAGATGCTTTGAGACGTAGGCCTTTGGCCAATGATGATGTTGTATTGTGATTGTTGTTAATTATGGTGTTGGTAATACATTTATGATTGTGTCGCATACATTGCATTTTGAGATGGAGCTTATGCTCATTGAGATGGCCTGTATCGGTGAATATTGAGATGAAGGCTTATGCCTTATTGATGCCTATATTAATTGGCAAATTTTTGAGATGGGAGTTCTGCTCCAAATGGTACTACATGCATTTGCATAGTATTGAGTCGCGTTATATGATTGTATAAAGAAGTTTGTATTGATATGGTGAATGTGTATTATTATTGTTGATTATGAGATGAGAAGTGGTGATGTTATGTGATCTAATTTAATATATTAATTATCATGCCCTTTATTATATTGTTAGATACCTCACCCCTTTTGTAGGAATGTTGCCCTTATGTTGGTAACATGCAGGTAATCGAGAGTGAAGGCTGTATGCCTTTAATAGTTTGAGTCGCTGTCATTGCTCTGATATGTAACACTCGGGGGATGAATGCTTGTTGCTTTTGATTGTTGATTATTCAGTTGTTGAACCTTAAGTTGATTATGAAGGGGTGAAAAACACAAGAAGGGGGGGTTGAATTGTAAAACTGAAATCTTAAAGCAATTGACAAGATATTTTTATCCTGGTTCGTTTGATCTCAAACTACTCCAGTCCACCCGTCAAGGTGATTTCGCCTCTCTCCAACGAGGTCTTAATTCACTATATTCAACTGAATATTACAGACTGCTTTAACAACTGCTAAAGCCTTCTTGATTCAAACCACAATCCGGTTTGTCAAGGCAACACTTTCTTACAAAGGTATAAAACAATGTGTGTGAATGTTTTCTACAAAACTTTATCACAACTGTGATGTATACACAAAATGACGCTTAGAAACTAGATTGCTAAACACTAATGGAGTATCAGAGTTTGTGGTTTAGCAAAACTGGTAGATGAAGATTATTGTTCAGCTTTGTGCGTGTAGAGATTTGGAGAGCATTAGCCATTATAATCTTCGAAGCCTTGTTTATATAGCACTTGAAAAGATGAACGTTGAATGCAATATTCTTGATTCAATGCTAATAACAAGCTTTCCTTTTTGAGCAGATCTTGTCTAGAATGAGGCCGTTGGAATTGATTAGCTTTCAATGCACAGTACCGTTGCTTCTTCAATGCACGTTCTGGCTTGGCTCATTCTGATTCTGCTTCGCTGCTGATGAACTATTGTGTTTCTGTATCAGAGTGTTTACGCGCAGTTCTGTTCATCAAGCTTCAGCATGTACGAGAGTTGATCATCTGATCTTGACGTTCTCATTCAGCAACTTCTGATGCTGGTGTATGAAATCAAATTCTGATGCTGAAGAAGTGATCTTGCTTATTTTAATCAGCGTATCTGCAAGTCAGAGCATAGTAATTTTAGGCAGCATATAGTTCAAACATGAAACATATAAATACTATATCTTTTCACTTTGTTATCATCAAAACTTAAATATAGGGTAATAGATTCAAACATTGTTCTAACAATCTCCCCCTTTTTGATGATGACAAAAACTAGATATTTTAAATGAAAAATAACGTGAAAAGGTATCTGGGAAATGTTTCAGAGTTAAGAAGTAAGGAGAAATCAGAGTTAAGAGATACTCCCCCTGAGTTGATTACTTCCCTTTGATGATACGTGTTCTTCAGGATCAGATCTTTTTCTTTCTTTGAACATCAGATTATAAGAGTCTTTTGACTTATCAGAGAGCAGAGCTTCAGAGCTTTTCCTGTCAGAGCTTTGCTTTGGATCAGAGTATTTGGTCGATCAGAACTTCATATTTGATCAGAGCAACATTGATCAGAGCTTCTACATTTTGATTAGAGCTTCTACATTTTGATTAGAGCTTCTAGTCTTCATAGTGTTCAGGAGCTTCCTTGTGCCTGTAGACTTAAAACAAAACAGAAAAGCATTTCAAGTAATAGAGTTAGAATGTTTGAGAATTTCTGTCTAGTTAGCCGTTATTGATTTTAAATATCATTCTTGTTCTCCCCCTTTTTGTCAGCAATCAAAAAGTGTTGGTGATGTGCTAAAACAATTTGATCAGAAAAACTAATTATATTAAGATAGTTCAAAATCAGAGCAAGAGAATATTACAAAAACTTAATCAACAGTACATCAGAAAATGAAGAAAACATAGAGAATGTCATGCATGAAAAAGTTTTAAGGTTGAGGGGGCATGCGTGAGAACAGGCTCTCCAGCATCGCTTGAATCTTTTCAGAAGTTTCATTCTGCTTCTGAACCATGTTGACAACAGTGTCAATCTTGCTGTCCTGTACATCCATTCTTGCCTTCATCTTCTGATCATTCTCTTCCATCCGCTGCTGTAGACGCAAGTCATTCAGCCTTAGTTCTTCCAGAGCCTGCCTGTCCAAGGCAGCTTGAGAAGCATCAGAAGGAGGAAGCTTCTCAGAACTTTCAGCGACATCTTCTGCTGGATTTTCTTCAGCCTGAATGGTCTTGTCTTCTTCTGATGGTTGCACCTTTGCAGCTTGCTCTTTCTCAGACCAAGATTCACTGTCCAGAGGGAGCACAACTTCTTGAGGCAGCTGACTTTCAACTTCCTTCAGCAGCTTGCTGAAGTTCTGTTGAGCCTGCTCATAGTTGACATCCTGCAACTTGAGGGCTTCAGCACGTACCCATAATCTGAACTGTGACCAGAGCTGATCAGAAGCAGCTGGGTCGATCATTCCCGGACAGACTTGCTTCAAAGAAGCAATCCATTGCAGCACACCTGTTTCAAAATTCAAAATACCAGAGCCAACATCTGGTTGCTTTGGTTTGGGAATGGCAATTTTGTGTCTTAAATCAGCAAGACGTTCAAGACTTGTTAAGTCAATGAAAATCCTGCTGGGGTTTTCAGAGGATTGGTTTTCAGAGGTTTGCTGAGATGCTGTTGGTTTTGGAGGAGGGGTATCAGAATCAGATATTTCGATTGGAGTGGTAGGAGTTTTTGGAGGTGTCGATTCTAATGAGGATGGCAACTGGGGCCTGAAAACAGTGGTTCCACATGGCAACTGGATTGCCAACGGTGAAGGTTGAGGTGAGTGAGGGTCAGAATGATGAGGAGAAGGGGTTTCATAGTGAAACTCTGTTTGTGGTGAAGGTGGATTATTTTCTGGTTGAGGAGGTGGAATCTCTGATTGCTCAGGGATCAGAGGTTCTTCTGTGAGAGGTTGTTGTTGTTGTGGTTCTGGTTCTGGTTGTTGTTCTGGTTGTGGAGAAGGAATATTTGGTGGTTCAGAATTTGGTTGAGCAGAAACATGTTCACGCTCAATATCAGCTAGCACTCGATCAAGTGCTGGTGTTGTTGAAACAGTTGGTTGTTTGGGAATCTTAGTTCTGGTTCTTCTGAGTTGTAAGGCCTCAGAAGGGTCTTCTGGTATGGTTTCATCAATGGTAGGGATTGGGATTGATATTCTGTGAGAAGTTTGAGAAGGAGCAGCAGATGTTGGAATAGTAAAAGATTTTGAGATAGGGGCAGCAGATGAAATACCTCTTTTCTTTGGAGTCTGATGAGATGATCCTTCTGCTGGCGCTTTCCTCTTCTTTGTCTTCTTCTGAGTCACTTCTGGTTGGATTTGACTCAGATCTTTGATCTTCAGCTTTGAACCTGTATCTTCTTCCTTGTACGAATCTGGATACTTGAGAAACATCTCTGGTTTGGATTCCATGTCAGAAAATACCGGAAAATCACTCAGAGGCACTCTTCTGCTGGAGATGTCAGCAGTTGAAGTAGCTCTGGGTTCCTTCTTAATATTTTCTATCAGCTTCATCTTTTTCAGGTTCTTAGCGTTCAGCGGTTTTCCAACAGTTGGTTCAATAGTGCTCAGCACTTGAGCTTCGCTCAGATACTCTATCAGCTTATTCTCTGTCAGAATATCTGATATAAGCCTTCCAAACGGTATCCAGTCCCTTTTGGTCCTTTCTTCTTCTCTTGTTTCTTTGACACTGGTCTTGAGATGGTTGAACAGGAAGTGTGCCAGATTGATCTTTACCCTCTGATCAATAAAGTAGATCAGAAATTGCTGATCCACGTTTATATAATCAGGAGAACTTGTTGGTTTCCTGTGGTTGAAGCATCCCAGAACAATCTTGGCCCATACTCTGCAGTGATCCTTCAGATCCTTAATTTTGCTGCTGGGCAATCCAAGAGTGAAAATTCTGTTGGCTACCACACCTACATCAGGGCATCTTTCAGCCATGTCCACACAACGGACTCCACCACCACTTTGACCGATTAGCCTTCCAATGAGATCTTCAGAAATCACTATCTTCTTTCCCATGACAGAAGAGATGACTAGATGTTTAGAAATCTTGGCGTGAATCCAAAATTCCTTGACTAGCGCTGGGAATGTTGGTCCAACCAACCTATCGAAATACCTCTCCCACTTTTGAGCCCTAATTTCTTCAGTTAGGTCAAATCCATTTTCCTTCAAACTTTCAAAGTCGATGATTAACTCAGAGAGCACTTCAAGGTTCTTTACCGGTGTGAGAAGAGTTCTGAGGGGCACCTGATATTGCTCAGAAGTTTCTTTCTTCTGATTGCCTGCAGAAATGCTGGAGGATGCCATTGTTCTCACTAAAAAAAGCTTTGAGAATGATTTGAGAGAAAAAGGTTTGTAGGAGATAAACTCAGAAAATATGCAGAAAATGCTTGAGAGATTATGAGAAAGCGTAAAGAGTAAGAATGAAGGATTAATGTGCTTAAATAGAGTTTTTCAAAATTATTTTGAAAAGTTAAACGTTTTTAAGAGAGAGAAAAAGATAATGATTGCCATTTAACAAGCGTGATTACTTTTCATTAAATGCTTGCTGATTTTGGGGGATTTGAGAAAGATACTTAAAAACGGTTACCAGACATGTGTCTCAATGCACCCAATCAGCGCTTTGCCTTCTCAGAAGCGTGCACGCGTTCTGCTTCAGAGATTTGCTGATGATTGGATGACACTTGTTTGATGTAGTGATCAGCACGTCTGTCTTTGAGATTAGACTCTCAGATCTTTAGACTTGCATCTGATACAATCTGCATGTTCTATCTTTCTGAAAGGAGATTGATCAGAAGTTCACAGTGATATAATTACATTCTGAAGATAAATATATGAAATTAAAACATTTTCATTCTGGACATACTTTCATGCTGAGATGTTTCAGAATGAAATTAAACCTATCTTCTGAAAGGGGTTTAGTAAAGATATCAGCCCATTGATGGTCTGTATCTATAAATTTCAAGTTCAAAATACCTTTCTGAATATAGTCCCTAATGAAATGATGCTTAATTTCTATATGCTTAGCTCTAGAATGTAAAATAGGATTCTTACTTAAGCAAATAGCAGAAGTATTATCACAAAGAATAGGAATGTTACTCTCAAAAATCTGGAAGTCTTCAAGCTGACTTTTCATCCAGAGCATTTGTGTGCTACATCCTGCTGCTGCTATGTACTCAGCTTCTGCTGTTGACAGAGCAATTGTTGACTGCCTTTTGCTGGACCACGAGATCAGATTTTCTCCCAGAAACTGGCAGCTTCCAGAGGTACTTTTACGTTCCACTCTGTCTCCAGCAAAATCAGCATCACAGTAGCCTACTAAGCTGTAATCACTAGATTTTCTATAAAACAAACCCAGATTAGTAGTACCTTTCAGATACTTGAAAATTCGCTTAACAGCTGTTAAGTGAGATTCTCTAGGATCTGATTGGAATCTAGCACAAATACATACGCTGAATAAGATATCAGGTCTTGAAGCAGTCAGATAGAGGAGAGAACCAATCATACCTCTGTAGACTTTCTGTTCTACACTTTTGCTTACCTCTTCTCTTTCCAGAATGCACGTGGGATGCATTGGAATCTTTGATGGCTTACATTCTGAGAGGTCAAATTTCTTCAGAAGATCTCTGATGTATTTGCTCTGATGAATGTAAGTTCCTTCTGGAGTTTGATTGATCTGAATTCCTAGAAAGAATTTCAGTTCCCCCATGAGGCTCATCTCAAATTCTGCCTGCATACACTTGGCAAATTTTCTTCCAAGAGAAGGATTAGTAGAACCAAAAATTATATCATCAACATAAATTTGACAGACTAAAATGTCACTCTTAACTGTTTTACAGAATAGAGTAGTGTCCACTTTCCCTCTGGTGAATTCATTTTCAAGCAGAAAGTTACTTAGCCTTTCATACCAAGCTCTGGGAGCTTGTTTCAGACCATACAGTGACTTCTTTAGTTTGAAAACATGTTCTGGATGTTTTGTATTTTCAAAACCTGGGGGTTGGTGAACATAAACTTCTTCTTCTATATAACCATTTAAGAATGCACTTTTGACATCCATCTGATACAGAGTGATGCCTCTATTAACAGCAAATGAGATTAAAAGTCTGATAGATTCTAACCTGGCGACTGGGGCAAAGGTTTCTGTATAGTCTATCCCCTCTTGCTGACTATAACCTTGTGCAACCAGTCGTGCCTTGTTTCTGATGACTTCACCTTGTTCATTTAACTTGTTTCTGAACACCCATCTTGTTCCAATGACGTTGAATCCTTTTGGTCTGGGGACGAGATCCCATACGTCGTTTCTGGTGAATTGATTCAGCTCTTCTTGCATTGCCAGAATCCAGTCATTATCCAGAAGTGCTTCATCAATAGAAGAAGGTTCAATCAGAGACACAAGTCCCATAAGAGTTTCTTCAGAGTTTCTGAAGCTTGCTCTTGTTCTGATTGGATCTTCCTTTCTTCCTAGGATAGTCTCTTCTGGGTGATCCAAACTGCTTCTGGGCAATCTCTTCTGAGGTTGATCAGCAGCTGTTGGAGGATTTCTAGCATTGCTCCTTTCAGACGTTGAAGGAATGTCTGTGTTGAGAGCTTCTGATGACTTGTCTTCAGAACCTGCAAATTCAATTTCTATACCTGCAAGATTTTCATTCTGCTTTGACTTTTCAGAGTCAAGCTTGTCATCAAAACGAACACTGATTGATTCTTCCACAATCTGTGTTTCTGTATTGTATACTCTGTACCCTCTTGAGCGTTCAGAGTATCCTAACATAATACACTTCTGTGCCTTAGAATCAAACTTGTTCAAATAATTCTTTGTATTCAATATAAAGCAAGTACATCCAAATGGATGAAAATATGAAATGTTGGGCTTTCTGTTCTTCCACAATTCATATGGAGTCTTTTCCAGAATAGGTCTTATTGAGATTCTATTCTGAATGTAGCACGCTGTGTTTATTGCCTCTGCCCAGAAAGTCTTAGCAACGTTTGTCTCATTGATCATGGTTCTGGCTATTTCTTGCAATGTTCTGTTCTTTCGTTCTACAACTCCATTTTGTTGGGGAGTTCTAGGACAAGAGAAATCATGCAGAATGCCTTTGTCATTGAAGAATGACTCAAAATCTTTATTTTCAAATTCTCCACCATGATCACTTCTGACTTTAACGATTCTAAGATCTTTTTCATTCCGAACTTGGTTACAGAAGGTAACAAACACAGAGTGTGACTCGTCCTTGTGTCTTAAGAACTTTACCCATGTCCATCTGCTATAGTCATCTACGATTACTAACCCATACTTCTTACCACTGACTGAAGCAGTTTTAACTGGTCCAAATAGGTCAATGTGCAGAAGTTCTAATGGCTTAGAGGTGGAAACAACATTTTTGGATTTAAAAGAAGGTTTTGCAAATTTGCCTTTCTGACATGCTTCACACAGAGCATCTGAATTGAACTTCAAATTTGGAAGTCCTCTGACCAGATTGAGTTTGTTAATCTGAGATATTCTTCTCATACTAACATGCCCCAATCTTCTGTGCCAGATCCACTGCTCGTTGTTAACAGACAGAAGACATTTTACATTCTGACTCTTTAGTTAAGAAAGTTTGATTTTGTAAATGTTGTTTTTCCTCTTACCATTAAACAGGATAGTCCCATCTTTCTGACTAACAGCTTTACATGATTTTTGATTAAAGATTATATCATAACCGTTATCACTTAATTGACTTATGGATAACAGATTATGCATCAATCCATCAACTAGCAGAACATTATTAATAGAGGGAAGATTTCCATTACCTACAGTTCCAGAGCCAATTATCTTTCCCCTCTGATTGCCTCCAAAGCCAACGTGGCCTCCAGGCTTAAGTTCCAGGCTTTGGAACATATGCCTTCTTCCCGTCATGTGTCGTGAGCAGCCAGAGTCCAGGTACCATGACTGGTGTTTCTGACTTGCTGCTAAAGATATCTGCAACATGTATTATTTTATCCTTAGGTACCCAGATTTTCTTGGGTCCTGACTTGTTAGTTTTACCAAAACTCTGGTTGAATTTTGGTTTCACAGAGTGCTTACTGCTAGTATATTTGATATCATGTGTGTGACCATACACAAAGTGTGAATTTAGAGGAGTGTGTTTAATGGTTAAATCCATGACATTTTTAGGTGTAGGAACCTTACCTAGGTATCCTATTCCTTTCCTGCCGTTTCTGCTAACTCCATAGATCATTGAAGCCATTCTGCTTCTATCTATGCTTTTAGCAAGGAACTTCTGGAAACTGTGATCATACTCCTTGATGATCTCATCAGCGTTGCTGGGAGTTTCAGAAATTGGTTCCTTCTGAGAGTTTTGTAAAGAGTTTTCTAATTTTGAAATTTTATCTCTCAGCTCAGAGTTTTCCAATTTGAGACTCTCAGACTTATTAGAGTCAGATTCAAGATTCCTTTTCAGGTCTCTGAATTTAGCTCTAATCTGCTGATAACGTTCCAGAATTTCATTGAGGCTTTCAGCAAGTTCAGCCTTTGTAAAATTAACAGCGAAGTTAGGGAATACCTCTTCTGTGTCTGATTCTGAGTCTGATTCAGAAGCTTCACTATCATCTGGAATGTTAGCCATGAGCGCTATGTTTTCCCTTTCATCATCTGATTCTGAGTCAGCTTCAGACGAGTCAGAGTCATCCCATGTGGCCATGAGACTTTTCTTCTTCTCTCTTCCAAACTTCTTTTTGGGCTTTTCCCTCTGAAGCTTTGGGCAGTCACTCTTGTAGTGTCCTTGCTCATTGCACTCGTAGCAGATGATGTCTTTTGTGTTTGGCTTCTTGCTACTGGAGGTGCCTTCAGATCTTCTGTATCCAGAGGAAGAATCTGTCCTTCTGTATCTGGAAGAAGACTCGTTCTGATCAGATCTTCTGGGATTCCTGAACTTCCTTTGTCTTTGCTTCCACAGTTGATTTACTCTTCTGGAGAGAAGGGAAAGTTCGTCTTCTTCTGATGAGGATCCATCAGATGTTTCTTCAACTGCCTGCAAAACTTTAGACTCAGATTTTCTGTTAGATTTTAAAGCTAAAGGCTTACCTTGCTTCTGAGGCTCGTCAGCTTCTAGCTCTATCTCATGACTTCTGAGGGAGCTTATAAGTTCCTCCAGAGTGATTTTGTTGAGATCTTTCGCTAGCTTCAGAGCAGTAACCATAGGCCTCCACTGCTTGGGTAAACTTCTGATTATCTTCTTGACATGGTCAGCAGTAGAGTATCCTTTGTCCAGAACTTTGAGACCAGCTACCAGAATCTGGAATCTAGAGAACATAGTTTCAATGGATTCAGATTCTTCCATTTTGAACGCCTCATACTTCTGAATGAGCGCCAGAGCTTTTGTTTCTTTGACTTGAACGTTGCCCTCATGCGTCATTCTGAGAGAATCAAAGATGTTCTTAGCTGTGTCTCTGTTGGAGATCTTTTCATACTCAGTATAGGAGATGGCACTGAGGAGGATGGTTCTGGCCTTATGGTGATTCTTGAAGTCACGCTTTTGTTGATCAGTCATTGATTTTCTTTCAATCTTCTGACCAGTTGCATTCACAGGGTGCGTGTATCCATCTGTCACCATATCCCACAGATCAGCATCATGTGCTAGAAAGAAGCTTTCAATTCTGTCTTTCCAGTAATCAAAGTTTTCTCCATCAAAGACTGGAGGTTTGCCGCTGAATCTGTCTCTGTCCTCATTATTGTCATTGCTGAAGTGAGAGTTGTTTCCTGCCATTGTGTTTTTCTGACGCTGGATCTTGTACTGACACGGTTAAGTGTTTTAGCTCAGAACCAGGCGCTCTGATGCCAATTGAAGGGGTGAAAAACACAAGAAGGGGGGGTTGAATTGTAAAACTGAAATCTTAAAGCAATTGACAAGATATTTTTATCCTGGTTCGTTTGATCTCAAACTACTCCAGTCCACCCGTCAAGGTGATTTCGCCTCTCTCCAACGAGGTCTTAATTCACTATATTCAACTGAATATTACAGACTGCTTTAACAACTGCTAAAGCCTTCTTGATTCAAACCACAATCCGGTTTGTCAAGGCAACACTTTCTTACAAAGGTATAAAACAATGTGTGTGAATGTTTTCTACAAAACTTTATCACAACTGTGATGTATACACAAAATGACGCTTAGAAACTAGATTGCTAAACACTAATGGAGTATCAGAGTTTGTGGTTTAGCAAAACTGGTAGATGAAGATTATTGTTCAGCTTTGTGCGTGTAGAGATTTGGAGAGCATTAGCCATTATAATCTTCGAAGCCTTGTTTATATAGCACTTGAAAAGATGAACGTTGAATGCAATATTCTTGATTCAATGCTAATAACAAGCTTTCCTTTTTGAGCAGATCTTGTCTAGAATGAGGCCGTTGGAATTGATTAGCTTTCAATGCACAGTACCGTTGCTTCTTCAATGCACGTTCTGGCTTGGCTCATTCTAATTCTGCTTCGCTGCTGATGAACTATTGTGTTTCTGTATCAGAGTGTTTACGCGCAGTTCTGTTCATCAAGCTTCAGCATGTACGAGAGTTGATCATCTGATCTTGACGTTCTGATTCAGCAACTTCTGATGCTGGTGTATGAAATCAAATTCTGATGCTGAAGAAGTGATCTTGCTTATTTTAATCAGCGTATCTGCAAGTCAGAGCATAGTAATTTTAGGCAGCATATAGTTCAAACATGAAACATATAAATACTATATCTTTTCACTTTGTTATCATCAAAACTTAAATATAGGGTAATAGATTCAAACATTGTTCTAACAGATTATTATTAAGTATTTGTTGGTTTGAAGTTGTTGTAATGATGATAAAGATGTTATTAATGATTTCCGCTGGGTAGATGTTGAATTATTTAATCAAAGATGTTATGATGATGGTTCATCCGATGTTTAAAGTTGTTATATATCCATGATAAATGCAATGAATTTTGATAGAAGAACTTGTGTCATCCTGATTCGTTTGCATGAATTATTTTTATAACTCTGATTTATTTATATAATTGTCGGGGTAGAATTGGGGTGTTACAACTATCTATACGACCAGATGAAGCAATCTTACACGGGTTCCTTCTCTCCAGATGCAGCTTTACATGGGCTCATCCTGAAGCAATCTTACACATATTCTTTCTCAATTTCCAGATGCAGCTTTACACGGGCTCATCTTGAAGCAATCTTACACGAGTTCCTTCTTATATGTTTTCAGACGCATTCTAACACTGACTCATCCTGAAGTGGCCCTACACAGGCTTCTTCTCATATATCTCCATATGTAGTTTAACATGGACTCATCCTGAAGTAGCCTTACACAGGCTTCTTCTAATATATTTCATGTCCAGAGATAACTTCTCAGTAGAGCCATAGACAACTAAAGCTCCTAGACTCTATTACCCTACAAAGTTTTCCTCAAGCTGAAGAACAACATAAATAACATTCCCCAGCGAACTCCTCCTCAAACAACAGGAACAGGAATCCCCACAAAGAGACCTCTTATGAAGTCAACATCTACTTTGGATGGCATCTTTAAGCCCATCTCCGACAACTCTCAGTCTTCTCCAAATGGCATCTTTAAGCCTATTCCCTACATAATCAACCATCACATCATCGAGTGCAAATTTCTGGGCACTCTAGTGTTCAATCATCTTCCACCTTCAGATCACGAAAGACAAACAAGTCAATCTAAATCTTCAGGTTTAAGAAGATTGAACAGGGGCAGCTGTTGTACCCTAAAATTTGCCCTCACTTTTCTCAAGACATTTTTTCACAAGGATTTTCAAAAGTCCAAATTTGCACAAGTAAAATTGGATTTTTGATGCCCCATATAGTAAATTTTCACAAAGAAAGAGCACGTTTGCTTTGATTCCCAAGCTTCCATAAGGAAAAGGATTCCTTCAAAGCAACTTGCTTTCGATTCGCAAAGAAAAATGATTCCTTCAAAGCAACTTGCTTCCGATTCACAAGGCAAGTACATCTTTCAAGCTTGCTTTTGATTCACTAGGCATATACCTCATTCATGCATGCTTTTAATTCACAAGGCAAGTACATCCTTCAGGTTTGCTTTCGATTCACTAGGCAAATACCTCCTTCATGCCTGCTTTCGATTCCCAAGGCAAGTACATCCTTCAGGCTTGCCTTCGATTAATAAGGAAAGAACTTCTTTCATGTTTGCTTCGATTCACAAAGCAGTGGATTCCCTCATGCTAGCTTTGACTCCACCTCTAAACCCTTCAACATATAATTTCTACATTTATGAACACACATTGGTAGCCCATTCGAAGAACGCACAAGGGGTGCATGTGGTCCATTTGAAGAAACTCACAAGTGGTGCCTTCGAAGGATATACATTTGGCCCATTCGAAGAAAGCACAAGGGGTGCATGTGGTCCATTCGAAAAAACTCACAAGTGGTGCCTTCGAAGGACATACATTTGGCCCATTCGAAGAAACTCACAAGTGATGCCTTTGAAGGACATACAATTGGTCCATTCGAAGGACACTCAATTATTGTCGGGTTTAAAATGCTTGCTGGCCGAAGTTGTACATGCTGCCAAGCCCAAGCCTCCTGCACAATTACATTCGAAGGAAATAACAAAAGAAGCTTTGACTGGCCAGAAGGAAGTGTTCGATTGGGCTAATAGGATAATTTTCCAAGTCAAACAACCAACGTAAATGCACTCAATCGAAGAAGCCATGTGGATGAAACCGTGAACAAATCGAATTGAAGCCCAGAGCCATCAAAGGAAGCCACTCAGAGCCAATCGAAGAACAAGGCTTGAGGGCATTCAAAGGAGTCAGGGAGTGAAACATGTCCAGGTTCATTCAAAACCCAAAAGGGTAGTGTGATACTGTGGCAGAACCGACTGTTAATACTGGTTTGTGTTTTACGTTTTTTGGTTTGCAAAATATCGCGGTAAGCAAGAGTCTCCACTGACTTTTATTTCATCCAATCATGGAAAAGGAAAAAGAACAGAAAAAAACCTTTTTTCGAGATACTCTGAGTATGGGGAGTAGATTATAGAAAGGGAAGGTGTTAGCACCCTTTCTATCTGTAGTTATCTACGGGATCTTAGGTACTTGCTCATTTTTCAAATTGCTTGTGTGTGTTTGTCTTGAAAATGTTTACTTCGTGATAACCCATGTATCAGTCCTCAAGGATGTGACGAAGTTGTTTTGAAGATTTGTTTTGAAAGGTGTTTGTGTGAAAAGTTTTTATTGAGCAAGTACTTAAGATTCTACCTACTCGAAAAAAGATTGTTCGTTCTATTTCCTTTAGACAGTGCTATCCTACTATTAAGGAGTAGGTAGCATCGTCGTTGGAGTTGTACGGGACATTCGAAAGGGACAAGTACAATCACTAGGAAATAGTTAGAAAACTTTAGTAGTAACCCTAAAGTCTTAATATCTTTCCGAGACAACATTTCCGAGGCAACATTTTGATCTTTTAGACTGGAGGGCAACCACTAAAATCTCCTATGTTTAACGATTGCTTACCGAAGGCAACCGAAGTGAGGTAAACCCTAGGAGTGAATATGTGCATATGATTTGTTTCAGATGTTTAATCTTTGCACATTAGGTGATCTATCGTTTTAATTTTTCAGACATTCTTGTCATATAATCCTATTAGCCACACATCTGGACAGTTAAAGATTGCGGAAATTAAAAGTGCGATGAAATAAAACCTAGCTATTACAAGGATTCAGGGAGAGGGATTAATTACATAACCAAAAATCGTGGATTTAAACAGTAAATAAAAACTCTAAGTTAACTATTACAAACCCTGAACAGTTACAAAATAATGCACAAATAATTAACAAGCGCGCGGGGAATTAATTACGAGGACAGTTGAAAAGATAACCTAAAACTCTAATTGAGAGAAAACAATTTTTGTTCTTGTGGATTTTTATTCGAGAAAACATTTAATTTCAAATTAATTAAACCTAATTTCTGATTGTTTTTAAATTATGAAAGAAATTAAATTAACCTAATTTTTCTAATTAAATTAATTAATTAAAGAATAGAAAATATTTTGAACAAAAAGATTTTGTATGTTTTTGGTTTTTTATTTGAGAAAAGAAATATAAATTGTAAAATTAAAACCTAGATTCTATTTGATTTTAAATGAAACAAAAATTAAATTTACCTAACTTACTAATTAAATTAAATAATGTTTTATTAAAAAAATGTTTTTTTTTTGTGTTTTTGTGATTTATTGATTTTATGATTAATTAAAAAAACAATTAATTTTTTGGTGAAAAATAATTAAACAAAAATAATTAAAACAAAAGAAATAAATAAAGAAAAGAAAAAGAATGGGCCTGTATGCTAGCAAAAAGGGGGTGTGAAGCTGAAATTCCAAGCCCAATAAGCTCCAAGCCTGGTCAACCATGTTGGATTAGGTGCAAGCGTTGACCCGAGGAGTATCATGGACCTTCATGGCTGGAAGCGTTGGATCTGGATAGAAGTGCATCCAGTGGTCAGGAACTGCTAGCGCATGGTGGATGGTTAAGAGCATGGTACACTTGATTACATGAGAAAAAATAATACAAAGAGATTGTTGGGACCTGGGATCGAACCCAGGTCCTTCTACTCATCACCAACGATACACTTCCAACTGCGCTAGCTTGTTAACTTGTTTGTATAATGAGAACAAAATACAATAAATAAAATAAAGCAGTAAATTCAGAAAAGCGCGCAAATTTCAAATGAGCCAATGGTGGACTACCGCATACTATCTTCTTCGCTGTAATCGTCGTATTAGGTGAAGGACTTTTACCTACAGACATAAGTGTGTAGCTATATCCCCTACAAAATTCAAAAATGCATAAAACGCATGATAAATGATATCTAAATACATTGCTCCATTCGTGGTGATCTCGTGAACACCCTGGTATCCTTCTTTTTGGCTAATTTCACCTGTGTAAGAAAGCCCGAAATTGCAAACGTAAACCCTAATAATGGCAACATCGTTTATAGGCTTCAAAAACGCAATTGAATAATACAGTTAGCTTGCAAACATGATGAGGATTACAAATATATGACTTAAATGTGCTAAAGATGCCAAGAATACAGTAATCGATTTTGAGTTTGAGGGCAAACCGTGAGAGCAATTATGCGTGTTTCTGGGTGCTTCAAGCCTTGCAACTGATCCAATTGGCTTCTGGGAAGGTCCAAGAATCGATTAGCAGCGTTGGAATGGTCTGACTTGATCTCTAAATGCAAAAACGATCCAGCACTTTTTGTCACTTTTTTGGAATTTGGTTTGGTGTTTTCACAACTTCTCAACCCATGTTCTTGATCTGCAATTGTTGTATACATATAGTAGACTGAATTAGGTCAATAAAATTGTATCATATCTTTGAGAATTATGAAAATGTGATTTGATTTGATTCATGTATGATATCTTTCTAAAACAAGCTTCAATCCAATCTTATCCAACCCTAATGATTCTTGCACGAATTGATCATCATGATAGTTGTACATGGACTCCAAATATGCACAAAAATCTCAAGATTTGATTTGTTTTCATTATTTTACCATTTATTTTGATTTATTTTGATTTAAATGAATAAAAAATCAAAATAAATGATAAAAGTAATAAAATAATAAGTGGAAAAGCTCAGGGGTCGTGGGTCCTATTAGAAACATGTTTCAAGCAAGAAAACATGGGCCCCTTTGGAAAAAATGCAAATTTGATCAATGTTGACTTTTGACAATTTTCCAAAAATTGCCAACTTTGACAATGCACAACTCTCTCAAATTTTATCCTAGAGAGGTGTTCTTGGACTTTTTAGAAAGCTTAGGATGTCCCCTAAACAACCCTTTTGGTTTCATCTCATTTGGATCTTACTTGTTCATGTATGAAGCTTTGACCCAAAAGGTGTTTTTGTTGACTTTTCAAAAGGACCTATAATGTAGAAATTCATATCTTTTTATGATTGCATATTTTTAACTTGTAGGCTGAAGATGAATTGTAGGGAATTGCATCCTCTTCAAAATGAGCCTTCGATGGAAAATTTATGATAAAGTATGAAGAAATTATGCTTGGTCAAAGTTGGGTTGACTTTTCCTGCAAAACCCTAATTTAGCAACTTCTGAGTTTTGATGAATTTGGAGCATTACTTGAGGAATCATGATCAACACTTGATCAAATGATGGAAGTCACTTTAAAATTTTGATGTTAACCAAAAATCTTGAGGTTTTACTATATGTGGGCCACAATTGACTTTTGACCTAATACAGTCGATTCTCAAGCATTTAAGCAGTTGATTGAGCAAACTTCTTTGTGCAAGGCATGAAACTTGACATGGATGATCATAGGAACATATTAGGACCTTGGGAAGCATTTGAGTCCTTTGTGGTTCACACATCTTTATTGCTGTACCACAAAATTTTCCCTCCCATATTTCTCAATACATGTCAAGTGAGGTCCTCAAATTGATCAAGGAAGTCCAATTGTTGACCAGACAAACTCTCGCCTAACGCATTTTACCTCAAATTAGCGTTTCATTTTGCATCAAGATGCTTGAGTCCAAAGGATCCCAAATGCTCACCATTGTCCTAATATGTTCTCAAGATCATCCATGCCAAGTTTCAAGCCTTGCGGAGGAAGTTTGCTCAGTCAATCACTTAAGTGCTTGAAAATATATTGTGTTAGGGCAAAAGTCAATTGTGGTCCACATACAGTCAAACTTCAAGGATTTTGGTCAACATCCTCATTTTGAAGTATTATTCATCATTTTATCAAGGTTTGATCATGATTCCTCAAGGATTGCTCACAATTCATCAAAACCCAAAAGTTGCTAAATTAGGGTTTTGTAGGAAAAGTCAACTCAACTTTGACCAAGCATAACTTTCTCATAATTTATCAAAAATGATCCATCCAAAGCTTATTTTGAATAGGATGTAATTCCCCATAATTCATCTTCATCTCCCTAGTTCAAATTATGCATTCACAAGAAGATATGAATTTGGACATTATAGGTCATTTTGAAAAGTCAACAAAGACACCTTTTGGGTCAAAGCTTCATACATGAACATGGAAGACTCAATTGAGATTAGACCAAAAGGGTTGCTTAGATAACATCTTAAGCTTTCTAAAAATTCTAAGAACACATCTCTAGGGTCAAAATTGAGGGAGTTATGCATTAACCAAGTTGACCCTTTTTGCAAAATTGCCAAAAGTCAAATGTGTCCAAAATTGCATTTTTTGCTAAATAGGCCCAACTTTTTATGCTTGCACAGAGTTTGTAATGTGATCCAAGACCTATGAGCCCTTCCACTTGTCATTCTTTTATTTTTTTTATTTATTTTGATTTTATTTCATTTAAATCAAATAAAATCAATATAAAATAGTGAAAATATCAAAAACTAATTAAATCTTGAGATTTTCTGCATGATTAGGTCCATTACACAGCTGGAAACAAGATCAAATCATGCAAGGTTCAAAATGGACAGAAAAAGATTAAATTTGCTTGTTTTGGAAAGATTTGGTACAAGGATCAAATCATGAATCAATATTCATAATTGGAAGAGATTTGATACAAAATTGCAACCCTAATGCACTCTAGTATACATAAGGAACAAAAGCAGATCAAAAGGAGGAGGCTAGAGGCGTGAAAAGGAGAGAACGGATTTCAAAAATTCAAGAAAAAGTTGCAAACTGATTTCCAAGTTTCAGGCCATCTCAAGCCATTCTAATCATACCAATTGTTGTACACCAAAATTTCCCCCCTCATTTTATCAAGATTTTCCCTCACAAGACCTCTTTGGACTCAAGACCAGATTAGGGTTTGCTCAGCTCAAGACATCTCCTTGCACTATTGACCTGAAATTAGGGGTTGAGTTTGCACAAGGATTTTTGGACTTCCAATGCCTCATGTTACTTTCATACTTAATGTTGGACTTATAAGATTGCCCATACCAAGTTTCAAGCCTTGAATCAAATTTTTGCCCAGTCAATTGGACAGTTGACCTAAAAATCAATTGTATTGGGGAAAAAGTCAACTGTGATCAATTTACAGTCAAACCTCATAATTTTTGATCCAGAACAACATTATAGACTCATATGAACCATTTGATCAAGTTTGGACCACAACTCCTCAAGAAATTTGATCAGATCATCAAAAGGGCAAAATGGTCAAAATTAGGGTTTTTGACTGTAGAAGGGCAATTTCTGATTTTTCACCTAGCCAATGGAAAATTTGGTTCAAGTATATTTTCAAGGACTCAATGGAATCATCTTGACCTATTCACAAGGTTCAAAAGATCTCAAATGCATTGGATTGACAGATGAATTTTCCAATCAACTAATCAAAAATCAACTGTACACTAAAAAGTCAAACTTTGGCTTTTTGTTAAAATCAAGTGCCAAGGGTCATTTCTCATCAAGATGTGTCAAAACATGAAACTTGTTCACCAAGAAACCTAATTTTCAAAATCAGGGTTTAAAATGGAAAATTTCATAACTTAGAAATTTTCTAAGTTATGAAAATTTCTTATTTTTTCCCAACTTTTCCCAATTTTTTCACCATGATGCAATTGGATTCAAAGAAAACTTCCAACATGAAAGTTTTATTCCTCCACAAAATCTACAACTTTTATTCACAAAGTTTTCCCAAAAGATGCTTTGATCTCAAGTTATGATTTTGTGAATAAGGGTCCATGAAACTTTTAACTTCGTGAAATTTTGCCCTAGTTTAGGCAGGATATTGACCTATCTTCATGGCAACTTTTCATATAGTTACAAGTGGAATCTCAAAATGCATTTCAAAGATGGATTGTTTAGCATGTTACAAGCTTTTCAAAATGTCCAAGAACTCTCCAAGATCATTTGTGGTTAGGGAGAATCGAAGGAATGAAAATGGCTATTTCTCACTTTTGTCCATGGCATTTTGCACATTGCTACAAGTTGCAAATCTGTCCTAAGCATGCTTGTACTTGTTTTACAGGTCTTAAACCTTTCCAAACTCCTTAATTTAATGCAAATACAATGGATATTGGTCTTATTCTGAGTTATGGAGCATTACACATTGATTTATTCCAAAAATGGCATAAAGGTAGCAATACCATTTCCATAAAGCACACTTTATGCAATTTTGTTTTCCTTGAGCCTTGAACCTGATCTCTTGATACAAAAAGTATCCATAAACTTCAAAAAAATCTCACCAACCCTATGCAGACCTTGAGCTAGCTTGTACAACCTTGGCCTTTGTCACTTCCCACCTTTTCTTCAAAAACAAGCAATTGTGCAAAAGTCAGCATATCTCTTGTATCTGTTAAAACCAAGACTGGTGACCATTTCAAACAAGCTTAGCATATCACACCAAGCCTGAAGCACGATTGCCAAGCCTCTAAAACACCCTTAAACACAAAAACACCAAGTTCTTATCAAAACAGGGCAAGCCCTGCAGAACCACTTCCAAAACATATTCCACTCGTGCGTTTTGCCTTGAACCACTTCAAACACATTGCATGCATCCCATCCAAGCTACCCAAGCCCCTGTCCAGAAACTGTAACTTCATTTTCAAGCTTCACCATTTTCAATTTCTGAGTTTGCAGGTTGAGTTCTATAGGGAGGTCCAGGCCATTTCAAAGCAAGCTAAGCATTGGGAAAGGTCAAGGGAACATCAAGCAAGCTCAGAAAACCTTCAGGCCTCACTCATAACTCCTACATTGCCATATTCGAACTTGAATGAAACAGGTATTTCTCAAGATTCTAACTACTTATTTAGACATCATTAAGCTTAGGTTTGTGAAGCAAAAATGTAGTCTGTAATGTGCTTGAGTTGTACATATGCATAGCTTCCATTTTTATTAATTGAGCAAGGAGAATTTAGATGTTGAACATGCTGAAAAAACTAGGTCAGAATTTAGGGCTAATGAATTTCTCTCTGGTCTTTGAGAGTTAGATCAAGTTTTTTATATCATTAGAATCGTGTGATGATGAGCTATAACTTTCATGTTGCAAGATTTTGTTTTTAAGCACGTATGTAGGAGTTACAAGTTTGTACATGGTGCACGAGTTTTCTGGTTCAAAGGACAGGGATGAAGTGTGACGTGGGCCTGGGCCTGGCTTGCCTTGCTGTTTGCACCCTCCATTGTGTTATTTGCACCCTCTAGCCCATTTTCTTTATTTTTGCATATTTTTCATTTTTTTTTATTTTCTGACTTTATTATTTTTTCTTGAACAAAAATTCATAAAAATATTTTCTTTATTTTTTTGCATTTTTTATTTTTTTATTTTTATTTTTTTTTTGCATAAAAAATAATTATTAGGTTAATCTACTTATATTTTCTTAAATAAATTTGTAAATAATATAAAAATATCCTATATTTTTATTTTTATTATTTATACACTTAAATTAATATTTTTATACAATATTTAATTTTTTAACATTTTTTGCATATTTTATTTTCTTGTAAACAAAAAATGAATAAACAAATAATATAGAATATATTTTCTTAAAACAAAAATTAGGGTTTCTTCACCCTTTCAAAAATAATTAATATTTTTCTTATTTTAAGCTTAAATGATTTAGTTTTCACATACATACAAAATTAATACAAAAAACATTCTTTGCATATTTATATTTATTTGTACATTTAAATAATTGTCCATTTATTTATTTGTAAATTAAATTCAATATGGTTGTAATTGTTTTAGGGTTTTATTTTGAGCAATATCCCCTTATTCAAAACTTGTATCCCCCTCCCCATAATTATGTTGTAATAGTCTTAGATTTACTTTTACGCATTTTATCGCTTTCAAATGCCATGATAGTAAATTAGGGTTTTGTATGCAAAGACCAAAAACAAAACAAATAGCATGACTAAATACAAGATAAAAATGCATGAAAAATGACAATACAATGCACACAAGCACCCCTAGGGTTTCATCCACTTTGTTGCCTTAAAATGGCCATGGTATGCATGCTAGGTATCTTGGCAAAACAAAAACAATACAAAAAGATCATAGTCCCTCGATGACGCTATCTTGGTTGCCTAAACAAAAATGATCTAGTCCCACAACACTTGCTAAGATACTTGCAATATTGTTATCATGGTCATTCGATGACCCACGCCCGTCCCGTTTAACATCCAAAGATAAGGTTGTTTACCAAATGCAATGATAAAATAACAATGTCAAAGGGTTAAAAATGTGTAGGAAAGATCTTTGAGTAGGGTAGACAACTCCTAGTTACTTGATCTCTTGCAAACCATCCTTGCTAATTTCAAAAACACACACACAATTTCAAAACATTTTCCCAACAAACTTTCAAACATTGAAACATTTTTCAAATGACAAACACCTTTGTATACATTCAAACAAGAATCATTACAAAGGTTGCCTAAACAAAGGCCTCTTTTCAAAATACTTTCAAAACCACACACAAAAGCACCATTTCAAACAATTGAAAAGCAAAAGCAAGTGATCTAAAACAAGTAACTAAGAGCCCATGGAAAACCATGGATGAAAAGGGTGCTAGCACCTTCCCTTTTCATAATCTACCCCCCGAACCCAAAAACAATCTCAAAGGTCTTTCCTGTACTCTTTTACCTTTCCTTTTGGATAAAATAAAAGTCGGTGGTGACTCTTGCTAAACCGAAACATTTGCAAACACAAACACAAAACCTCAAGTCAGTTCTCCCACCGCATCACAGAACTGGCGACTCTACTGGGGAAAATATAAAAGTGGAGTTACCTTAGGGTTTAGATCACCTTTACATGCTTATCTTGTTTGACTTGTATGCTTTACACTTTGGTTCTATTGTTTGGGTTTGAATCCTCTACCCGGATTTGGGAAACATTCATAGGTAAATAGCAATACATTATGGAAACTGTGCGGGGTATACCGACATGGTCTAAGCAATAGCTATATTACTACGACATATTTGTGGGTACCGGTAGCCTTTGAGTCAATCAAAGAGAATACGGGGCCGCTGAGTGACGTCATGAAGCACTAATGGACTTTTAGAATCTTTACTTGACCAACTTGGCCTTTTTAGGGGTAGTGAGATGATCGACTTTGGTGCAGTCCGAAGTTGGTAGATACTCGATACTACACTCATTGAGGGTTGTTTTCTTTAAATATTTCGGTCGCCAGTAAAGTGGCTAAACTGAAACAATGAACACAGAAAATAATCCAGTGATATTGAGCTCCTTAGAACACGGTTACTATTTATAGGACAAGTTGAGCCAACTAAACTTCAAGAGGGTACTTACCTATGAAACCCCATGCAAGCCTGAAACTAGGATCTTGTGTGATTTGTTTGTACATATATACTTGTGCATAACATCATGAGCATCATGAAGCATCATATGCATCCACTAACCATTTCAAGGATTTGGATCTTCATATTTGTCCCTGTTTTGTAGGTTATGGAATCACTCCGCAGGAAAACTATTCAGGTCAACCTTGTGAGAATTCCTCCTCAACTCAAGGAGCTTGCTTCTAGGATTCCTGAGAATTCTCCATTCACCGAGAGACATGGTCTTCTTCTCAACTTAGTCAACACCAACACTGAGGAGGATATGCTGAAAGTTCTCTTCCAGTTCTTTGACCCCCTACACCATTACTTTACATTTCCTGACTACCAGCTTGTACCTACTTTGGAGGAATTTTCTCAACTCTTGAGGATTCCTATTCTCCATCAACTACCTTTCAACGGTACGGAAAGAGATCCAAAGCCTGAAGATGTTGCTCAAGCCCTACACTTGCAACCATCTGATTCCATAGTTCATTGGGAAACCAGAAGTGGTGTCAAGGGTTTCTTGTCAAAGTTCCTGTTTGAGAAGGCCCAAGAATGCTGGAATTGATTAGACCTACAAGCTTTTGAGGAGATTGTGGCTCTTCTCATATATGGGTTGGTCTTGTTCCCAAACCCTGACCAGCTTATAGATGTCAATGCTGTCAAAATCTCCATGGCTCACAACCCGTTGCCTACATTGTTTGGGGATATCCTCCACTCTTTTCACACTCG
Source organism: Vicia faba (assembly GCA_948472305.1). Taxonomy (NCBI): domain Eukaryota; kingdom Viridiplantae; phylum Streptophyta; class Magnoliopsida; order Fabales; family Fabaceae; genus Vicia; species Vicia faba. The sequence continues at coordinate 106,761 of CATIWC010001960.1, forward strand.
TACAATAAGGAAAAGAGGTGTTCTCATGTGCTGTACTCCTCTACTGGCAAGATGGTTTATTTCTCATCTCCCCAATCAGTTTTGAAGAATGAGCAAGGTCTGAGGTGGTCACAACGGTTGATGACCCTTACACATTCAGATATCCATTGGTGTTCTCGATCAAAAGAGAATGTCATTATCATTGACCATTGTGGGGAATTTCCTAATGTCCCTCTACTAGGCATTAGGGGAGGCATCACCTATAACCCTTTCTTGGCTCTGAGATAGTTTGGGTATGCCCAAAGGGATGGCCCACATGGCATGTTGATTCCAGACTTGGTTTTTGACTTCGACAACGACGATCAAGGACTTCGACAAAGGTTCATCCGAGCTTGGAGAATGCCCAACATGGTAGACAGTAAGACCTTGGGACACAAGAATTCCATCCCCCTTGAGCCTTACCTCAAGTGGGTACGAACCCGCGCCCAAAGTCTTATGATGCCTTACCCCTACATGCTTCCTGTGATTATAGAGCCTGTTATGGAAGGAGAGGTTCCATACGCCCTCCTACATCCTGATATGCCAACATCACTTGAAGATTTGCAAAGGAGTTGGATACAGCTCAAGGGAGAACGCGATACTTTTGAAGCCCAATTTTACACCAGTGAGAAGAAGGTTTTGGAACTTACTCATCAACTTCACGAAGAGCAGACTCTCAACACCTACATTGCACCAAAGAGGATGTGCAACGTCTTTTTACCTTAGAATTTTGTATTATTTTGCCCATGGGGCATTGATGTACTAACAAATTCTATCTTATTAATATGACGTGTGTTCCTTTTTGTTTAAAACAAATTTGAATTTCTGAATCCTTGAATGCATTACATGAATACATATCATTCATCATATGCATAAACAGGTCTTCACACCAGGTTTCCTTATCTCTCTGATGTTTATTTCGGCAAGATGGATATTTAGCAGATGGTCAAAGACTTACAAGTGCAGAATTCATAGTTCCAACAGCTACTCATGATCTTGGCTAAGGGTCATGAGGAGCTCAAGACTTTGCTGGAAAAGGAAAAGGAGAAAAAGAAAAAGAAGAGAGTTGGTGTGGCTACTTTGGGTAGAAGATTTGAAGGTCAAGCTAGAAGGGTCCTGGATTTCCCCTCAACATCTGATGAAGAGGTAGGAAAAGGAAAGGGAGCTGCAGTGCCATCTGAGTCTGAGGAGGAAGAAGAAGAAGAGGATGAAGACTATTCTGAATAGCAGTACCCTCCTGCAGATGACAAATACAAGAACTTGGAAGAATGTCTGGCAGCTATGGAGATACAAAGAGTGCCTGGGCTGGACTTCGAGGAGCTAGGTTTGGTTTTTGGAATTGTCATTCCCCCTAAGTTTAAGGTGCCTCTTTTTGCTAAATACGACGGGTTGTCTTGTCCCAAGATGCACCTACGATCTTATGTCAGGAAAATCCAACCATATTCTTCTGACAAAGACCTGTGGGTACATTTCTTCCAGGACAGTTTATCGGGGACACAGCTGGATTGGTTATACCAGTTGGAGAGGTCTGATGTGCATAATTGGGAGGATTTGGCGGCCGCCTTCTACAGAAAGTATCAATATAATGCGGATTTAGCACCAACCCGTACTCAATTACAGAGTATGGGCATGGTCTCAAATGAAGGTTTCAAAGAGTATGCTCAGAAATGGGGAGACTTGGCGGGAAGGGTGCAGCCACCTCTATCTGAGAGGGAGCTAGTGGATATGTTCTTGGGGACTCTGTCAGGTCCTTTATTTAATCACCTGATAGGAAGTTCGTCTGCGGGGTTCACCGAGTTAGTTCTGACTTGTGAGAGAGTTGAAGCCAGAATCAAGAGCGGGAAAATTCAAAAAGATGCAGTTGCTTCTGCTGCCATCAAAAAGGCTTTTCCAGCCAAGAAGGAAGTATCAGCTGTCTACTCCCAAAGAGGTCAAGCAAGAGTTGAGCGCCGGCCAGCGGTGGGGGCTGTAATGATTCAGAAGTCTGCAGCTGATCATCCCAGAAATAATCAACCCAGAACCAACCAAGCAAGGGTGGAAAGGCCTGTACGGCAATTCACCCAGATAAACATGACTCCTGCTCAGGTCCTCCCCCATATTTTGAAGTTAAACCTTGCCAGTTTGAAATAGGCTCCGAAGAATATGAATACATCTTCTCCTTACTACCATGTGAATGCCAAGTGTGCTTATCATTCAGATAGCCTGGGGCATGACACCAACCATTGTTGGGCCCTCAAGAAAAAGATTCAGGATTTAATAGACGCTAAAGAAGTTGAATTCGACTCCCCTGAAAAGCCAAATGTGATCTCTGCTCCAATGCCAAAGCATGGCCACCACGCCCATGCTGTTGAAGAAGATCTTTTTGTTGCTACTGTTGATGATTTGATGACTCCACTATCGATAATCAAGTTGAATTTGCTGAAGGCTGGGATTTTCCCAGGTTGTGAAGAAGATTGCTACCTTTGTTCATCTTTACCAACCGATTGTTTGTTGTTGAAGTTAGGCATTCAACGCCTAATGGATAACCAAGAAATCCTTTTTGAAAATACTCCTGTTACACCGACTCCTGTCAATGATGTTTCAATAATTACCATATCCGCCAATCTTTCCAAGGTCTCCAGAAGACCTGTTAAGATTACATCCGATCCGAATATTGCACCATTGAAGATAACCATGTCGGGGCCCGTTCCCGTACAAGTCCAACAAATCAATACCGTGGAACTATGGGGGAGAGATCTTTTACCACGACATTAAACAAATTGAATCAACTAAAGAGAGTTCTGATGAAGAGACTTCCGACATTGGAAACATTGTCAGAACGACTAAAATCACCCGTAGTGGAAGAATTTTCTCTCCGGAGATTTCCCCTCCAAAGGCAATCTTTGGACCCTCGGCTGCTTCTAAGGTTACTCATGTATCGGTCAACATATCTGCAAGAAATCCAGTTATTGAAGAAGTTGTAACTCCTGTAGTTGTCCCCTTTGCTACTGCTGATAATAGAGGGAAAGGGATCCAAGAAGAGCCCGTCAGGACGAGGGCTCAACCGTTGATCATCCCTGAAACCACTCAGAAAGAAATGGATGAGATTTTGAAAATAATCAAGAAAAGAGATTATGATGTCATGGAACAACTGGGGCAAACCCCCTCAAAGATATCAATGTTAGCCCTGCTGCTTTGTTCAGAAGCTCATGCTAAAGCTTTGATCAGATTTTTGAAGACGACCCACGTGCCACAGGAAACCTCTGCGGATCAGTTCCAGGAATGTGTGGCTAGCCTAACAGCTGACAATGGTCTAGGATTCTCCGATGCCGATTTAACATCAAAGGGGAGAAAACATAATGTCGCACTGCATGTTTCGGTGGAATGCAGAGGGACTACTCTAGCACACGTTATGGTAGACACTGGTTCTTCGCTGAATGTCTTGCCGAAGAAGGCCTTGGATAGGTTAGATTGTGAAGGCCTAACCATGAAACCCATCAACATCATTGTCAGAGACTTTGATGGTTCTAAGAGGATGGCCCACGGGTAGGTGGACATCCTGATTAAGATGGGAACTGAAACCTTCAACTCCACATTCTACGTGATGGACATCCGTCCTTCCTATTCTTGCTTATTGGGAAGACCCTGGATTCACCATGTTGGAGCCGTCACTTCAACTCTGCATCAAAAGCTCAAGTACCCTGTCCATGGGGAAAATTATAACTGTTCATGGCAAAGAGGAATACATGATAAGCCATCTAAATTCTTTCCGCTATATAGAATTGGATGGTGAATTCATCGAAACCCCCTTTCAGCATTTTGAAGAGGTAGCTCAGGAGATTTCAGCAACCAAGACAATGTCTTCTGTATCTATGATTACCAGACCTCTGCCTCAGATGTAGTCACTTAAAGATGCAAAGGTTGTGATTGAAGAAGGAGGAATCACAATCTGGGGGCAGCTTCCCGACTTTCCCTTTAAATCAGATAAATTCGGCTTGGGTTTCACTTCGGATAGTCAAAAGGTTGTGCGTCGCTCCCGAGCTGGAGGGACACCAGTGAGGATCACCCATCATGGAGTCAATGCATTGGAGGATAGTGAAGAGGAGAGAAACTTGGAAGACTGGATTTTTCCTACTGTGGATGGTGGACTATGTAATTGGGAAGCAAAAGACTTTGTTCCCATTACTTTCATGAATCAGTAATTTATCTTTCAAACATTTATGTTGGTTTGTAATAATTCTCAGACAATTCGTACACTTTTAACCTTGTGCCTTACCCGAAGCACATAGGTCCATTTGTAAGGGTTTGATTTTTCATCTTCATATGCCATTTTAATGAATCATGGACGTTTTCACATATAAACTTTTGTGTTCATTGTCTTTCTTTTTACATTTTATTTGTTTAAAGGTGGTTATCCCTTACACACACCCACACTCACAAATGCAGGTACCCTTCCATTCCGGATTCCATGGGTAACAATTCTACTATGGCCTTCAGTGACTCTGAAGATCTGGTCTACCATGCCGAATACGAAGGTGATGGAAGACTGTGAAGTGCCGGGAGAATTGGCTAGGCTGCTACAACAGGAAGAAAGGGCTATTCTACCTCATGAGGAGTTGTTAGAGACAATCAACTTGGGAACTAAGGAAGACAGAAAAGAAATTAGAGTGGGTGCCAACCTAGAGCCAAGTGTCAAAGAGCGCCTAATTCAGTTGTTACGTGAATATGTTGAGATCTTCGCCTGGTCATACGAAGACATGCCGGGACTCGATACAGATATTGTGGTTCACCGTCTCCCTACAAGAGAAGACTGCCCACCAATTAAACAGAAAGTCCGCCGCATGAGGCCCTACATGTCTGAAAAGATCAAAGCTGAAGTTATAAAGCAGTTCAATGATGGATTTCTTGCTGTTACATCCTATCCACAATGGGTTGCTAACATTGTGCTTGTGCCTAAGAAGGACGAAAAAGTGAGAATGTGCATGGATTACAGAGACTTAAACAAGGCTAGCCCTAAAGATGACTTTCCACTACCGCACATTGACATCTTGGTTGGCAATACAGCTCAGCACAGGGTATTTTCTTTCATGGACGGATTTTCAGGTTACAACCAGATCAAAATGGCACCTGAAGACATGGAGAAAACTACTTTTGTTACACAGTGGGGTACGTTCTTCTACAAAGTGATGCCATTCGGACTGAAGAATGCTAAGGCAACCTATCAACGTGCCATGGTAGCTTTGTTTCATGATATGATCCATCATGAGATAGAGGTCTACGTAGATGACATGATAGCCCGATCACAGACAGAAAAAGAACACCTTGACCATCTGCCAAAGCTGTTTGTCAGGTTGAAGGAGTACAGGCTCAGACTGAACCCTAACAAGTGCACTTTCGGAGTCAAGTCCGGTAAACTGTTGGGTTTCATTGTCAGCAACAAAGGCATCGAGGTTGATCCTGCCAAAGTCAAAGTTATACAAGAAATGTCTTCCCCTCGCACTGAGAAGGAGGTCAGAGGTTTCTTGGGACACCTAAACTACATTGCTAGGCTCATTTCTCACCTAACATCTACCTGTGAACCAATCTCCAAGCTGTTGAAGAAAGATCAGGTGGTTAAATGGAATGATGACTGTCAAGTTGCTTTCGATAAAATCAAGGAGTATTTGCTAGAACCTCCCATCTTGATGTCTCCCATCGAAGGAAGATCGCTAATCATGTATTTGACTTTCTTGGAGAATTCAATAGGGTGCGTACTGGGCCAACATGACGAGTCTGGCCGAAAAGAGCATGCCATTTATTACCTTAGCAAAAAGTTTACCGACTGTGAGACCTGATACTCATTGCTCGAGAAAACTTGCTGCACTTTGGTATGGGTTGCTCGCCGACTAAGGCAGTATATGTTGACTCAAACCACTTTGCTGATATCTAAGATGGATCCGATCAAGTACATCTTTGAGAAGCCTGCTCTATCTGGAAGGATAGCTAGATGGCAGATGATCCTGACCGAATACGACATACAGTACACGACCCAAAAATCTATAAAGTGGAGTGTACTAGCTGACCATCTAGCTCATCAGGCTGTCGAAGATTACCAATCCATGAGGTTTGACTTCCCTGACGAGGACATTATGACTTTGGATAACATTGGAGATTTCAGACCATATGAAGGACCTGAACAGGGATCCCGATGGACCCTGTACTTTGATGGTGCCTCCAACGCACTTGGCAACGGTATCGGCACGGTACTTATCTCTCCAGAAGGTTGCCATACATATTTCACTTCCAGACTCTGTTTCAGCTGCACCAACAACATGGCCGAGTATGAAGCTTGTATCTTTGGTCTCAAGGTTGCCATTGACTTGGGAATCAAATCTTTGATTGTATTTGGGGACTCAGCTTTGGTCATCAGTTCGATCAAAGGAGAGTGGGATACTAAACATCTGAACCTCATCCCTTACAAAGAACATGTCTTGACATTGTTACCACATTTTGAGCAAATTACCTTTGAGCACTTCCCGCGAGAAGAAAATCAGCTATCAGATGCTCTAGCTACAATGTCATCCATGTTTAAACTTAACTGGGATAATGAGGCTCCCCAAATCACTGTCGAACGGATGGACGAACCTTCACATTGTCACGAGATTAATACCGAAGAAGTAGTGGACCGACCATGGTTTCGCGAAGTCAAAAGGTATCTCGAGGCGCAAGAATACCCTAAAGGAGCTTCAGTCAACGGCAAAAAGTTCTTAAGGAGATTCTCAGCTAAGTTCTTCTTGAGCAATAGTATCCTGTACAAGCGCAATCATGATTACATTCTGCTCTGTTGTGTGGACAAGGTTGAAGCTGAACAAATCATAGCTGAATTGCACAATGGTACCTTTGGCACTCACTCTAGCGGACATACGATGGCTAAGAAGATTCTACGGGCAGGCTATTACTGGTCTACCATGGAAGCTGACTCCTATCAACATTCCCGCACTTGTCTCAAATGTAAAATCTATGCGGCCAAGGTACATATACCTTCGGTTCCTCTAAATGTCTTAACATCTCCTTGGCCTTTCGCTATATGGGGAATCGACATGATTGGAGAGATCAAGCCTACATCATCCAATGGACACTGTTTCATCCTGGTGGCCATTGACTACTTTACCAAGTAGATCGAAGCAGCTTCCTTTGCATCCGTTACAAAGAATGTGGTTGCCCGCTTCATCAAGCAGAACCTCATTTTCCGGTACAGCATCCCCGAAAGGATCATTACTGACAACGGTACAAACCTTAACAACACTATCATCACCGCTTTGTGCGAGCAGTTCCAGATTCAACATCACAATTCATCTCCCTATCAGCCAAAGATGAACGGTGATGTCGAAGCTGTGAACAAAAATATCAAGAAGATCATACAAAAGATGACAGTCACCTACAAGGACTGGCATGAGATATTACCGTTTTCTCTGCACGGGTACCGTACCACGGCACACACATCAACTGGGGCAACACCTTATTCTTTGGTATATGGCATGGAAGCTTTTTTACCTATCGAGGTTCAGATTCCCTCCTTGAGAATCATGAAGGATGCTGGTTTGAGTGAAGACGATTGGATTTAGACCCGACTTGATCAACTTAACTTGATTGACGAAAAGTGACTTACTGTTGTTTGCCACGGTCAGGCGTATCAAAAACGGATGATCAAGGCATTCAACAAGAAAGTTCGGCGCCAGACATATCAAGTCGGGGATCTTCTAATCAAGCGAATCATCTTGCCGCAAAGTGATCCCAGGGGCAAGTGGACTCCTACCTACGATGGACCATTTGTGATCAAAAACATCTTTTCTGGTGGGGAATTGATCTTAACCACCATGGACGGCGACGACCTGCCGCACCCTGCGAATGTAGACATAGTCAAAAGATACTACACATAAACGACCCGGCAAGTCGAAAACCCGAAAGGGCGACTTGGGCAAAAATGGGCATCCCGGTGAATCGAAAACCGGAAAGGGCTGTTCAGGCAAAAATTAGGGATAAATAAAAAAAAATCTGTACACCCGGCAAGTTGAAAACCCGAAAGGGCGACTTGGGCAAAAAAGGGTTTCTCGGTGGACTGAAAACCCGAAAGGGAGGTCCAGGCAAAAGTTAGGGAATTAAAGTGTATGACTATGTCTCGTCGGATCACTTTAAGGACAATCTCTTCACAGAAAAGCTCCTAGCTTCTGATCAACTCAATCATCTTCGGACGAAGCAACAAATGGACAAGATATCCAGAGTTACGAAGGCTATAGCAGAATGGGAACCCCATGGAATTTTCACACATATCCATCTTTCTTTGTATAAAGTTTTCTCATTTTTATGACAACGTTATCTTACTAGGATGTCTGTCTCCTTTGTACAAAATACTTACACAAAGTTAATACAAAGATACTTCAAAGTGCAGAAAACTATTTGCCTTTTCTTCTTTTTTTACACTTGTGTTTTATTTGAAAACGTCCAATGATTTATTAATGAGCATATGCATGTGAATATAATCACTGTTTACAAATAAACGAAATGAGAAGGAACAATTACTAACAAGTTGGAAGTATAGGAAAACGTCTTTAGGCTATTCCAAGAGAAATCCCCTGCAGTACATCATCTAGATCCCCAGTGGAGCTAAAACTTTGAAATACATATCCCCAGCGGAATTAAAATTCAAAATCCCCGCCAGAGTCAAAACTTCAAGCTCCCATTCCCCAGCGGAGTAAAAACTTTGAACTACAGACCTTCAGTGAAGATGAAACCTTCTTCCCCAGTCGAGTCAAAATTCCTAACCATCAATCCCCAGCGGGAACCATTCAGTTTTCCCCAAATTCACCAGCAAGTTGTCTTAAAGCCTGAGAATCAACCATATAACAGTTAACTTTTATCCCCAACCTAGGATAACTCCCCAGTAGATTGGTGTGATCGGTGGATCTGGAACTGACTGTTTAACGCTGGTTCGCGAAAGCAAGAGTCGCCACCGTCTTTTATTTTCTCCAAATGGAAAGGACAAAAGCACATAAAAATTCCTTATAGAGATTGCTCTCGGTTCGGGAGGTAGATTTATAGAAAGGGAAGGTGTTAGCACCCTTTCTATCCATGGTTATCCATGGGCTCTTAGATACTTGCTCATTTGTGTTTTCAAAATTGTTTGTTTGCTTTTCAACTGTGGGTTTAAAAAAAGTTTCTTTGAAAATTTCAGTTCGACTCTTGTATCAGTCCTCAAGAGTGTTTGAAAAGTTGCTTTCGAAAGCTTTTGAAAAGGTGTCGGTGTGAAAAGAGTTTTTGATTTTGTTTTGAAATTAGAGCAAGTATCTAGAGTCGTCTACCTACCCTAAGGAATTCGTCTGTGTAAATGTCCTTAAGGTAGTGCCATCCCACCATTGAGAGGTAGGTAGCACCACCGTTGGAGGTGTTCGGGTCAATTCGAGGGTTCGGGACATGGTGATCACCGGAGCAATAGGAAGACACCTTAGAAGCTACCCTCATGCCATGTTCATGGACATGAGGACTTACTAAAACGTCCTCTACTCGACGACCACCTTTCGAGGGGCAAGGCAACAGTGAGGCGTACCCTAGGGGTGGTGTGTGATTTGTGTGTCATGTTCATTTATGTTTATCTTGTTCATACATTGGTGATCTACGCGTTGCTTTTATTTTGGAATTCATTCTTTCATGCAAATTATTAACAGTTAAAAGATGCGGAATTAAAAGTCCTACGCTATTACAAAGGCGCGGGTCTACATCGCCAAATTAATCCAAGACCCGATTTGAAATAAAATAAAGTGCGAAAAATAAATATCCTAATTAATCTATTACATGGCTTTGGGAGAATTACATGAAAAAGGAAATAAAATAAGCGCGCGAATTAGAATTATGATCGAATGGGAGGGCGTTGGACCCTTTTAAAGAAATTAAGTTACAATTGATAAATTAACTAAGTTTAAATAAAATGAAGAAATTTTTTGGAGTTTTTTTGCATTTATGGAGTTTAATGAGAATTAATGGAATTAAAAAGAAAAGTTAATTAACCCTAATTCTAAATTGTTTTTTAATTTATTAGAAAAAATATTTAAATTTGACCTAATTTTAATTAATTATTTATATGGCCATTTACTTACAAAAATAATTAATATTTTAATAATGATAAAAGAAAAGAAAAAAGATAAAAGTATAAAACCCTAATTCTACATTTTTTAATTTATTTAAGAAAACCTTGAAATTAAACCTAGAATTAAAAACTAAATTAATGAATAAAATTTATTTACAAAAATGTATTAAATAAAATATTTTTGTTTTGTCTTTCTGATTTTTTTTATTATTTTTTTATGTTAAAGAAAACAAATTAATTTAAAGAATTAAATTAAAACTAAATAAAACAAATAAAATAGGAAAAATAAAAAGAATGAAAGAAAGCAAACCAATGGGGGTGTTGACCCCAATTTGGAGGTTATGTCGCCAGCAATTAGGCCCAATAGAACCTTGGCCTTTTTGACTTTTCATGCTGGCGTGTGGAATGTTTGACTGACGCCTAAGGTAGACAGCTGGTGATGACCCTTGGATTGGAATTGCTTGGGCACGTGGCAGGCTTAGAGGTGAAGCTGCATGGTAGACCTTTGAAGAGAGGGAGTACCTGAACAAGTTGTAAGAAAAAGCATAGGGAAATATGGGGACCTGGGGATCGAACCCAGGTCCTAATACTTGCAAACGTGCCTCTCCACCAACTGTGCCATTTGATCACTTTGTTATTATAATGAAGCGTAATTAATATATTAAAAAATAGGCACTAGTGGTATAAAACACAAAAACGCGCGCCAAGCTTTTGAGTCAACCAACCATAGCCTTCCACGCATCATCTTCCCCACTTGTTCGTTTTGACCTGAAAAAAAAGAGAAAGGATAGCGGGGGTTTTAAACCCCCACTAAGTGGTAAACATGAAAATAGCGAATAGGCCCTGGTTGCTCATAAATTGAGCACGATAGGATGACTGGATTCGTGTGAAGCTTCTGGTTCTGATGGCATAAGTCTCATGTCTCAATTTTTCCAAAATAAGGAAACCCCAATTTCACATCTCTGAAAACCTAAAAAGCATCAATGGCAACTTTGCATATAGGCTATAAAAGCTTAATTGAAATACACCATTAGCTTCAGGGAGTACATATTAGTGCAAAACGATTATTAGAATGCATGAATATGGCATATATATTAAAACACGAATAGGAAAAATGTTTGAGAAAGTCTGAGTCCGTTCTACCACTTCTTGATGCGTGGGGACTGGAAAAGGGTGCAGTTAGGTTCCTTGAAGCCTTGGCAAGCTATTGAAATTGGTTAGAAGCTTTGAATCATCCTCTAATGCAGTTTTCAGTTTTGACTTTTTCTCCAAAAATTGCAAAGTGTGTTCTTAGGTTTGGGCGCAACTTCAAGGTTTCAGGCATTAGGTTTTGCATCTGTATATGTATGCCAATGGATTAGGGTTGAAATTTGAGTCCAAAAACCCTTGTAATCATGAATCAAATATTTGATTTTAATGGCATATTTTTTCAATCTTTTTCATGTCTTTTGGTACCAATCATGGCCAAATCTTTCCTTTTTTGATGTGCACGAATCTTGAGTAACCAATGAGTGATTATACTGCATAAAAAGATTCAAACACATTTGTTTAGTATTTTTTTCATATTTTATTTAATTAAATGAATTAATGGTGATTAAAAATTCAAATAAATAATAAAAAATGATGAAATAAATCCCCTTTGGGCCAAATGGTCGTGCATAGCCTTTGGATGATGATTCTTGGAAGAAAATGTGGCCCATTAGCAATTTTGAGGCATTTGAAGTAAAGTTGACTTTTCAAAATTCCCAAAAATTTCCCAACTTCCACAAGGCATATCTTGCTCAATTTTTAAGCTTTGATCATGTTCTTGGACATTTTGGAAAGGTCTTGAAGTCCTCTAACCGATTCCTTTGGTCCCATATCATTTTGATTTACCAATCTCAAGTTATGGTCTTTGACTTAAAGTCCCTTTTTGTTGACTTTTGAAAATGACCTATAATGTTGAAATTGATAACTTTTTGTGAGAGCATTTCTTGGACTTGAAGTGTGAAGAGGAGTTGTAGGAAATTTCTTTCTCTTCAAAATGAGCTTTGGATGGAATTTTTCTGATAAACCATGTGGAAGTTATGCCTTGGTCAAGTTACAGTTGACTTTTTCAACTGTCCAAATATGGAAACTTTTGCATCTTGAGACTTTTTGAGCCATGCCTTGAAAATCATGATCAAGAATTGATCAAATGATATTTGTGGCTTCAAAATAAGATGTTAACCAAAAATTTGAACTTTTGACTGTCAAATGACCATTTTTCCCCTGCAGTTGACTGTTGAGCAATTAGGGCATTTGACTGTGCAATTTTGTGCTGTAAGTCTTGAAACTTGACATATGGATGCTTGACCTTGTTTGTAGGCATGTGGGACTTTTTTGGGCCCTTGGAAACTTCATTTTCTTTGTCAGAACTAAAACCCTAGTTTTTGATTGTTAGGAGGCCCTTGAACTGTGCAACCCTTGGGGAGATTTTGAAGCATGCTCTTTGCAAATCTTGAAGAATATGGGAGGGCAAATTTTGGGGTACAACAATTTCCCCTGTTCAATCTTATTAGACCTGAGGATGCAGATTGGCTGACGTGCCTTTCGTAATCCGAAGGTGGAAGATGATTGAACACTAGAGTGCCCAGAAATTTGCGCTCACATGGTAGTGTGATGGTGGGAATGGGCTTATAGATGCCATTTGGAGATTGATGGATAGGATGATGGGCTTATAGATGCCATGCTGAGAGGTGATGGATAGGTGGATGGGCTTATAGATGCCATCTGGGTGTCGATCGCGTAAGAGATTCCTTAGCGAGAACTTGCGTACCTGAAAAAGAAAATGAGTACTTGGCCCGTTACAGGAGCTGGTCTTCAATCTTTTTGTATAGATGTGCCCTGACTGGTTATAGGAATTGAATCTGGAGCTTCAAAAAGGTTATGAATGAACCAGGGATGGTTACTACCTCAACGGGACGGTGAGAGAACCTTGGACGATTACTACCTCAACAGGAACGCTGAGAGAATCTTGGGGAGATTACTACCTCAACAGTAACGCTGAGAGAATCTTGGGCGACTTCAACCTCAACAGTAACGCTGAGAGAATCTTGGGCGACTTCAACCTCAACAGTAACGCTGAGAGAATCTTGGGCGACTTCAACCTCAACAGTAACGCTGAGAGAATCTTGGGTGTCTTCTACTGGGATAAGAATCAGGGAGATCCTAGGGTCGATCTGACTGAACTGGAGAAGGCCTCTGACTGGATAAGAATCAGGAAAATCTTAGGGTCGATTTAACTGAATCGGGCAAGGTCTTGGAATATCTTCAACTGGATAAGAATCAGGGAGATCTTAGGGTCGATCTGACTGAACCAGAGAAGGCCTTTGACTGGATAAGAATCAGGAAAATCTTAGGGTCGATTTAAACTGAACCGGGCAAGGTCTTGGAATATCTTCAAATGGATAAGAATCAGGGAGATCTTAGGGTCGATCTGACTGAACCAGAGAAGGCCTTTGACTGGATAAGAATCAGGAAAATCTTAGGGTCGATTTAAGCTGAACCGGGCAAGGTCTTGGAATATCTTCAACTGGATAAGAATCAGGGAGATCTTAGGGTCGATCTGACTGAACCAGAGAAGGCCTTTGACTGGATAAGAATCAGGAAAATCTTAGGGTCGATTTAACTGAACCAGCCAAGGTCTTGAAATCTTCAACTGGATAAGAATCAGGGAGATCTTAGGGTCGATCTGACTGAACCAGAGAAGGCCTTTGACTGGATAAGAATCAGGAAAATCTTAGGGTCGATTTAACTGAACCAGGATAAAGTCTTGGACATAGCTGAGAACTTAACTGGATCTTTTCCTGAAAGGTAAAGGTCAGTCATATGCAATGCATGATATGGATCAAGCAATGATGTTCTCAATATAAATGAGATTGTGAGATATGATGCGTATATGCATGCTATAATGTATGGAAATGTGATGTTTATTGTGATACGGTGGGAGAACTGACTAGTGTTTTGCGTTCGTATTCGCACTTGTGCGGTTGAGCAAGAGTCGCCACCGACTTTTTATTTTATCCTAAAGGAAAGGTTAAAAAAGCACAGAAAAAACCTTTTGAGATATTTCGTGGGTCCGGGGGGTAGATTATAGAAGGGGAAGGTATTAGCACCCCTTCTATCCATGGTTATCCATGGGCTCTTAGGTAGTTGCTTAGATCAATCTTGCCTTGGTTTTCAATTGTTTGAAATGGTGCTTTGTGTGTGGTCTTGAAAATGTTTTGAAAAGATGCCTTGTGCTAGGCTAACCTTGTAACAATTCTTTACTCGAATGTTTTACAAAAGGTGTTTTATCTTTTAAAAAGATGTTTCAAGGGTTTGAAAAGTTGATTTTGAAAGTGTTTGTGAAGTGGGTTTTGAAATTAGGCAAGTGTTTTTATAAGTTTGATCTCAAGTAACTAAGAGTCTTGTCTACCCTATTGTACTCAAAGGTTTTTGTTATGTTTTAACCCCTTTTAACAATTTTGTTCTACCATTGAAATTGGTAGACAATCTTGCATTTTAGGAAGTTTATTCGGGACGGGCGCGGGTCATCGTATGGACCATGAATGCAATGATGCCAAGTGTCTTTGGCAATTTGCTTTGAAGGGACTATGATCATTCCGTTTAGGCAACTTTCGAAAGTGTCATCGAGGGACTTATGATCATTTGATTTTGTTTTGCCAAAGATACTCGACGTGCAAGCATGGCCCATTTTGGAAGGCAACATGTGGGATTACTCTAGGGGGTGCAAGTGTGATTTGTGTATTGATTACATGCATTTGTCTTGTATTAGGTTATCTAGCGTTTGATTTTATGTACATACAAACCCTAGGTCTAACCATGGTATAATAGAAAACTGTAAATTGCGGAATGTAAAATCTACGCTATTACAAGATGGTGTCCGGGAGTGGGGGTATAAATGTACAAGGGGATGAGACTTATAGTATCCAATAAGTTACAACCAAATCGAATGTGCGATCAAGATGTAAATATCGAATATACAAATATAAGATAAAAATGTGTATAGGGCAATATATTGTGTAAGTGTAAATGTGAGATGTATATGAGTATGTGTAATTATGTACAAGTGCGAAATGTGAAATTGAGGCATATTAGGGCTTGACCTAGAGAAATGTATTTTAAATGGATCTTTGGTTTTTGTATGTTTAATTATGTATAAAAGAAAAAGAAAGTGTTTTGATTTAAATGTTCAAGTTTTAATTGTATTATGCATAAAAATAAAAATAAAAGTATTTTAATCACACATTTATTAATTTTAATATTAGAGAAATGTATATATTGTTATGTACAAATATATATGTTAACTAAAAAAGTATTTTTAATTTTTAACTATATAAGATAGAAAAATATATTTTAATTAAGTTATGTGCAAAGATATTTTAATGTGTATTAATAATGTTTTCAAGTTAATGGAATTAAGTATATGAAAAATGTTTTAATTATTTTTTTTGTGAATATTTAAGGAATGTAAAATAATGTATTGGTCCATTAAAAAAATGATTTTTGAAAAGAAAAAAAGAGTTTATGTAATATATGAAAAAGGGTTAGTGAGAGATAAATGATTAGTAGTTTTTTTTTGTTAAACAAGGAATGAAGCGTTTAATGGGCTTCAGAGAAGGGTGAAACGGGTCAGGCCCAGGTTTGGACATTGAACGAAATTAGGGTTAGTGATTTTTAGTTCAGTTGAGACAAAGGACTCTAGGGTTTTGAGACGGCGCCGTGTTCGCTGAGTTCCGTTCATCGTTCTTCTTCCATCCCTGAATGTTTCTTGGTCATGGCTACTGAGTTTAATTTTTATGCATGTTCCTGTACCTCCTTCCGTTCGAGGCCACCGGCGCCACCCATTTTCATCCTCTTCACTCTAGCTCCAACGGCGAAATGAGAGGTATGACTTTATTCAACGCATTAGGGGGCTCGTGCTTTGTATGCTTATTTTTCTGTTTATTAATTCGAATCTATGTGTTTCTTTTGTTGATTATGCGAAGGGGAAAGGAACTGTACCTTTCTGAGGAGACGGAGGAGTGACGGTGGTGGAGGCGCCCAGGAGGCCGGAACGAGCGGAGGGGGAAGGAGAGCGCGATGCTGATGAACTTGATGTCCCTGGTATTCTTGTATATTGCTTTTGCTTACTAGGTTTTATGATGCTTTTACATTGAAAACCTTTTCCCTTCTTTCTTCTTCTCCTATGTCACTGATTGCTTTGAATTGTTGCCTGAGTATTTGCCTATGTTGCCCTGAACATGCTTCTTTCTTCTTCTTCTCTCGTGTTGCCTTTGCTTCTGTCCCTGAGTTGCTTCTGCTTGTCTTGAATGTTTTTGAACTGTTGTTGCCTTGGACTGGATGCCTTTCTGAGATTTATTGCCCAATGATGTTCATGCTGAGGGCTTAGGAATTGGTTTCGTGCTTGACAGTAGGTTTTGACAAGTTATGCTTTTGAGTTTGATAGGCTTATTGCAGGATAAGGCCTTGAATGGTGTTTTGAGACAGGGGTTCTGGTTTATCAGTGTTAGGCAGGTTCAGGGCATTAGCAGGTTTTTTCTTCTTATTCTGGCATAAGGTTTGAGATGTATTTGATGGTTTTTGTATGCTTCAGTTTGGATGATAGGCAGGTTGTTGGTATTAGCAGGTTTTCTAAGCTTTTTGAACTTGGTTTCAGGTTTTTAGGATGGGTTTTGAGGTGTTTCAGGTTTGATGGTTGTTCAGGTTTCTGGACAGTAGGTTTTTTTATATATTTTTTCTCTTCTATTCTTGAACTGTATTATGTTTATTCTCTTTTTTTGGATGGGCTTGAGGCATCAGGTTATGGTGGTGCTGGTATGAAGTTTGAGACGTGTTTTGATAACTTGTGTATTTTTTCTTAGACAGGTATGAACTTATGGCCTATATTGGTTTAGTTCTGAGTTATAGAGGTGATATTGGTGCTTGGTTCAATCAGTCTGTTTTCTTGTGTTCTTTTGTCCTTTTTCTATTGGTCTTTGGCGCCCAATCTTCATTCAAAACTTTGGTATTCTCTTTGACCCAAGTTTGCTGGGTAGTTTCACAAGGTTTCTTGGCATTTTTCCATTTTTGGTAACTGTCTATGCTGTGTAGTTTTAAACAATGCTGAATTGTATCCTCTTCTTTGTATATCTTTTATGTCTTGTTATACTGCCTATGCCTAAGACCTGAACTCTGCTGCTTTATCTCTCTTTTTCCTCTCCAAAGTACAGTTAAAGAATTTAATAATGTTATTATTCTGTACTTTCTGAAGGGGCCCTACTATGCTGGGAAATGATGATAAGATCCAAGTTACTTGCATAACATATCTCTGCATCTTTATCCACCTTTTGTGCTTTGCTACACTTTTTGCATTTCTTTGATATCTTGGGATTTGACTTTGCAGCAATTGTACTTTTGGGTAATCCTTGAGTAAACTTAGGCATTTTGACAGTAACTTCCCTTTTGCTTTGGATAGAAAGTTGAAATTGGATTTTTTCAGTTTAGTTTGAATTTTGGATTTGAGAATCTATGCAGCTTGAATTTGTAACCTATGCTTTTGACATTTGCATTTCATGAATAAAAAAATCTTCCCTCTCTGTGAACCGGGAGAAATCCCGTGATTTGCAGAGAGGGTCAACTGATCCCAGTCAGTAGCCCCTAATGATGAGCAATTTTAACTGTCTTTAATTAACTGCTTTCTGACTTTTCTTTTCCTTTTTTGCAGATAAAAATGGAGCACCGAAACGGAGTGAAGAATGAAGAATTAGAAATAGGATAGAATTTTTATTTTTCAGTTTAATTCTTGTACATTATTATTATTTTAAATACCTTGTAATAAATATTAGTATCCAAATAATAACAATTGTAACAATTATTAAATGTGAAATAAAAATTCCATTGATATTTAATTTTCTTTCGATTCCTTTTCTTTAATTGTTTATTTGTTACTTATAATTCCTTAAGTAAAATAAAATGAAAGTTTAAATTTCAAATATTTTAATTCTTAGAACCATAAATAATCAACTAAACCTTTGATGATAAAAAATAAATGAATTCGACGTATCCATTATCCAAAGCAACGCACAGTCGAACACATAAATTTAATCAGATGCAATTCTTTTTTTCACTGATCCTTTTGCCAAGCACTGTAATTCCACATTGCACATATCCATTTTGACTGGTGGATTCAAACCAACTGCCTCATTTACTGATTAAATCAAGATAACGCGAATTTCAACCCGAATCTCGGAATAAACTGCAAAGTGTGGTAGAATTTAAATTCTTCTGAGAATATGCCCATAAAACCTTAATTTCTGATTAAATGCTAGATAACGCTCGCCTGATCAAAATTGAACCAAAAATCATCCCAACCCTAAGCCAACTGTATGAGACAAATCAGAGCTCTGAAAATCAGTAAAAACCCTAATTTTGCTTGACTGTCAAGAAAAGTTCGTTTGTCCGATTCTTGAGCCAGTTTGAAAAGTCAGGAAATGCTTGAAGCTGAGATTTCTTGGGGAAAAACGCGAGGGCAAATTTTGGGGTACAACAGTTGCCCCTGTTCAATCTTCTTGGACCTGAAGAGTTAGATTGGCAAGTTTGCCTTTCGCGACTTGAAGGTAAAAGGAGATTGGACACTAATGTGCCCAGAAAATTTGCGCTCGTCGATGTGACGGTGGAGTTGAATGGGCTTAAAGATGCCATTTGGTGATGGGCTTAAAGATGCCATCTGGTGCGATAGAATTTTTGTCGGGGGATGGGCTTAGAGATGCCATCTGAGAATGGGCTTAAAGATGCCATTCGGCGACTGCTGGTAGGAGGATGGGCTTATAGATGCCATCTGGACATGTTGAACTGTATGTCAATGGTGAGTGGACAAGTATCAGAAGGGCCTCCATGTTTTGGGGACCTCTCTGAATTGGGGTCCGGACAAGCAACAGATTGACGTCCATATCTGGAGAATCTGTAAGCTATCTGAGATTGAACAAGCAATAAAGCAGCATCCGTTGTTGGGAAGCGTCCGTAAACTATTTTCAAAAATTGAGAAGAGTCTGAATCAGTCGGTAGATTGACATCCGTTGTAGGGAAGAATCCGTAAACTGTTTCAGAAGTCTTGAAGTTGAAGAGGAACCGGTGTAAGGTTTCTTGATGATGCGTCGGAATGGATCTGGAATAAGTATCAGAATGTCGCCGCGTCTGGGTCACATCTGAACTATTTCTGGATGAATCTTGGGAGATGATCTGTCGACTGATCTTACCTGAAAAGGCAAAGGGTTAGTTGTATGTAATGCTATGATGCATGATGCAATGTACGTGACATTGATGTTTATGATATGACTGTAATGAATGCGCATGTAAGCTGATGAGCTAATCTTGCCAAGGATACATGAATCCGAGATGGCTGAAGATAAAAGCGTCTTGACTGCTGCCGGGGAAAATAAATCCCTGGCTGTCGCTGGGGAAGAGAATCCCTGATGACCTCTACTGGGGGGTTCCAAACTAGTAGACCCATGCTGGGGAGGCCAGATTGAGGATCTTCAGCTTGATGGGAAGCAACCCTGGAGACTTCACTGGGGAACTCAAGATTTTTCTTCCTAAAAACTCTGTGGGGCGAAGGTTTAAAAGTCTGACTCTGCTGGGGATTGATAAACTGAAGTTTTAGCTTTGCTGGGGATTTGCAAATATAAGTTACTGTTGGGGAATTTTGATGAACTCCGCTGGGGACAGGAAGAATTTTGGCGAGCGCGATCTTCCGTGGTGGTTAGCTTGAGAAGAATCTGAACAAGCGATAGGTTAACCTCCGTTTACTTGGAGGACCCGGGAACTGTTTTCAGAAATCTTGAAGTTGAATCAGCAATAGAGCCGCATCCGTTGTTGGGAAGCGTCCGTAAACTAATTTCAGAGGTTGCATCTGAACAAGCTGATAGATTAACATCCGTTACTTGGGAAGAATCCATGAACTGTTTTCAGAAGTCTTGAGAAGAATCTGAACAAGTGATAGGTTAACATCCGTTTACTTGGAGAACCCGTGAACTATTTTCAGGAATCTTGAAGTTGAATCAGCAATAGAGCAGCATCCGTTGTTGGGAAGCGTCCGTAAACTGAATTCAAAGGTGCATCTGAACAAGCTGATAGATTAACATCCGTTACTTGGGAAGAATCCATGAACTGTTTTCAGAAGTCTTGAAGAGGAATCGGTGTAGGGCTTCCTGATGATGAGCTTGTGTAAAAACTGCATCGGGTTTTGAACACTTTTGACATTCGAATGCCCCAAGTGGTGATGTAGATAAATTCTTGGCTTATTACAGGTGTTGGTCTACAATCGGTCGTTCACAGATGTTTCCTGGATTGTTACAGGTGTTGATCTGGAATTGTAATAGTTGATTTGTTGGACACTTTTGACATTCGAATGCCCCAAGTGGTGGAGCAGGAGTCTTGAATCAGATTACTCTGCATATTGAGAGATTTCTTGAAATCTTGACTGGACTGCCCTAGGTTAACTGAACTTTGAAAGATCTGTTGGACCTTGACTGGACTGCCCCAGGTTAATTGAATTGTGACATGTCATGCCCCTTTGTTGATAAGGGATTTGATGGAAGTGTTATCCTCTTGAAGTGATTTTGACTTACTGAGAGAGTTTTCGTTCCTCCGAACATTCGCCGTATGAATTTCTTCGCTGTCAAACAAAAGGGTCAAATGCAGACAGTGATATTCGAATAATGCAAAGTTCATGTTTGTCTCGAAGTTTTTTTTCGTTTTTAAAAAAATGCGTTTTTAGCAGAAAACTTTTCACAAGACAAGTTAACACAAGATTTAGAGCAAAGCCCTACAGGAGTCAGGATACCTTTTGTAACAATATGCTTTCGAACTAACCCATGCTTCAATTAGGACTTTTGGAGGGTTGTAACGTGGCCTGGTTCATGGTTTAAGAAACAAAGGATAAAGGCTCAAAGCATATTTGTACCCACCCGCTCTTCGTGATGTTCTTCAACCTAAGCTCAGTTAACT
This sequence comes from Vicia faba, assembly GCA_948472305.1. NCBI lineage: Eukaryota > Viridiplantae > Streptophyta > Magnoliopsida > Fabales > Fabaceae > Vicia > Vicia faba. The sequence goes on from CATIWC010001960.1 coordinate 127,888, forward strand.
GTGCGTCGCACTCTGTTTTGAGTTCGGAACGACTTTTTGGGCGACGGCTCACCAGTTTGAATTTTGGGGAGACAGTCATCATCTCCTTTTTCTTTTTCAACACTTTTCATGTTGTTGAGGGTTTTGTAATGACCTCACTATTTTGATTTTGATTTGTTATCCCTAACTTTTGCCTGACTGTTACCGTTTTCGGGATTACTGTCAGCGGGATGCCCCAGCTTTCTTAAGCCTCCTTTACAGGTTTTGGCTTGGCGGGCTTTTCTCTTTTGAGAGATTGACTGTCTATGTGATAGGGAACCACCCTTGTCTTTTGATTCCAAAGGAATGCTTTCTTTTTTGACTTCGTTCGTTGTATTACGAACTGAGAGTTTGCGACTTCAATGCGCATTTTCTCTCGAATTAACTGAGATACTACCCGGCCCCGGGTTTATACCAATGGTCTTGATTGTTTAGAACAGAAAAATCCTACTTCTTTGGCTCGAAGGGGTTGACTAGGGATTAACTTTCTTATAACTCCAGTGTTTGGGAATTGAAAGAAATGCCTGTACATCATCAGCAAGGTCTGTTCAAAAGCATACTATATAAGATTATGGTATTGTTTCGTCATCCTCCCTCTAAAGGCTTGCAGCTTTTTATCAAGAGTCAGATATCATAAAGAAAAGCATAAGAGTAGTGAAACGAATGGATGAATTCAAGACAAACATATGCAATGCATTAATGAAAACAGAGTTTAACATCAACAGATAATTGTTCGACAGCAAAAGAAATTACAACTTTGAAAGTTCAAAAAGAAGCAAAAGTCTTTCAATTCGAGGTTCGTCACTTCAAGCGGAGAACCCTTTAACGGAAGATCTTCATCTCGCCGTCTGGCATGAATTCCAGCACCCCAATGTCAATCAGATCTTGAATCTTGTTCTTCAAGGCCCAACAGTCGTTGGTGCTGTGTCCCGGGCTGCAGGAGTGGTAAACACAGAATGCGTCGGGATTAAAGTGAGGAGAGGAGATATTGGGCTTCTGAGGAGGATCCTTTACAGTGAGCAAATTGACCTCCAACAGGCGCTTCAGTATGAAGAATGATGGTATTTCAGTCTCCGTAAACTGTCTTCCCGACTTTTCTTGTTTATGCCGATTGCCCCGTTGACGCTGGCGAGGCTGCTGATGGGTTTGTGACCCTGAAGCAAGCAAAGGAGCTTTCCCCTTATCTTCTTGAGTGGATGGAAGTTGAGCGGTGACTTGCTCTTCGACCTCAGATGTTTGCCCCAGTTGGTTGTTTGGAAGCAGTTGGCGGACAAGAACTCTGAGTTCCTCTTGTCTTTGAGATAGGTCTTGGATGAGAGCCATCTGACCCACCAACTGTCCCATCATTTGAGTCCTCAGTGTTGTCAGATCAAACTGCAGCTCCGCAATCTGATCACTCCTGGCATTGTTGGAATTCCCAAGGCCTTTGGTGAGGAGAGCTTTCATCTCTTCTTGCCCCAGAGACAAGTTCAGGAACATCTCCTGCAGCTGAGCAGTCTGGTCTTGGATGTCTTTGACAGACCTTTCTAGAGCCATCTCTTGCTGAAATAAACAGCAGGAGAGTAAGGAAACCTGAAAAAGAAAAGATTGTCAAAATGAAATGCATGATATGTGGATGCATGCTTTCAAGGATCTCTTGGGGTAAACACAAGAAAATGTTAGAGGTTGAACTATGCTCTTGGATTGGAGATCTCTGCACCGGTGGACGTCCTTCCACGAGAATCAAGCTCACCATGTCGAGTGGGTCATAGCCACTGATTCAAGTTGTTGTACTTGAAATTTGATTGGAGAGCTTTGTATCGGTGGATGTCCTTCCACTAGAATCAAGCTCACCATGTCGAGTGGGTCATAGCCACTGATTCAAGTTGTTGTACTTGATCTTTGACTGGATTGGTTAGAGGAGAGACCTCTTGCCCCTTGATAGACGTCTGGCTCAACGTAATCCTGCATCAACAGAACCCTCGAGATCCTTGAAATGGTTATTGAAAATGCTAAAATGCTATGGTATGATGTCATGATGTTATGTTCATGTATGCACAAGCAAGTAAATGTATATATAGGCAAACAATATTCACACAAAGCACACAAGGCCTTAGGTTTAGGCTTGCATGAGGTTCAGGTATTTCCCTCTTTCAGTTTGCTGGTTAAAACCTGTCCTACCAAAAGTAACCGGGTTCTAGAGGTCCCAATATCACTGGATTGCTTTCATTGTTCATTGTTTCGATTTAGCCACTGAACTGGCGACCGAAATATTCCAGGAAAGCAACCCTCAATTGAGTGTAGTATCGAGTATCAACCAACCTCGGACTGCACCAAAGTCAGTTATCTCACTACCCTAAAAAGGTTAAGATGGTCAATTAAGGTTCTAAGGTCAGTTGATGCTTCACGACACCACGCGGCGGCCCCGTACTCTCCTTGACTGAACTCAAGGGTTACCGGTACACACCAAAGTGCCACATCAATGTAGCAGACTGCTTCAACCATGTCGGTATACCCCGCACAGTTCCCTCACAGCCTTGTTGCTACCTAAAAGGGTTTCCCCAGATCCGGGTTAGGATCTATAAAACTCCGATACAAGGCCCACAAATGTAAAGCAAACAAAGCAATCAATTGAAAGTAAAGGTGATCTAAACCCTAAGGTAACCCCACTTTTAGAATAGTCCCCAGCAGATTCGCCAGTTCTGTGATACGGTGGGAGAACTGACTAGTGTTTTGCGTTCGTATTCGCACTTGTGCGGTTGAGCAAGAGTCGCCACCGACTTTTTATTTTATCCTAAAGGAAAGGTTAAAAAAGCACAGAAAAAACCTTTTGAGATATTTCGTGGGTCCGGGGGGTAGATTATAGAAGGGGAAGGTATTAGCACCCCTTCTATCCATGGTTATCCATGGGCTCTTAGGTAGTTGCTTAGATCAATCTTGCCTTGGTTTTCAATTGTTTGAAATGGTGCTTTGTGTGTGGTCTTGAAAATGTTTTGAAAAGATGCCTTGTGCTAGGCTAACCTTGTAACAATTCTTTACTCGAATGTTTTACAAAAGGTGTTTTATCTTTTAAAAAGATGTTTCAAGGGTTTGAAAAGTTGATTTTGAAAGTGTTTGTGAAGTGGGTTTTGAAATTAGGCAAGTGTTTTTATAAGTTTGATCTCAAGTAACTAAGAGTCTTGTCTACCCTATTGTACTCAAAGGTTTTTGTTATGTTTTAACCCCTTTTAACAATTTTGTTCTACCATTGAAATTGGTAGACAATCTTGCATTTTAGGAAGTTTATTCGGGACGGGAGCGGGTCATCGTATGGACCATGAATGCAATGATGCCAAGTGTCTTTGGCAATTTGCTTTGAAGGGACTATGATCATTCCGTTTAGGCAACTTTCGAAAGCGTCATCGAGGGACTTATGATCATTTGATTTTGTTTTGCCAAAGATACTCGACGTGCAAGCATGGCCCATTTTGGAAGGCAACATGTGGGATTACTCTAGGGGGTGCAAGTGTGATTTGTGTATTGATTACATGCATTTGTCTTGTATTAGGTTATCTAGCGTTTGATTTTATGTACATACAAACCCTAGGTCTAACCATGGTATAATAGAAAACTGTAAATTGCGGAATGTAAAATCTACGCTATTACAAGATGGTGTCCGGGAGTGGGGGTATAAATGTACAAGGGGATGAGACTTATAGTATCCAATAAGTTACAACCAAATCGAATGTGCGATCAAGATGTAAATATCGAATATACAAATATAAGATAAAAATGTGTATAGGGCAATGTATTGTGTAAGTGTAAATGTGAGATGTATATGAGTATGTGTAATTATGTACAAGTGCGAAATGTGAAATTGAGGCATATTAGGGCTTGACCTAGAGAAATGTATTTTAAATGGATCTTTGATTTTTGTATGTTTAATTATGTATAAAAGAAAAAGAAAGTGTTTTGATTTAAATGTTCAAGTTTTAATTGTATTATGCATAAAAAAAAAAAAAGAAAGTATTTTAATCACACATTTATTAATTTTAATATTAGAGAAATGTATATATTGTTATGTACAAATATATATGTTAACTAAAAAAGTATTTTTAATTTTTAACTATATAAGATAGAAAAATATATTTTAATTAAGTTATGTGCAAAGATATTTTAATGTGTATTAATAATGTTTTCAAGTTAATGGAATTAAGTATATGAAAAATGTTTTAATTATTTTTTTTGTGAATATTTAAGGAATGTAAAATAATGTATTGGTCCATTAAAAAAATGATTTTTGAAAAGAAAAAAAGAGTTTATGTAATATATGAAAAAGGGTTAGTGAGAGATAAATGATTAGTAGTTTTTTTTTGTTAAACAAGGAATGAAGCGTTTAATGGGCTTCAGAGAAGGGTGAAACGGGTCAGGCCCAGGTTTGGACATTGAACGAAATTAGGGTTAGTGATTGTTAGTTCAGTTGAGACAAAGGACTCTAGGGTTTTGAGACGGCGCCGTGTTCGCTGAGTTCCGTTCATCGTTCTTCTTCCATCCCTGAATGTTTCTTGGTCATGGCTACTGAGTTTAATTTTTATGCATGTTCCTGTACCTCCTTCCGTTCGAGGCCACCGGCGCCACCCATTTTCATCCTCTTCACTCTAGCTCCAACGGCGAAATGAGAGGTATGACTTTATTCAACGCATTAGGGGGCTCGTGCTTTGTATGCTTATTTTTCTGTTTATTAATTCAAATCTATGTGTTTCTTTTGTTGATTATGCGAAGGGGAAAGGAACTGTACCTTTCTGAGGAGACGGAGGAGTGACGGTGGTGGAGGCGCCCAGGAGGCCGGAACGAGCGGAGGGGGAAGGAGAGCGCGATGCTGATGAACTTGATGTCCCTGGTATTCTTGTATATTGCTTTTGCTTACTAGGTTTTATGATGCTTTTACACTGAAAACCTTTTCCCTTCTTTCTTCTTCTCCTATGTCACTGATTGCTTTGAATTATTGCCTGAGTATTTGCCTATGTTGCCCTGAACATGCTTCTTTCTTCTTCTTCTCTCGTGTTGCCTTTGCTTCTGTCCCTGAGTTGCTTCTGCTTGTCTTGAATGTTTTTGAACAGTTGTTGCCTTGGACTGGATGCCTTTCTGAGATTTATTGCCCAATGATGTTCATGCTGAGGGCTTAGGAATTGGTTTCGTGCTTGACAGTAGGTTTTGACAAGTTATGCTTTTGAGTTTGATAGGCTTATTGCAGGATAAGGCCTTGAATGGTGTTTTGAGACAGGGGTTCTGGTTTATCAGTGTTAGGCAGGTTCAGGGCATTAGCAGGTTTTTTCTTCTTATTCTGGCATAAGGTTTGAGATGTATTTGATGGTTTTTGTATGCTTCAGTTTGGATGATAGGCAGGTTGTTGGTATTAGCAGGTTTTCTAAGCTTTTTGAACTTGGTTTCAGGTTTTTAGGATGGGTTTTGAGGTGTTTCAGGTTTGATGGTTGTTCAGGTTTCTGGACAGTAGGTTTTTTTATATATTTTTTCTCTTCTATTCTTGAACTGTATTATGTTTATTCTCTTTTTTTGGATGGGCTTGAGGCATCAGGTTATGGTGGTGCTGGTATGAAGTTTGAGACGTGTTTTGATAACTTGTGTATTTTTTCTTAGACAGGTATGAGCTTATGGCCTATATTGGTTTAGTTCTGAGTTATAGAGGTGATATTGGTGCTTGGCTCAATCAGTCTGTTTTCTTGTGTTCTTTTGTCCTTTTTCTATTGGTCTTTGGCGCCCAATCTTCATTCAAAACTTTGGTATTCTATTTGACCCAAGTTTGCTGGGTAGTTTCACAAGGTTTCTTGGCATTTTTCCATTTTTGGTAACTGTCTATGCTGTGTAGTTTTGAACAATGCTGAATTGTATCCTCTTCTTTGTATATCTTTTCTGTCTTGTTATACTGCCTATGCCTAAGACCTGAACTCTGCTGCTTTATCTCTCTTTTTCCTCTCCAAAGTACAGTTAAAGAATTTAATAATGTTATTATTCTGTACTTTCTGAAGGGGCCCTACTATGCTGGGAAATGATGATAAGATCCAAGTTACTTGCATAACATATCTCTGCATCTTTATCCACCTTTTGTGCTTTGCTACACTTTTTGCATTTCTTTGATATCTTGGGATTTGACTTTGCAGCAATTGTACTTTTGGGTAATCCTTGAGTAAACTTAGGCATTTTGACAGTAACTTCCCTTTTGCTTTGGATAGAAAGTTGAAATTGGATTTTTTCAGTTTAGTTTGAATTTTGGATTTGAGATTCTATGCAGCTTGAATTTGTAACCTATGCTTTTGACATTTGCATTTCATGAATAAAAAAATCTTCCCTCTCTGTGAACTGGGAGAAATCCCGTGATTTGCAGAGAGGGTCAACTGATCCCAGTCAGTAGCCCCTAATGATGAGCAATTTTAACTGTCTTTAATTAACTGCTTTCTGACTTTTCTTTTCCTTTTTTGCAGATAAAAATGGAGCACCGAAACAGAGTGAAGAATGAAGAATTAGAAATAGGATAGAATTTTTATTTTTCAGTTTAATTCTTGTACATTATTATTATTTTAAATACCTTGTAATAAATATTAGTATCCAAATAATAACAATTGTAACAATTATTAAATGTGAAATAAAAATTCCATTGATATTTAATTTTCTTTCGATTCCTTTTCTTTAATTGTTTATTTGTTATTTATAATTCCTTAAATAAAATAAAATGAAAGTTTAAATTTCAAATATTTTAATTCTTAGAACCATAAATAATCAACTAAACCTTTGATGATCAAAAATAAATGAATTCGACGTATCCATTATCCAAAGCAACGCACAGTCGAACACATAAATTTAATCAGATGCAATTCTTTTTTCACTGATCCTTTTGCCAAGCACTGTAATTCCACATTGCACATATCCCTTTTGACTGGTGGATTCAAAGCAACTACCTCATTTACTGATTAAATCAAGATAACGCGAATTTCAACCCGAATCTCGGAATAAACTGCAAAGTGTGGTAGAATTTAAATTCTTCTGAGAATATGCCCATAAAACCTTAATTTCTGATTAAATGCTAGATAACGCTCGCCTGATCAAAATTGAACCAAAAATCATCCCAACCCTAAGCCAACTGTATGAGACAAATCAGAGCTCTGAAAATCAGTAAAAACCCTAATTTTGCTTGACTGTCAAGAAAAGTTCGTTTGTCCGATTCTTGAGCCAGTTTGAAAAGTCAGGAAATGCTTGAAGGTGAGATTTCTTGGGGAAAAACGCGAGGGCAAATTTTGGGGTACAACATTTATGAATGTATGTTTTTTCGTCTAGGAAAGTAAATCCTTGACGGGTGCCGGGAAGTCACATCCTGGGCTGATGTTGAAGAATAGTGCTTTGTTGTTTCCGCTGGGGATGACAGTTTGCAAGAATACCGGTAGGAGAAGACAACTCCGTTGGGGAATAAACTTGGCGAATGGATTACTCTGCGGGGAGAAAATTACTCTAGCGATCTTGCTGGGGAGCAATACTCTGTGGGGAGAGAGGTACTTTGCTGAAATGTTGATGGTAACTTCGCTGGGGATACCATTGTTGTGTTGGAAGTGCTAATAGACTTCGATGGGGATAAGAAGACTTTGCCGAGGATGATCTTCTCATGGCTTTTGGCTGAGGATAACCCAGTTATATCCTGGTAGGGAAATAACCTTTGAATAAAGCCGGGAGACGCGTTCGTGCTCTGCGGGGATAAGCTTCCAGAATCTACTGGGGATAAGCTTACTGCTTGGGGAGATGGATCCCCACCTTCCTGGGGAAACTGGATTGGACTCTCCTGGGGAAAATTTGAACTATATTGGGGAAGTGACTCCATTGAATGTTTGATGTACCGACGAGGAACAATCTTTAGACCAAGACTGCCGGGGATGCTTGTTAAGAAATACATGTATATTGCTGGGGAACATTGAGATCTGCCGGAGGATACCTAACTTCCTTAAGGCTAATTGCATAGCTTTGCTTGGGGAGAGTGCCTTGACTTGCTGACTCACTCTCTGGGGAATTAAGATATGCTGGCTATGTTCTTCAGCCGAACTCACCTTGGTACCTTGGTGGACGGAACAATTGGATCGCTTAGATAACTCTTTATTGCCCCTGTTTCTAATGTTACCTGTAATTAATCCTTTGTTTCGTATGCAAATATTCATGAGTTAGCAAATTATTGTCAATGCATATATCACAAATTGAACCTTGGACGTTCTTCGCAAAACAAAACAGAAAAGGAAAAACAATTGGCAATTTTAACTGAAAAGTAATTTTTGTATTGATTTTGAATTTTCCTGTAAAATAGGCGTTTATGTACAAGAGGCTGACGTCCTAGTAAGAGAACGCCGCCGAACAAAAGAGTTTATACAAATTTGTAAAAAAGAAAATAAAACAGCTGTGTGAAATGAATGATCCCACTGGGTTTCAACTTTGCTATCGACTTTATGTCTTTGAGCGTCTCATCACTTGATGACCTTAGTTGAAGATGAAGCTGGTTGATCGATGCCGTCTGAATTTGCTGTAGATACCGGATTCTGGATGCAAAATGATCCAATGAGACATAGTATTACGCTTTTATCCCTAACTTTTTCCTGGACTTCCCTTTCGGGTTTTCAGTCCACCGGGATACCCATTTTTGCCCAAGCCGCATTTTCAGGTTTTCGACTTGCCGGGCGTACAGATTTTTTCATTTCATCCCTTCATTTTGCCCGAACCCTTTTGGTTCGCCGGGAAGCCCTAATTTTTGCCTAGGTATGTCAACCTAGCGGGTCTTTTTTTTTCATGCGTAGTATCTTTTTACTATGTCTGCATTGGCGGGGTGAGGAAGGTCGTCACCATCCATGTTGGTTAGAATCATGGCTCCTCCTGAGAACACATGTTTAACCATAAATGGCCCTTCGCACGTAGGGGTCCATTTGCCCCTTGGATCACTCTGAGGAAGGATGATACGCTTGATTACCAGATCCCTAACTTGATATTCTTGCGGTCTGACCTTTTTGTTAAATGCCCTGATCATTTGTTTTTGATACGTCTGACCATGACAGATAGCAGCAAGTCCTTTTTCGTCAATAAGGTTTAATTGATCAAGTCGTGTCTGGATCCAATCATCTTCGCTCAGATCTGCATCCTTCATTATCCGGAGAGAGGGTATTTGCACTTCGATCAGTAAGACTGCCTCCATACCGTAGACCAAGGAAAAGGGAGTTGCCCCGGTTGACGTCATGGCTGAGGTACGGTACCCATGTAGAGCGAACGGTAACATCTCGTGCCAATCTTTATAAGTCACTGTCATCTTCTGCACGATTTTCTTAATGTTCTTATTTGCTGCTTCTACAGCCCCATTCATCTTCGGTCTGTAAGGAGAAGAGTTGTGGTGCTATATCTTAAACTGCTCGCAGAGCTCAGTGATCATCTTGTTATTGAGATTGGTATCGTTGTTTGTAATGATTCTTTCAGGGACCCCGTATCGACAGATCAGATTATGCCGAATGAACCGTGCCACAACAGTCTTGGTTACCGTTGTGTAGGATGCTGCTTCAACCCACTTCGTGAAGTAATCAATCGCTACCAGGATGAAGCGATGCCTATTGGACGCTGTAGGTTTAATCTCACCGATCATATCTACACCCCACATTACAAACGGCCAAGGCGCAGTCAGAACATTTAGAGGAACTGAAGGAACATGCACCTTGTCTGCATATATCTGGCATTTATGGCATGTCCGAGAGTGTTGGTAGCAGTCGGATTCCATTGTGGACCAGAAATACCCTTCCCGAAGGATTTTCTTCGCCATAGTGTGTCCACTGGAATATGTCCCGAAGGTCCCTTCATGTAGCTCTTCCATAATCCTTTCTGCTTCTGTCTTGTCCACACAACGCAGTAAGGTCGAATCATGGTTTCGCTTATACAGGATGTCGTTGCTAAGGAAGAACTTCACTTCAAACCTTCTCAGAAACTTCTTATCATTGACAGACGCACCTCCAGGGTATTCCTGAGCTTCCAAATATCTCTTCACCTCATTGTACCAAGGCTTCTCAGTCACCAATTCAGTCTCAAGATCACAACAGTATGCCGGTTCGTCCAGTTTCCAGATAGTGACCTGGGGAGCCTCATTGTCCCATTTGAACTTGAACATAGAAGTCATCGTAGCTAACGCGTCCGCCAACTGATTCTCCTCCCTCGGAAAGTGTTCAAATGTTATCTCTGTGAAGTGGGGGATCAAGGTCAACACACATTCTCTGTAAGGAATAAGATTCGGATGTTTCGTATCCCACTCTCCTTTGATCTGATTGATCACGAGAGAGGAATCTCCGAAGACACTCAGAAACTTGATCCTTAAGTCAATCGCAGCTTGGAGACCTATGATGCATGCCTCATACTCTGCCATGTTGTTGGTACAGTTGAAACATAGCCGGGCAGTGAGTGGAGTATGAGTGCCTTGGGGGGATATGATCACAGCGCCGATATCGTTACCCAGAGCGTTGGAGGCTCTGTCAAAGTGCATAGACCATCGGGATCCTTCCTCAGGTCCTTCATCCGGTCCAGGTACTTCACAATCAGTCACAATCATGATGCTCTCGTCCGGAAACTCAAAGTTCATTGACTGATAGTCGTCTACTGCTTGATGTGCCAAATGGTCTGCCAATACACTTCCCTTGATAGCTTTCTGAGTTATGTACTGAATGTCGTATTCCGTCAAGATCATTTGCCATCTTGCTATCCTCCCAGACAGAGCAGGCTTTTCAAATATGTACTTTATGGGATCCATCTTTGAGATCAACAAGGTAGTGTGAGTCAGCATATACTTTCTCAGCCGGCGAGCAGCCCATACCAAAGCGCAACAAGTTTTCTCAAGCAGTGAGTATCGGGTCTCACAGTCGGTAAACTTTTTGCTAAGGTAATAAATGGCATGCTCTTTTCGGCCAGACTCGTCATGCTGCCCCAGCACACACCCCATTGAGTTGTCAAGTACTGTCAGGTATAGTATAAGAGGTCTCCCTTCAACCGGTGGCATAAGGATGGGTGGTTCTTGGAGATACTCCTTGATTCTGTCAAAAGCGGCCTGACATTCATCATTCCAACGTACTACCTGATCTTTCTTCAGCAGCTTGAAGATTGGCTCACAGGTAGCAGTTAGGTGCGAGATGAAGCGAGCAATGTAATTCAGGCGTCCTAAAAAGCCTCTGACCTCTTTCTCTGTCTTAGGAACTGGCATCTCTTGAATGGATTTAACCTTGGCAGGGTCCACCTGAATGCCCTTATCACTTACAACAAAGCCTAGCAACTTTCCAGATCTTACCCCGAAGGTGCACTTGTTCGGGTTCAACCTCAGCTTGTACAACTTCAGTCGGTCAAACAATTTCTGCAGATGATCTAGGTGTTTTTCCTCAGTTTGGGACCTTGCGATCATGTCGTCAACATACACTTCTATCTCATGATGGATCATGTCATGAAATAAAGCAACCATGGCACGTTGGTAGGTTGCCCCAACATTTTTTAGTCCAAAAGGCATGACTTTGTAGCAGAAGGTGCCCCACTGAGTAACAAAGGTAGTCTTTTCCATGTCTTCAGGAGCCATCTTGATCTGATTATAGCCTGAAAAACCATCCATGAAAGAGAACACTTTATGCTGAGCAGTATTGTCAACCAGGACATCAATGTGAGGTAGAGGGAAATCATCCTTGGGACTGGCCCTGTTCAGATCCCTGTAGTCGACACACATTCTGATTTTTCCATCTTTCTTAGGTACTGGCACCACATTAGCAACCTACTGAGGATAAGAAGTCACTGCAAGGAAACCGGCGTCGAACTGTTTCATAACCTCGGCTTTGATCTTCTCAGACACTCTGGACGCATACGGCAGACCTTTTGCTTGACCGGAGGGCAATCTTCCTTGGTAGGCAAATGATGGACCACAATGTCGGTATCCAACCCGGGCATGTCTTCGTAGGACCAGGCAAATATCTCCACATAATCATGTAGCATCTGAGTCAACCGTTGCTTCACGCTGAGCTCTAGGTTGGCACCAATCTTTACCTCCTTTTTGTCTGCCTCAGTACCCAGATTTATTGTTTCCACTGGCTCTTCGTGTGGTTGAATTGCCCTCTCTTCCTGGAGTAACAGTCTAGCAAGCTCGCCAGGCACTTCGCAATCATCTTCACCTTCGTCTTCGGCTAAGTTGATCGGATTTTCGAAGTCATAACTGGCAGTAGCAGAGTCGTTACCAGTGAGATCCAGAGTGGATTGAAACCTGTATGAGTGAGTGTGTGTAAATACAGCTGTTTTGCAATATGTAAAGAAAGGAAAGAAAGAAAAGGAGCATAAGATTTGAAATGCGAGAAAACGTCCAAGGTCTTTATTCATGATATATGAAATGACAATTAATATACCCTCACAAATGAAGCCACGGTGCCCCGGGTAAGACACCGGACCATAGAGTTCAAATTATTGTTTATTACAAATAACAAAACAAAGGAGTTTATTACTGCGTAACAAAAGTAACAGGAGTATGATCTTTAGCAGTCCAATTGGTCAATCCACCATCAGTCGTCGGGTAGATCCAGCTTTCAAACTCTGATTCTTCCACTTCATCTTCGTCCCTAACAGCATTCACTCCTGGATTGGTAATGAGCACAGGAGGTCTTCTGGTCTTTGCCTTGCGCACAGCCTTCTGACCCTCTGCAGTAAAACCCAGTCCAAACTTGTCAGTTTTAGGTGTAAAATCAGGGAGCCTTCCCCAGTTAGCACATTCACCTTTCTTGATCACAGCCCGGGCATCCTTCAAGGAAGCCATCTTCAAAGGAACATCCTCTTTGACTACTGCTTCCGCTGCTGCCAATGTTGGAGGTACCTCTTCGAAATGCTGAAAGGGGGTTTCAATAAACTCCCCGTCCATCTCAATATACCTGAAGGAATTCAAATGGCTCACCATATACTCCTCCTCTCCCTGCACAGTGACAATCTTCCCTCTGACGGGGTACTTGAGCTTCTGGTGTAGGGTAGAGGTCACTGCCCCAGCTTTGTGGATCCAAGGTCGACCCAGTAGACAAGAATACAATGGACGGATATCCATCACATAGAAAGTAGAGTCAAATACCTGAGAACCCACACGAATAGGAATGTCCACCTCTCCATGGACCATCCTCTTAGAACCGTCAAAGGCTCTGACGATGATATTGCTAGGTTTCAGCTCCAGGCCCTCACAATCCAAACGGTCTAAGGCCTTTTTGGGTAGCACATTTAGGGAAGAACCAGTGTCCACCAACACGTGTGCAAGAGTAGTGCCCCTGCATTCAATAGAGACATGCAGGGCATCATTGTGGTCCTTTCCCTTAGCAGTAAGGTCAGCATCCGAGAAACCCAAACCATTGTCCGTTGTCAGATTTGCTACGCAATCAGTAAACTGGACTGCAGATGTCTCCTGTGGCACATGGGCCGTCTTGAGAAATGAAATCAAGGCCTTAGCATGGGCCTCTGAGCATAGCAGCAAGGAGAGCATGGAGATCTTAGAGGGGGTATGCCCCAGCTGCTCAACAACATTAAAGTCACTCTTCTTGATTATTTTCAGGATTTCCTCCATCTCTTGTTGGGAGGCCTCAGCAGTCACAGATTTTGGCGCCTCCATCCGGGCAGGCTCACCTTCAATCCCTTTGCCCCGAGCATTAGATGACTCGGCAGCAGGGGAAACAACTTGATCAGAACTGGGAACAGGTACACTTGTAGGTGTTATAGTGAGGGGTCTTCGAATAGCTGGTGGCGCAATGTCAGGCGAGAAGAGCCTGCCACTGTGGGTAAATTTTGCTGGACCAGTGATATTGTTGATGCTGGTGCAAGTGTTGAACTCTTGCTTGATTCCATGTACATACACGTCTGCCCCATAGTGCCAGGGGACAGCCCTATCAGATTCGTAGGGGAGAGGCCCCGGAACAGTAATAACAATGGGTGCGACAGTCATGATTTTAACCGGCTTCCTCGGGAGAGCCTTGATCGGATTATTGAAAATTGTAACAACAGAAACCTCTTCCACCGGAACAAACTGAACAGCAGTCTTCTTGAACAGAATCTCTTTGCTGTCCATCAGGCTTTGAACGCCCAACTTCAGCAAAGGACAACCAGAAAGGGAAACAGCACAGAAAAGGCAACCTTCACTACAACCCGGAAATAAACCGGCCAGCAGTAGGTTCCTCTTAACGGTCTTCAGGGGAGTAGCTACATCACTCACAGAAACGACATACACATCTTCATCAATGGCATTCACTCCATGCTGGGGCATAGGAGCAGTCACCACATTTGGCCTCTCAGGCGCTTCAAATTGTATCTCATTTGCGTCAATAAGGTCTTGCACCTTATTCCTTAAGGCCCAGTAGTCATCAGTGGAATGCCCCGGGCTATCAGAGTGATAAGCACAGCGGGCATTTGGATTGTACTTAGGAGAGGCAGTGTTCACAACCTTCGGGGCCTCCCTGACAGTCACCAAATTGGTGGATAGCAACTGTGGCAAGATTTGCGACAAGGTCATACTCAGCCAGGTGAACTCTCTTCTGGGTCTTTCAGCCCTTTGAGGATTGGTTTGCCGAGGAGCGGCAGCAGGCTTAGCAATCATCACCGCGTTGACAGACTGGCGGGGCTCGGGTTTCTCTTGTCTTCTAGACCCATATACAGCACTGGCCTCCTTTTTAAAGGGCTTCTTCTCAGAACTTACAGATGCACCCTTCTGAATTTTACCAGACTTCATTCCAGCCTCTATTCTCTCTCCAGTCAGGATAAGATCAGTAAACCCTGCAGATGAGTTACCGATAAGATGATTGAAAAATGGCCCAGATAGGGTCCCCAAGAACATGTCTACCAACTCCCGGTCAGTTAACGGAGGCTGCACCCTGCCATCCAGATCCCTCCACTTCTGTGCATACTCTTTGAAACCTTCGCTTGACCCTAGCGACATACCCTGGAGTTGGGTACGTGTAGGGGCAAGGTCGGCATTATATTGATACTGCTTGTAAAAAGCAGTAGCCAACTCCTCCCAGTTACGAACCTTGGACCCATCCAGCTGATAGAACCATTCGAGATGAGTCCCTGAAAGACTCTCCTGGAAGAAGTGGATCCACAAGTTCTTGTCCACTGAGTACAGTTGAATCTTCCGCACATAAGATCTGAGGTGTAGCTTGGGACAAGACGCCCGTCATACTTGGTGAAAGATGGTGCCTTAAACTTGTGAGGAATAATCACACCAGTAGATAAGCCCAAGTCTCTGAAATCCAGCCTAGGCACTTGTTGGATCTCCATTGCATTCAGTCTGTCCTCCAACTGCTTATACCGGTCTTCAGCCGGAGGATACTGTTCCTCATTGAAGTCAGTCTCGTTGTCAGAGACTACTGGACTAGGACCTTTTCCCCCTTGGGGACTGCTCTTGCCTATAGAAGAACCAGCCTCTTCATTTTGCAGAGTGTTGCCAAACCTTCGGCCCGAGTTGAAAAGAACAGTTCTCTTCTTCTTCTTCTTTTCCTTCTTCAGAAGTAAAGCCTTCAGCTCTTCTTGGCCTTGAGCCAAACCCATGATCAGTTCCTGAAATTGTGCGTTCTGCGCTTGAAGAGCCTTGATAGACATCTCGGTTGATGATGAGTCAGGGTTCATGATGCTGAAATAAACAGCGAAGAACGGTAAGTGACCTGAAAAGAAGAATACCTGTTATGCACATGATGAATGGAATGCATATGATTTATGTTTTCAAAGACAATCGGGAATCAACTTTGTAAACAAAAAGGAACACACTTCATTAGATTCAACTTTGAAACTTAAATTATTCAACAGGTTGCCCTTAGGCGTTACATAAAAGGGAAATACTGAAAAGGGAAATAAAACTGTAAAAGAACATCCAGAGCTCCTTATTGATCCCATGGTCTCCTCTTCTCAGTACGGATGTAGTCATTCAGAGCTCACTCATTCTCCAACTGCTTTGTCAGCTTCTGGATCTTCAGTTCTTGCTCATTAAACTTTTCCCGATACGAATCACGTTCTTCTCGCAGTTGCCACCAAGACCTCTTTAATGTCTCATAATCAGTAGGTATCTGAGGAGGGAGGACAGTTGGAGGAACACCATCTTTGTCAGGATACTCAAGAATGATAGGCCTGACAGCTTCGTATGGCATACCTAACTTCTGAGCACGGATACGAACCCATTTGTAGTAGGCTTCCATAGGTAGAGAAGTCTTTGGCCCCAACTCTTGTGGGTCAGCTTTATGAACTTTATCCCAAGCCTTGATGAACCTACGACGCAGCTCGTCACTATCCACCTGAAACTCAAAACTGATGTGAGGCACCAACATCTCATGGGGTCCTGCTCTTCTGGCCCTTCCAAACTGACGAAGCGCTAGACATGGATTGTAAGAGATTCCTCCTTGGGTACCAATCAAAGGAACATTAGGGTATTCCCCACAGCGATCAATAACAGCTATCTCATCCAAACCTCTGAAAGTCCAAATGATGTCTTTATCAGTGAGAGACATTAACCTATGAGCCCAACCTCTTCCTTCTTGGTTCTTCAGTACGAACTTAGGGAGGTGCGAAATAAACCACCTCACCAACAAAGGGATACAACACCATAGGGTTCCTCGTCTTCGGGCAGTACGAGCATGAAGTTGTTACAGGATGTCACCCAAGAGAGTGGGCACAGGATTCTGAGACATAAAGATCCTTATGGCAGTGACATTGATGAAGTTGTCAGGATTAGGAAACAAGACTAGCCCATAGATTAAGAGAGCTAGGATGTCTTCATATGCCCTAAAGTCCAGGTCATTCCAGAAACTGTTAGCTTTACCAATCAGAAACTTGGCCAAGAAACCCTTAGCTCCGCTTCTAGTCACCCAGTTGTCCATTACTTCTTGATGGGTCAAGGGAAGAGCTGCAGCAACCTCCTCAAGCCTGAGGGTCTTTTCCCAACCAGTAAAGGGAGTCTGATCCAAGATAGGGATACCAAACAAATCAGAGAACTCTTCCAGGGTAGGGACCAGCTGGAAGTCTTGAAAGGTGAAGCACTGGTACAGAGGGTCATAGAACTGGGTCAGGACACTCATCAACTGTTGATCCCGCTTTGCAGTGACTAAACTGAGAAGAGAACCATGCCTCTGGATGAAGGAAGTGGTATTTGGAATTCTGCTAACCAGCTCTTCAAGCAACTCGGGTGGGTGAACAAAGTTGAACCGGATAGTATTCCTTCGCACAGGCATCATGATATCCTACAAAATAGAGCAAAGGTGAAACCCTCTTGTCTTTGAAATGGTTAGCCCTTATGCAGGATGCATGCAATGCTCATGATGTTATGATGTTATGATAAAGCACACCACAAATATTTACAAAGGCAAACATGATAAGGCACACAAGTCACACAAAACAAGCCCTTAAAGTTTAGGCCAGCATGAGGTCTAGGTATTACCCTCTTTCAGTTTGTTGGTTCATACATGTCCTATCAAAAGTAACCGGGTTCTTAGAGGATCCCAATATCATTGACTACCCTCAATCGGTCATAACTCCAGCATCGCAATCTTTTCTTGCATCCAGAACCATCACGAGAGTTTAGCCTCAATGGGCGTAGCATACTGCTACTGTTCTAATGGCCAAATTGTGTCATTTAAGGTTCTAAGGTCTGTTGGTGCTTAATGACTCCTTGGAAGACCCATATTCTCCTCGTTGCGACACAAGGGATATCGGTACAGACCAAGGTGCCACACCAACGTAGCCACTGCTTCACCCATGTCGGTCTACGCCGGACAGGTCCCTCACAGCTTATGCTACCTAAACAGGGTATCCCCAGATCCGGGTTAGGATCTATGCAACTCCCATGCAACCCACAATTTAAAGCAAGCAAATCAATACAATTGAAAACACAGTTATGAACTATCCTAAGGTACACCTCACTTTAAGTAAATGTCCCCAGCAGAGTCGCCAGTTCTATGATCGGTGGATCTGGAACTGACTGTTTAACGCTGGTTCGCGAAATGTCGCGGAAGCAAGAGTCGCCACCGTCTTTTATTTTCTCCAAATGGAAAGGACAAAAGCACAGAAAAATTCCTTATAGAGATTGCTCTCGGTTCGGGAGGTAGATTTATAGAAAGGGAAGGTGTTAGCACCCTTTCTATCCATGGTTATCCATGGGCTCTTAGATACTTGCTCATTTGTGTTTTCAAAATTGTTTGTTTGCTTTTCAACTGTGGGTTTAAAAAAAGTTTCTTTGAAAATTTCAGTTCGACTCTTGTATCAGTCCTCAAGAGTGTTTGAAAAGTTGCTTTCGAAAGCTTTTGAAAAGGTGTCGGTGTGAAAAGAGTTTTTGATTTTGTTTTGAAATTAGAGCAAGTATCTAGAGTCGTCTACCTACCCTAAGGAATTCGTCTGTGTAAATGTCCTTAAGGTAGTGCCATCCCACCATTGAGAGGTAGGTAGCACCACCGTTGGAGGTGTTCGGGTCAATTCGAGGGTTCGGGACATGGTGATCACCGGAGCAATAGGAAGACACCTTAGAAGCTACCCTCATGCCATGTTCATGGACATGAGGACTTACTAAAACGTCCTCTACTCGACGACCACCTTTCGAGGGGCAAGGCAACAGTGAGGCGTACCCTAGGGGTGGTGTGTGATTTGTGTGTCATGTTCATTTATGTTTATCTTGTTCATACATTGGTGATCTACGCGTTGCTTTTATTTTGGCATTCATTCTTTCATGCAAATTATTAACAGTTAAAAGATGCGGAATTAAAAGTCCTACGCTATTACAAAGGCGCGGGTCTACATCGCCAAATTAATCCAAGACCCGATTTGAAATAAAATAAAGTGCGAAAAATAAATATCCTAATTAATCTATTACATGGCTTTGGGAGAATTACATGAAAAAGGAAATAAAATAAGTGCGCGAATTAGAATTATGATCGAATGCGAGGGCGTTGGACCCTTTTAAAGAAATTAAGTTACAATTGATAAATTAACTAAGTTTAAATAAAATGAAGAAATTTTTTGGAGTTTTTTGCATTTATGGAGTTTAATGAGAATTAATGGAATTAAAAAGAAAAGTTAATTAACCCTAATTCTAAATTGTTTTTTAATTTATTAGAAAAAATATTTAAATTTGACCTAATTTTAATTAATTATTTATATGGCCATTTACTTACAAAAATAATTAATATTTTAATAATGATAAAAGAAAATAAAAAAGATAAAAGTATAAAACCCTAATTCTACATTTTTTTAATTTATTTAAGAAAACCTTGAAATTAAACCTAGAATTAAAAACTAAATTAATGAATAAAATTTATTTACAAAAATGTATTAAATAAAATATTTTTGTTTTGTCTTTCTGATTTTTTTTAATTATTTTTTTATGTTAAAGAAAACAAATTAATTTAAAGAATTAAATTAAAACTAAATAAAACAAATAAAATAGGAAAAATAAAAAGAATGAAAGAAAGCAAACCAATGGGGGTGTTGACCCCAATTTGCAGGTTATGTCGCCAGCAATTAGGCCCAATAGAACCTTGGCCTTTTTGACTTTTCATGCTGGCGTGTGGAATGTTTGACTGACGCCTAAGGTAGACAGTTGGTGATGACCCTTGGATTGGAATTGCTTGGGCATGTGGCAGGCTTAGAGGTGAAGTTGCATGGTAGACCTTTGAAGAGAGGGAGTACCTGAACAAATTGTAAGAAAAAGCATAGGGAAATATGGGGACCTGGGGATCGAACCCAGGTCCTAATACTTGCAAACGTTCCTCTCCACCAACTGTGCCATTTGATCACTTTGTTATTATAATGAAGCGTAATTAATATATTAAAAAATAGGCACTAGTGGTATAAAACACAAAAACGCGCGCCAAGCTTTTGAATCAACCAACCATAGCCTTCCACGCATCATCTTCCCCACTTGTTCGTTTTGACCTGAAAAAAAAGAGAAAGGATAGCGGGGGTTTTAAACCCCCACTAAGTGGTAAACATGAAAATAGCGAATAAGCCCTGGTTGCTCATAAATTGAGCGCGATAGGATGACTGGATTCGTGTGAAGCTTCTGGTTCTGATGGCATAAGTCTCATGTCTCAATTTTTCCAGAATAAGGAAACCCCAATTTCACATCTCTGAAAACCTAAAAAGCATCAATGGCAACTTTGCATATAGGCTATAAAAGCTTAATTGAAATACACCATTAGCTTCAGGGAGTACATATTAGTGCAAAACAATTATTAGAATGCATGAATATGGCATATATATTAAAATACGAATAGGAAAAATGTTTGAGAAAGTCTGAGTCTGTTCTACCACTTCTTGATGCGTGGGGACTGGAAAAGGATGCAGTTAGGTTCCTTGAAGCCTTGGCAAGCTATTGAAATTGGTTAGAAGCTTTGAATCGTCCTCTAATGCAGTTTTCAGTTTTGACTTTTTCTCCAAAAATTGCAAAGTGTGTTCTTAGGTTTGGGCGCAGCTTCAAGGTTTCAGGCATTAGGTTTTGCATCTGTATATGTATGCCAATGGATTAGGGTTGAAATTTGAGTCTAAAAACCCTTGTAATCATGAATCAAATATTTGATTTTAATGGCATATTTTTTCAATCTTTTTCATGTCTTTTGGTACCAATCATGGCTAAATCTTTCCTTTTTTGATGTGCACGAATCTTGAGTAACCAATGAGTGATTATACTGCATAAAAAGATTCAAACACATTTGTTTAGTATTTTTTTCATATTTTATTTAATTAAATGAATTAATGGTGATTAAAAATTCAAATAAATAATAAAAAATGATGAAATAAATCCCCTTTGGGCCAAATGGTCGTGCATAGCCTTTGGATGATGATTCTTGGAAGAAAATGTGGCCCATTAGCAATTTTGAGGCATTTGAAGTAAAGTTTACTTTTCAAAATTCCCAAAAATTTCCCAACTTCCACAAGGCATATCTTGCTCAATTTTTAAGCTTTGATCATGTTCTTGGACATTTTGGAAAGTTATTGAAGTCCTCTAACCAATTACTTTGGTCCCATGTCATTTTGATTTACCAATCTCAAGTTATGGTCTTTGACTTAAAGTCCCTTTTTGTTGACTTTTGAAAATGACCTATAATGTTGAAATTGATAACTTTTTGTGAGAGAATTTCTTGGACTTGAAGTGTGAAGAGGAGTTATAGAAAATGTCTTTCTCTTCAAAATGAGCTTTGGATGGAATTTTTCTGATAAACCATGTGGAAGTTATGCCTTGGTCAAGTTACAATTGACTTTTTCAACTGTCCAAATATGGAAACTTTTGCATCTTGAGACTTTTTGAGCCATGCCTTGAAAATCATGATCAAGAATTGATCAAATGATGTTTGTGGCTTCAAAATAAGATGTTGACCAAAAATTTGAACTTTTGACTGTCAAATGACCATTTTGCCCCTGCAGTTGACTGTTGAGCAATTAGGGCCTTTGACTGTGCAATTTTGTGCTGTAAGTCTTGAAACTTGACATATGGATGCTTGACCTTGTTTGTAGGCATGTGGGACTTGTTTGGGCCCTTGGAAACTTCATTTTCTTTGTCAGAACTAAAACCCTAGTTTTTGACTGTTAGGAGGCCCTTGAACTGTGCAACCCTTGGGGAGATTTTGAAGCATGCTCTTTGAAAATCTTGAAGAATATGGGAGGGCAAATTTTGGGGTACAACAATTGGCATACAAACCAAACTCCTGATCTCCCCACAGAGTTTTTCATCCCCTAGCAGATTGAAGATTCTCATTCTCCTTTCCCCAGTAAAGTTTCCAGAGTCTTCATTACTCCCCAGCATGGATTTATCAGAATTTTTAATCCCCTGCAGATCGAAGATTCTCATTCGCCACTCCTCAATAGATGAAGATTCTCATTCTTAGTTCCCCACAGAAGCCATCAGATCCTTCCTTATTCTCCAGCAGATCAAGGTTTTCCTTTGTTTGATCCCCGGAAGAGATCGCCAAAGTTTTCCCTATTTCCTAGCCGAGTAAGGATTCCCATTATTTAACCCCCAGTAGAAATCTTCAAAGTTCTCTGGATTCCCCAAGCAGAATTTTTGTCATACTCCAACTTCAAGACTTGAAGGATCCCTATATCCCCAGGAAAGTCATGAAGGATTCTCACATCCCCACAGAAGTTGTGAAGGATTTTTAATCTCCAGCTGCGGTTAAGGATTTATTTTCCTCGGCAGCAGTGAAGGATTTCATTATCCCCAGCTATCAAGGATTTATTATCCTTGGCAATGCAGCGAATCAGCTTACATGCGCATACATTATATTCATATATCATAAACATTGATAAAACACATTTTATTGCATCATACGTTTCTTGCAACATAGTTTTGTGTTTCAGCTAACATTTTACCCGTTTCAGGATAAGATTAAAAGCTATCTTTAACAAATATTCCAAGATTTCATATACAGTACGGATACACTCCAGACACGGTAGTCATTCTGTTACTCATTGAGATCTCTTATTCACATACAGTACGGATACGCTCCAGACACAGATGCCATTCTGTCACTCATTCAGACATCAACAATCAGATACAGATTAGATACACTCCAGACACGGAAGCCATTCTATTTCTCATTTAGATTCAACTATCAATTTCAAGTTCAGATACACTCCAGACACGGAAGTCATTCTGTCACTTATTTAGATCCCAGTTACAGTTCAGATACACTCCAGACACGAAAGTCATTTTGCTACTCATACAGATCTCAACCTCAAGATACCGTCCAGATATGCTCCATACACGATTGCCATTCTATCACTTATTCTGACTTTTTCCCCAGCCCAGAGATGCTCGAGACACAGATGCTATTCTGTCGCTTATTCAGACTCAGATATAATACAGATACACTACAGACACGGAAGTCATTCTGTTATTCATTCAAATTCAAATACAGTTACAACTCAGATAGGCTCCAGACACGGACGCCATTCCCTTGCTCATACAGATCCAATCTCCAGATACAACTCAAATACGTTCCAGATACGGATACCATTCTGATGCTCATTATTTTAACTCATAACTTGCAATTCAACAAACATTCTTGGATGGAATCTTTAAGCCCATCTCCAACAAGATTTCTATCACATCTCCAAATGGCATCTTTAAGCCCATTCCCTCAACATTTCTGACGAGTGCAAATTTACGGGCACTTTAGTGTCCAATCATCTTTTACCTTCGAGTCACGAACGACAAACTCGCCAATCTAACTCTTTAGGTTCAAGAAGATTGAACAGGGCAGCTGTTGTACCCTAAAATTTCCCCCCTCATTTTATCAAGATTTCCCCTCACAAGACCTCTTTGGACTTAAGACCAGATTAGGGTTTGCTCAACTCAAGACATCTCCTTGCACTGTTGACCTGAAATTAGGGTTTGAGTTTGAACAAGGATTTTTGGACTTCCAATGCCTCATGTGACTTTCATACTTCATGTTGGACTTATAATATTGCCCATACCAAGTTTCAAACCTTGAATCAAATTTTTGACCAGACAATTGGACAGTTGACCTAAAAATCAGTTGTATTGGGGAAAAAGTCAATTGTGGCCAATTTATAGTCAAACCTCATAATTTTTATCCATAACAACATTATAGACTCATATGAACCATTTTATCATGTTTGGACCACAACTCCTCAAGAAATTTGATCACATCATCAAAAGGGCAAAATGGTCAAAATTAGGGTTTTTGACTGTAGAAGGGCAATTTCTGATTTTTCACCTAGCCAATGTGTGATACGGTGGGAGAACTGACTTGAAGTTTTGCGTTTGTGTTCGCAAATGTTTCGGTTTAGCAAGAGTCGCCATCGACTTTTTATTTTATCCAAAGGAAAGGTCAAAAAGCACAAGAAAGACCTTTGAGATGTTTTCTTGGGTTCGGGGGGTAGATTATGAAAAGGGAATGTGCTAGCACCCTTTTCATCCATGGTTATCCATGGGCTCTTAGTTACTTGTTTAGATCACTTGCTTTTGCTTTTCAATTGTTTGAAATGGTGCTTTGTGTGTGGTTTTGAAAATGTTTTGAAAAGAGGCTATCGTAGTGGCAACCTTTGTAATGATTCTTGTTTGAATATATACAAAGGTGTTTGTCTTTTGAAAAGATATTTCAATGTTTTGAATGTTTGAAAATTCGTTTTGGGAAATGTTTTGAAATTGTGTTGTGAGGTGTGTTTGAAAATAGCAAGGATGTTTTTTGCAGGTTTTGATCAAGTAACTAAGGGTTGTCTACCCTATCTACTCAAAGATCTTTCCTACACATTTTTAACCCTTTTGACAGTGTTGTTTTACCATTACATTTGGTAGACAAACTTGTATTTGGATGTTAAACGGGACAGGCGCGGGTCATCGTATGGACCATGATAGCAATTGTGCTAAGTATCTTTGGAAAACTTTTGAGGGACTAGATCATTTTGTATAGGCAACCAAGATAGCGTCATAGAGGGGCTATGATCTTTTGTTTTGTTTTTGTTTTGTCAAGATACTCAACATGCAGAACATGGCCATTTTAAAGGCAACAAGTGGATGAAACCCTAAGGGTGCATGTGTGCATTGTGTTGTCAATTTTCATGCTTTTTGTCTTTGTATTAGTCAAGTTATTTGTTTTGATTTTTGACATTTGCATACAAACCCTAATCTCTAACATGGCATATTTGAAAGCATAAAATGCGTAAAATAAACCTAAGCTATTACAACATTGATATGGGAAGGGGGATACATTTTTGAATGGGGAATATTTGCAAGAAAATAAAACCCTAAGATTTACTATTACATCCAAATTGAATTCATTTGTATCAAATAATGAATAAACAATATTTAAATAAACAAATTAAGTATGAATATGCAAAATATGATAAGTATGCAAAAAATGTTTTTGTTTATTTTTATGTGTATAAAAATATGATATTTAATGTATTAAAAAGAAAATAAAAGGTTATTTTTGTTAAGGGTAAAAACCCTAATTTTTTTGGTTTAAGAATATGTATTTATTAATTATATTATTTATTTATGTACAAGTAAATAATAAAAAATAAAGATATATACAATTTGTTTAGAAAATAATAATATATGAGAAAATATTATTTAAGTATACAAATAGTAAAAATAAAAATAAAAATATAATATTTTTATATATTATTTACAAGTTTTTTTTATTTGAAAAAATAAAATATAGTAAACCTAATAAACTAAATATTGT
This sequence comes from Vicia faba, assembly GCA_948472305.1. NCBI lineage: Eukaryota > Viridiplantae > Streptophyta > Magnoliopsida > Fabales > Fabaceae > Vicia > Vicia faba. The sequence continues at coordinate 153,108 of CATIWC010001960.1, forward strand.
GTCAAAATAAAATAAAATAAATAATAAAAATGTGAAAATTTAAGGAAATTTTTTTTAGTAATTTTTTATATTTGGAAAAAATAAAATGAAATCAGAAATAAAAAGAAATGAAAATAATATGAAAATATAAAACGAATGGGCCAGGGGGTGCAGTCAGCAATGCAGGGGGTGTCAAAAACAGAAACAAGCCAGCCCAGCCCATTTCCACTTCATCTTCAACCTTTGTCAAACAAAACACGTGCGCCTAATTATAATATCCAACTCTTGCATACGTGCTCTAATTGAAAAACTCATAACACAAAAGTTATAGCATTTTTCAAGACGATTCCAACCATATAAAGAACTTAATCTAACTCTCAAAGACCAGAGAGAATTTCTCTGGCCCTAATTTCTAACCTAACTTTTTCAGGAAGTTCATGAATCAAATTCTCTTAACACGTTTAACTTAAATGAAATCTAAGCATATGTACAACTTCAGGGCTATGAGTACTACATTTTTTATTCATAAACCTAAGCCTAATGATTCCTAAATAGAGAGATAGGAAGTTGATAAATACCTGTTTCAGTTGAACCCGTGTAAGGCAATGTGGAGCTTTTCAGTGAGACCTGAGGTGCTTGGGAGCTTGCCTGAACTTCCTCTGACCTTCCCCAATGCCTAGTTTGCTTTGGACTTGCTTGAGCAAGCTTGTAGAACTTAACCTGCACAAGCTGAAAACAGAAATGGTGAAGCTTGCAAATAGAGTTAGTCACTGTCCAATGGTTGGTATAGCTTGGATAGGTTATATGGAATGTGTTTGAACAGGTTTGGGGCAAGTGGTTTTTGTTATGGAACTCAAAGTGTAGAAACTGCCCTATTTTGCAAGAAGAATGTGATTTTGTGTTTTGGAAGGCTTGAGGGTTCAATAATTCGTGTTTCTTGCTCAAGGAAATTTGCAAAACTTGTCTCAAATGCTTGCAAGAGTTGGTTAAAACAGATATGCAAGTTATCGCTTTTTGGCAAGTTTCTTGGTTATGAAGCAAAAAATGAGAAGTGACAAAGAGCAGGCCTGTACAGGCTAGCTCTAACCCTGCATACATTGTGTGAACTTGGCCCCAAGTTTTTGGATTTGGTTTGTTGTACAAGATTTGGTTCAAGGCTCAAGAATGCAATTTGACATAAAGCAAATTTGACAAAAATGGCAATGTTACCTTTTTGCTATTTTTGGATTAATCTCTTGTGTAATCCTCTAATGATCAGAACAAAGCTTCAAACCAATGGATTTGCATTTAATTATTGAGTATGAAAGGGTTTAGGGACCTGTAATCAAGTACAAACAATTCTGGATGGAAGTTGCAACTTGTAGCAACATGAAACATGCCATGGATCAAAGTGAGTTTTTGCCAAATTCAAACCTTCGATTCTCCCTAACGGCAAATGATTTTGGAGAGTTCTTGGACATTTTGGAAAGCTTGTAACATGATCTACAATCCATCTTTGAAATGAATTTTTATATTCCAAGTGGAACTAGGTGAAAAGTTGCCATGAAGATAGGTCAAAATCCTGCCTAAACTAGGGCAAAGTTTCACTAAGTTAAAAGTTTCATGGACCCTTGTTCCTAAAATCATAACTTGATATCCAAGCTTCTTTTGAGAAAACTTTGTGAATCAAAGTTGTATATTTTGTGGAGGACTATAACTTTCATGTTGGAAGTTTTGTTTAAATCCAATTTCATCATGGTGAAAATGTTGGGAAAATTTGGGAAAAATTAAGAATATTTCATAACTTAGAAAAATTCGAAGTTATGAAATTTTTCAATCTTAAACCCTAATTTGCAAAATTAGGTTTCTTGATGAAAAATTTTCATGTTTTGACATATCTTGATGAAAAATGACCTTTGGCACTTGATTTTGACCAAAAAGTCAAAGTTTGACTTTTCAATGTATAGTCAAATTTTGATCAGTTGACTGAAAAATTCATCGGTCAATCCAATGCAATTGAGATCTTTTGAACCTTGTGAATAGGTCAAGATGATGCCATTAAGTCCTTGAATCCATGCTTGAACCGAATTTGCCATTGGCTAGGTGAAAAGTCAGAAATTGCCCTTTTGCAGTCAAAACCCTAAAAATGACCATTTTGCCCTTTTGATGATCTGATCAAATTTCTTGAGGAGTTGTAGTCCAAACTTGATCAAATGGTTCATATGAGTTTATAATATTGATATGGATCAAAATTTATGAGGTTTAACTGTAAATTGGCCACAGTTGAATTTTTCCCAATACAGTTGATTTTTAGGTCAACTGTCCAATTGACTGGGCAAAAGTTTGATTCAACGCTTGAAACTTGATATGAGCAATCTTATAAGTCCAACATGGAGTATGAAAGTCACATTGAGCATTAGAAACCCAAAATTCCTTGTGCAAATTCAAACCCTAATTTAGGTCAACAATGCAAGGGGATGTCTTGAGCAGAGCAAACCCTAGCTTGGTCTTGAGTTTAGAGAGTCTTGTGATGAGAAATCTTGATAAAATGAGAGGGAAAATTTTGGGGTACAACATCTGCCCCTGTTCAATCTTCTTGAACCTGAAAAGTTAGATCGGCAAGCTTACCTTTCGTGACTCGATGGTAAAAGAGGATTGGACACTAGAGTGCCCGTAAATTTGCGCTCGTCAGCGTATAGTTGAGGGAATGGGCTTAAAGATGCCATTTGGAAGATGTGACAGAATCTTGTCAAAGATGGGCTTAAAGATGCCATCCAAGAAAAATGATCGCATAAGAGATTCCTTTGCGAGAGCCCGTATACCTGTTGTTGAGGATGACTATGTCGGGGAATGCTGGTCTCTGCCGTGGTAGAAATAGAACTTCAGTCATTTGTTATTCTACCAGGGAGTCATCTCTTGATTGAAGAGGTGACAGTGAACTGCTATCTGGTCAACATCCAGTCTTCATAGTCTTCATTGCTATCTGGTCAATGTCCAGGTTTCACAATATCTTTCTTCCTATCTGGTCAATGTCCAGTCTTCAGAAGGAGATCAAATGGTTATCCGGTCGCCTCCGGTTTTCCCTTTGATTTCGGGGCCTACTAATATCCAGTTGAATCTGGGCTTCAAAGTAATTGGCCGAGTAAACTGTTCTTTGGTCAACGTCCAAGTTTCACAGCATACCTTACTGTTTTCTGGTCAACATCCAGGCTTCACAGTCTTGTATTGCTATCTGGTCAACGTCTAGGATTCACGATACTTTGCTTCCTATCGGGTCAACGTCCAGGTTTCAGAAGAAAATCAAATGGTTATCCGGTCGCCTCCGGGTTTCCTTTTTGATTTCGGGGCCTACTAATATCCGGTTGAATCTGGGCTTCAAAGTAATTGGCCGAGTAAACTGTTATTTGGTCAACGTCCAAGTTTCACAGTATACCTTACTGTTATCTGGTCAACGTCCAGGCTTCACAGTCTTGTATTGCTATCTGGTCAACGTCCAGGCTTCATGATACTTTGCTTCCTATCTGGTCAACGTCCAGGTTTCAGAAGAATTTGCAGGGGATTCAACTATTTTCCGGTCGATCTCCGGGTTTCAGTATAGTCAAGATAAAATATGGTTGGATCCAGGCTTTATAAATGGAACAGGAATCTGCCCCTTGATTTGAATAAACAAATAGAAAAACATTCGTGTCTGGAGCATCTCTAAGCCGTTTTCTGAGTTTTGAATATCTGTTTTAGGTAGCTATCAACATCTTCCTGAAAAGGGTAGAATGTTAGCTGAAACACAAAGTTATGTTGCATGAAATGTATGATGCAATAAGATGTGTTTTATCAATGTTCATGATTTATGAATGTAATGTATGCGCATATAAGCTGATTAGCTGTTTTGCTAAGGAAAATAAATCCTGGATAGTTGGAGATAATAAAATCTTTGACAGCTGTCGGGGAAAATAAATCCATGACCACTGTTGGAGATTTAAGATCTTTGACAACCTCTGTGGGGAGAAGCTATACTACTGGGGAGATCAGGAGTTTGGGTTGTATGCCAATCTACTGGGGACTTCGAGAATGAGAATTTCCGTTCTGTTGGGGATATCAGGGGAAAACTGAATGGTCTCCGCTAGGGATTGGTAGCTCAAAGTTTCCTCTCCGCTGGGAGTCTTAATGACGTGCTGATTTGATTGGATATGGAAACTTGACTTCGTTGAGGAAGAAGGTTTAAAAATAACTCTCTGGGGAATTATTTAGTTTTAAAGCGACTCTTCAGGGGAAATTGGAGGAAACTGGATGGTCTTCACTGGTGTTCAAAGGTTGAAGGTTTGACTCCGTTTGGGGAAGAAAGTTTCATCCTTACTGAAGGTTTATAGTTCAAAGTTTTTCTCCACTGGGGATTGGGAATCTGAAAACTCAGCTCTGATGGGGATTCTTGAAACTTAACTCCGCTGGGGATATGCATTTCAAGGTTTTAGTTCCGCCGATGATCCGGATGATGTATTGCAGGAGATTCCTCCTAGAATAGCCTAAAGACATTTTCCTATACTTTCATCCTATCAGTAATTATTCTTTCTCATTCCGTTTTATTTGTAAGCATTGATTATATTCAAATGCATATGCTCATTTAATAAATCATTGGACTTTTTCAAATAAAACACAAGTATAAAAAAGAAAGAAAAGGCAAACAATTTTCTGCACTTTGACGTATCTTTGTATTAACTTTGTGTAAGTATTTTGTACAAAGGAGACAAACATCCTAGTAAGAGAATGTTATCATAAAATTGAGAAAAATTTATACAAAGAAAGATGGCTATGTGTAACAATTACATGGGGTTCCCATTCTGCTATAGCCTTTGTAACTCCGAGTATCTTATCCATTTGTTGCTTCGTCCGCCGATGATTTGATTGATCAGAAGCTTGGAGCTTGTTCGTGAAGAGATTGTCTTTAAAGTGATCCGACGAGACATAGTCATACGCTTTAATTCCCTAACTTTTGCCTGGATCGCCCTTTTGGGTTTTCGATCCATCGGGAAACCCTTTTTTTCCCAAGTCGCCCTTTCGGGTTTTCAACTTGCCGGGTGTACAGATTTTTTTGTTTATCCCTAACTTTTGCCTGGATCGCCCTTTCGGGTTTTCGATCCACCGGGATGCCCATTTTTGCCCAAGTCGCCCATTCGGGTTTTCAACTTGTCGGGTCATTTATGCGTAGTATCTTTTGACTATGTCTGCATTCGCAGGGTGCGGCAGATCGTCGCCGTCCATGGTGGTTAGAATCATAGCCCCAACAGAAAAGATGTTTTTGATTACAAATGGTCCTTCGTAAGTAGGAGTCCATTTTCCCCTAGGATCACTTTGCGGCAAGATGATCCGCTTGATTACAAGATCTCCGACTTGATATACCTGGCGCCTGAATTTCTTGTTGAAAGCCTTGATCATCCGTTTTTGATACGTCTGACCATGACAAACAGAAGTAAGTCGCTTTTCGTCAATCAAGTTAAGTTGATCAAGCCGGGTCTGAATCCAACCGTCTTCACTCAAACCAGCATCCTTCATGATTTTTAGGGAAGGAATCTGAACCTCCATAAGTAAAACAGCTTCCATACCATATACCAAAGAAAAGGGGGTTGCCCCTGTTGAAGTATGCGCTGTGGTAGGGTATCCATGCAGAGCAAACGGTAACATCTCACGCCAGTCCTTGTAAGTGACTGTCATCTTTTGAATGATCTTCTTGATATTTTTGTTCGCGGCTTCGACAGCACCGTTCATCTTTGGCCAATAGGGAGATGAATTGTGATGTTGAATCTTGAACTGCTCGCACAGAGCGGTGATCATAGTATTGTTCAGGTTTGTACCGTTGTCCGTGATGATACCGTCGGGGATACCATACCGGCATATGAGGTTCTGCTTGATGAAGTGGGCAACCATATTCTTTGTAACGGAGGCGAAGGAAGCTGCTTCGACCCACTTGGTAAAGTAATCAATCTCCACCAGGATGAAGCGGTGTCCATTGGATGTCGTAGGTTTGATATCTCCAATCATGTCGATACCCCACATTGCGAATGGCCAAGGAGCTGTTAGGACATTGAGAGGAACTGGAGGAATATCTACCTTATCATCATAGATTTGGCATTTGTAACAAGTACGAGAATGTTGATGACAATCAGCTTCCATGGTAGACCAGTAGTAGCCTGCCCGTAGAATTTTCTTAGCCATCGTATGACCGCTTGAGTGGGTGCCGAAGGTGCCATTATGTAGTTCAACCATGATCTGCTCAGCTTCAACCTTGTCCATGCAACGAAGCAGAACACGATCATGATTGCGCTTGTATAGGATATCATTGCTCAGGAAGAACTTGGCAGAAAATCTCCTTAAGAACTTTTTATCATTGACCGAAGCTCCTTCAGGGTATTCTCGAGTCTTGAGATACCTTTTGATTTCGTGAAACCAGGGTCGGTCCACTACTTCTTCGGTATTAATCTCGTGACAATGTGCAGGTTCGTCCATCCGCTCAATGGTGATTTGGGGAGCCTCTTTATCCCAGTTAAGTTTAAACATGGACGACATTGTAGCTAGAGCATCTGCTAGCTGATTTTCTTCTCGCGGGAAGTGCTCGAAGGTAATCTGCTCGAAGTGAGGTAACAATGTCAGAACATGTTCTTTGTATGGGATGAGATTAGGATGTTTAGTGTCCCACTCTCCTTTGATTTGACTGATAACCAAAGCGGAGTCTCCAAACACAACCAAAGATTTGATTCCCAAGTCAATAGCAGCCTTGAGACTAAAGATACAAGCTTCATACTCGGCCATGTTATTGGTGCAGCTGAAGCAAAGTCTTGCAATGAAAGGGGTATGGCAACCTTTTGGAGAGATAAGTACCGCACCGATACTGTTGCCAAGTGCATTTGAAGCACCATCAAAGTACAGGGTCCATCAGGATCCTTGTTCAGGTCCTTCATACGGTCCATTACCTTTGATGTTGTCCAATGTCATAATGTCTTCGTCGGGGAAGTCGAACTTCATGGATTGGTAATCTTCGACAACTTGATGAGCTAGATGGTCAGCTAGTACACTCCCCTTTATAGCTTTTTGGGTTGTGTACTGGATATCATACTTAGTCATGATCATTTTCCATCTAGCGATTCTTCCATATAAAGCAGGCTTTTCGAAGATGTACTTGATCGGATCCATTTTAGAAATCAGTAAAGTGGTATGCATCAACATATACTGCCTTATTCGGCGAGCAGCCCATACCAAAGCGCAACAATTTTTCTCGAGCAGTGAGTAGCGAGTCTCACATTCGGTAAACTTTTTGCTAAGGTAATAAATGGCATGCTCTTTTCGACCAGACTCGTCATGTTGGCCCAGTACGCACCCCATTGAGTTATCCAAAACAGTCAGATACATGATTACCGGCCTTCCTTCGACGGGTGGCATCAAGATAGGAGGTTCTAGCAAATACTCCTTGATTTTATCGAAAGCAACTTGACAGTCATCATTCCATTCAACCACCTGATCTTTCTTCAACAGCTTGAAAATTGGTTCACAGGTAGATGTTAGGTGAGAAATGAACCTTGCAATGTAGTTTAGGCGTCCTAAGAACCCTCTGACCTCCTTTTCAGTGTGAGGGGAAGGCATTTCTTGTATGGCTTTGACTTTGGCAGGATCAACCTCGATGCCTTTGTTGCTGACGATGAATCCCAAAAGTTTACCGGACCTGACTCCGAAAGTGCACTTGCTAGGGTTCAGTCTGAGCTTATACTCCTTCAACCTGACAAACAGCTTTTGTAGATGGTCGAGGTGTTCTTCTTCTGTCTGTGAACGGGCTATCATGTCATCTACGTAGACTTCGACCTCATGATGTATCATGTCATGAAACAAAGCTACCATGGCTCGCTGATAGGTTGCCCTGGCATTCTTCAGTCTGAATGGCATCACTTTATAGCAGAAGGTACCCCACTGCATAACAAAAGTAGTCTTTTCCATGTCTTCGGGGGCCATTTTGATCTGGTTATACCCTGAAAACCCATCCATGAAAGAAAATACCTTATGTTGAGTTGTGTTGTCAACCAAGATGTCAATGTGCGGTAGTGGAAAGTCATCTTTAGGGCTAGCGCTGTTTAAATCTCTATAATCCACACACATTCTCACTTTGCCGTCTTTTTTAGGCACGGGCACAATGTTAGCAACCCATTGTGGATAGGAGGTAGCAGCAAGGAACCCGACATTGAATTGCTTCATTACTTCGGCTTTGATCTTTTCAGACATATCGGGCCTCATTCGGCAGACTTTCTGTTTAATTGGTGGACAGTCTTCTCTTGTAGGGAGATGGTGAACCATAATATCTGTATCGAGTCCCGACATGTCTTCATAGGACCAGGCAAATATCTCAACATATTCTTTCAACAGCTGAATTAAGCGCTCTTTGACATTTGGCTTTAGGTTGGCACCCACTTTAACCTCTCTTCTGTCTTCGGCAGTACCCAAGTTGATAGTCTCTAACAGCTCTTCATGGGGCAGAATAACCCTTTCTTCCTGTTGTAGAAGTCTAGCCAACTCTCCACGCACTTCACAGTCTTCATCACCTTCGTATTCGGCATGATTGACCAGATCTTCAGAGTCACTGAAGGCCATAGCAGAATTGTTACCCATGGAATCCGGAGTGGATGGGTACCTGCATTTTGTGAGTGTGGGTGCGTGTAAAGGATAACCACCTTTAAACAAATTAAATGTAAAAAGAAAGAAAATGAACACAAAAGTTTATATATGAAAACGTCCATGTTTCATTAAAAATGGCATATGAAAATGAAGAATCAAAACCCTTACAAATGAACCTATATGCCCCGGGTAAGGCACAAGGCAAAAAGAGTGTACGAATTGTTTAATAATTATTACAGACCAACAGAAATGTTCGAAAGATAAATTACTGATTTATGAAAGTAATGGGAACGAAGTCTTTCGCATCCCAGTTGTTCAGTCCTCCTTCAATAGTCGGGAAAATCCAATCTTCAAAGTTGTTCTCATCTTCACCATCTTCCAAAGCATGAACTCCATGATGAGTGATCTTTAGTGGTGGTCCTCCAGCCCGGGAGCGACGCACAACCTTCTGACTAGCAGCAGTGAACCTAAGTTGAACTTATCTGTCTTGAAAGGAAAATCTGGTAGTTGACCCCATACTATGCTTCCTCCCTCCTCGATCACAGCCTTCGCATCTTTAAGGGATGACATTTGGGACACAGGCTTGGTAATGATGGGTACAGAAGTCGTTGTCTTAGCTGCCGAAACTTTAGGAGAAACCTCTTCAAAGTGTTGGAAAGGGGTTTCTATGAATTCACCATCTAACTCCACATAGCGGAAAGAGTTAAGGTGGCTTATCATATACTCCTCCTCACCATGAACTGTTATGATTTTACCCTGGACTGGGTATTTGAGCATTTGGTGTAGAGAAGAAGTGACTGCCCCAGTGTTGTGGATCCATGGTCTTCCCAACAAACAAGAATATGAAGGACGGATGTCCATCACATAAAATGTAGAGTTGAAAATTTATGTACCCACCTTAATTGGGATGTCCACCTCCCCGTGGACCATCCGCTTAGAACCGTCAAAGGCTCTAACAATGATATTACTGGGCTTAAGGGTCAAACCTTCACAATCCAATCTGTCCAATGCTTTCTTTGGCAGGACATTTAAAGACGACCCGGTATCAACCAGAATGTGAGCAAGTGTGGTCCCTCTGTATTCCACCTAGACATGCAGCGCATCATTATGCGTTCTTCCCTTAGATGTTAGATCGGCATCAGAGAAGCCAAGACCATTGTCGGCGGTTAGGCTGGCTACACACTCCTGAAAATGATCCGCAGAAGTTTCTTGAGGCACGTGCACCGTCTTCAGGAATTTGATCAAGGCTTTGGCATGAGCCTCGGAACAGAGCAATAGGGCCAGCATGGAGATTTTTGAAGGGGTTTGCCCCAGTTGTTCTACGACATCATAGTCGCTTTTCTTAATTATTTTTAAAATTTCCTCCATTTCCTTTTGGGTGGTCTCGGGGATTACCAAAGGATGAGCCCTGGTCCTGACGGGCGTTTCTTGGATCCCCTTACCTTTATCAGCAGCAACAGCAGAGGGTACAACTAAGGGAGTAACAATTTCTTCAATCACTGGAGTTCGCACAGAGATATTGATCAGCACAGGAGTAACTTTAGGAGCATTTGAGGGTCCTAAGATTACCCCTGGAGGAGCAATCTCCGGAGAGAAGATTCTTCTGCTATAAGTGATCTTACTTGTCCCCGCAATATTTCCTACGTCAGGAGTTTCTTCATCGGAATTATTTTCCACTGATTCAATCTGCTTAACACCGTGGTAGAAGATCTCTCCTCCATAATTCCACGGTATTGTCTTATTGGACTTGTATGGGATAGGCCCCGGCATTGTTATCTTCAAAGGTACAAACTTTGGATCGGGTGTAATCTTAACAGGTCTTTTGGAGGCCTTGGAAAGATTATCGGAAATGGTGATTATAGCAACATCGTTGATTGGAGTAACAAGAGTAACAGGAGCTTTCTTGAAGAGGATTTCTTGATTATCCATTAGGCGTTGGATGCCTAACTTCAATAGCGGACAGTCGGATTGCAAGGTCGAACAAAGGTAACAATCTTTTTCACAGCCCGAGAAAATCCCGGCTTTCAACAGATTCATCTTGATCATTGGCAATAGATTCATTAAGTCATCAACAGCAGCAACATAAAGATCTTCTTCAATAGCATGGACATTATGACCATGTTTTGGCATTGGATCGGATATCACATTAGGTTTTTCAGGTGCGTCAAACTCCACCTCCTTGGCATCTATTAAATCCTAGATCTTGTTTTTGAGGGCCCAACAGTTGTTGGTTTCGTGCCCTATACCGTCAGAATGATAAGCATATTTAGCATTGGCATGGTAAAAAGGAGAAGTTGTATTCGGATTTTGTGGCAGATCCCTCATGGTTGTAAGGTTTAGCTTCAAGAGATGGGGGAGAACCTGGGCAGGCGTCATGTTTATTTTGGTGAACTGCCTAGCAGGCCTTCCCCCTCTTCGTTGGTTGGTTCGAGGTTGATCGTTTCTAGGCTGATCAGTTGCAGTCTTTTGGATCATTAGAGCCCCCACCGTTGGCCGACGCTCTACTCTTCCTCGACCTTTTTGAGAGTAAACAGCTGACACATCTTTCTTGGCTGGAAAAGGTTTTTTGACGGCAGCAGAAGCAAATGTATCTTTTTTAATTTTACCGCTCTTGATGCTAGCTTTGACTCTTTCAGCGGTTAGAATTAATTCAGTGAACCCCGCCGATGAACTCCCTATCAGGTGATTAAAGAATGGACCAGACAACGTCCCCAAAAACATATCAACCAGCTCTCTTTCTGACAATGGTGGCTGCACCCCTTAAAGCCTTCATTAGAGACCATACCCATACTCTGTAGTTGAGTACGAGTAGGTGCTAAGTCTGTGTTATATTGATATTGTCTGTAGAAGGCAGCAGCCATATCCTCCCAATTATGTACGTCAGCCCTCTCAAGCTAGTAGAACCAGTCCAATTGTGTACCCGAAAGACTATCTTGAAAAAAGTGGACCCACAGATCCTTATCAGAAGAATGAGGTTGGATCTTTCTGACGTAAGACCGTAGGTGCATTTTCGTACAAGACAAACCATCGTATTTAGCAAACGTAGGCACCTTGAATTTAGGGGGAATCACAATCCCAGCAACCAACTAGCTCCTCGAAATCCAGCCCAGGTACTCTTTGTACCTCCATAGCTGCCAGACGTTCTTCCAGATTCTTATACTTGTCATCTGCAGGAGGTTACTGCTGCTCAGAGTAATCTTCATCCTCTTCTTCTTCTTCTTCAGCCTCAGACTTGGAGGGCACCACAACTCCCTTTCCTTTTCCAACCCCTTCATCAGACGTTGAGGGGAAATCCAGGACTCTTCTAGCTTGGTTCTCAAATCTTCTTCCCAAAGTAGCTACACCCACTCTTTTCTTTTTCTTTTTCACTTTTTCCTTTTCCTTCTCTAACAGTGCTTTAAGGTCCTCCTGACCCTTTGCCAAGGTCATGAGGAGTTGTTGGAACTGCGAATTCTGTGCTTGTAGATCTTTGACCGTCTACTCTATATCCATCTTGCTGAAATAAACAACAGAGAGATAAGGAAACCTGGTGTGAAGACCTGTTTATGCATATGATGAATGATATGTATTCATGTAATGCATTCAAGGATTCAGAAATTCAAAGTTGTTGCAAACAAAAAGAACACACGTCATATTAATAAGAAGAATTTGTTAGTACATAAGTGCCCAATGGGCAAAATAAATACAAAATTCTAATGTAAAAAGACGTTGTGCATGCTCTTTGGCGCAATTTAGGTGTTGAAAGCCTGCTCTTCATGGAGTTGATGAGTAAGTTCCAAAACCTTCTTCTCACTGGCGTAGAAACTAGCTTCAAAAGTGTTTTGTTCTTCCTTGAGCTGTATCCAACTCTTTTTCAAATATTCCAATGATGTTGGCATGTCAGGATGTAGGAGGGTGTATGGAACCTCTCCTTCCATAATAGGCTCTTTGATCACATGGAGAATGTAAGGGTAAGGCATCATAAGACTCTGGGCGCAGGTTCGTACCCACTTGAGGTAAGGCTCAAGGGGGATGGAATTCTTGTGTCCCAGTGTCTTACTGTCCACTCTATTGGGCATCCTCCAAGCTCGAATAAACCTTTGTCAAAGTCCTTGAGCGTCATTGTCGAAGTCAAAAACCAAGTCTGGAATCAGCATGTCATGTGGGCCATCCCTTTGGGCATACCCAAACTGTCTCAGAGCTAAGCAGGGATTGTAGGTAATGCCTCCCCTAATGCCAAGTAGTGGAACATTAGGGAATTCCCAAAACGATCAATGATGATGACATTTTCTCTGGACCGAGAACACCAATGAACATCAGAATGTGTAAGAGTCATCAATCGTTGTGACCACCTCAAGCCTTGCTCATTCTTCAAGACTGACTGGGGAAGGTGAGAAATAAACCACCTTTCTAGAAGAGGAGTACAGCACATGAGAACACCTCTTTTCCTCATTGTTCGTGTGTAAAATGAGTGTAGGATGTCCCCAAGCAATGTAGGCACATGATTCCGAGATATGAAAATCTTGACAGCATTCACATCTATAAGTTATCAGGGTTTGGGAATAAGACCAACCCATAGATGAGAAGTGCTAAAATCTCCTCAAAAGCTTGCATATCTAGAGAATTCCAGCAGTCTTGTGCCTTCTCAAACAGAAACTTTGTCAAGAAACCCTTGACACCACTTCTGGTTTCCCAATGACCTTTGATATCAGATGGTTGCAAATGTAAGGCTTGAGCAACATCTTCAGGCTTTGGTTCTCTTTCCGTAGCATTGTAGGGTAGTTGATGGAGAATAGGAATTCTCAGGAGTTGAGAAAATTCCTCCAAAGTAGGTACTAGTTGGTAATCAGAAAATGTAAAGCAGTGGTGTAGGGGGTCAAAGAACTGGAAGAGAACTTTCACCATGTCTTCTTAAATGTTGGAGTTGACCAAGTTGAGAAGTCTACCATGTCTTTCACTGAAGGGAGAATTCTCTGGAATCTTGGAAGTAAGCTCCTTGAGTTGAGGAGGGATTCTCACAAGGTTGACCTGGATTGTTTTTCTGCGGAGTGATTCCATAACCTACAAAACAGGAACAAAGATGAAGATCTAAAACCTTGAAATGGTTAGTGGATGCAAATGATGCTTTATGATGTTCGTGATGTATGCACAAGTATATGTACAAGCAAGTCACACAAGTTCCTAGTTTCAGGCTTGCATGGGGTTTCATAGGTAAGTACCCTCTTGAAGTTAGTTGGCTCAACTTGTCCTATAAATAGTAACCGGGTTCTAAGGAGCTCAATATCACTGGATTACTTTTTGTGTTCATTGTTTCAGTTTGGCCACTTTACTGGCGACCGAAATATTCCAAGAAAACAACCCTCAACGAGTGTAGTATCGAGTATCTACCAACTTCGGACTGCACCAAAGCCGGTCATCTCACTACCCCTAATAAGGCCAAGATGGTCAAGTAAAGGTTCTAAAAGTCCATTAGTGCTTCATGACATCACTCAGCGGCTCTGTATTCTCTTTGATTGACTCAAAGGCTACAGGTACCCACAAATATGTCGCACTAATATAGCTATTACTTCAACCATGTCGGTATACCCTGTACAATTTCCACAACGTATTGCTATTTACCTATGAATGTTTCCCAAATTCGGGTAGAGGATTTCAAACCCAAACAATAGAACCAAATGTAAATCAATCAAAGCAAACAAGGTAAGCTTGTAAAGTTGATCTAAACCCTAAGGTAACCCCACTTATAGCATCCCCAGCAGAGTCTCCAGTTCCGTGATACGGTGGGAGAACTGACTTGAAGTTTTGCGTTTGTGTTCGCAAATGTTTCAGTTTAGCAAGAGTCACCACCGACTTTTTATTTTATCCAAAGGAAAGGTCAAAAAGCACAGGAAAGACCTTTGAGATGTTTTCTTGGGTTCGGGGGGTAGATTATGGAAAGGGAAGGTGCTAGAACCCTTTTCATCCATGGTTATCCATGGGCTCTTAGTTACTTGTTTAGATCACTTGCTTTTGCTTTTCAATTATTTGAAATGGTGCTTTGTGTGTGGTTTTGAAATTTTTTTGAAAAGAGGCCATCGTTGTGGCAACCTTTGTAATGATTCTTGTTTGAATATATACAAAGGTGTTTGTCTTTTTAAAAGATATTTCAATGTTTTGAATGTTTAATAATTTGTTTTGGGAAATGTTTTGAAATTGTGTTGTGAGGTGTGTTTGAAAATAGCAAGGATGTTTTTTGCAGGTTTTGATCAAGTAACTAAGAGTTGTATACCCTATCTACTCAAAGATCTTTCCTACACATTTTTAACCCTTTTGACAGTGTTGTTTTACTATTGCGTTTGGTAAACAAACTTGTATTTGGATGTTAAACGGGACAGGCGCGGGTCATCGTATGGACCATGATAGCAATTGTGTTAAGTATCTTTAGCAAATTTTTGAGGGACTAGATCATTTTGTATAGGAAACCAAGATAGCGTCATCGAGGGACTATGATCTTTTATTTTTTTTTTGTTTTTCCAAGATACTCAACATGCATAACATGGCCATTTTAAAGGCAACAAGTGGATGAAACCCTAAGGGTGCATGTGTGCATTGTGTTGTCAATTTTCATGCTTTTTGTCTTTGTATTAGTCAAGCTATTTGTTTTGATTTTTGACATTTGCATATAAACCCTAATCTCTAACATGGCATATTTGAAAGCATAAAATGCATAAAATAAACCTAAGCTATTACAACATTGATATGGGGATGGGGATACATTTTTGAATGGGGAATATTTGCAAGAAAATAAAACCATAAGATTTACTATTACATCCAAATTGAATTCCTTTGTATCAAATAATGAATAAACAATATTTAAATAAACAAATTAAGTATGAATATGCAAAATATTATAAGTATGCAAAAAAAAAAATTTGTTTATTTTTATGTGTATAAAAATATGATATTTAATGTATTAAAAAGAAAATAAAAGGTTATTTTTGTTAAGGGTAAAAACCCTAATTTTTTTGGTTTAAGAATATGTATTTATTAATTATATTATTTATTTATGTACAAGTAAATAATAAAAAATAAAGATATATACAATTTGTTTAGAAAATAATAATATATGAGAAAATATTATTTAAGTATACAAATACTAAAAATAAAAATAAAAATATAATATTTTTATATATTATTTACAAGTTTTTTTTATTTGAGAAAATAAAATATAGTAAACCTAATAAACTAAATATTGTGTCAAAATAAAATAAAATAAATAATAAAAATGTGAAAATTTAAGGAAAATATTTTTAGTAATTTTTTATATTTGGAAAAAATAAAATGAAATCAGAAATAAAAAGAAATGTAAATAATATGAAAGTATAAAACAAATGGGCCAGGGGGTTTCAAAAATAGAAACAAGCCAGCCCAGCCCATTTCCACTTCATCTTCAACCTTTGTCAAACAAAACACGTGCGCCTGATTCAAATATCCAACTCCTGTATATGTGCTTTAATGCAAAAACTCATAACACAAAAGTTATAACATTTTTCAAGACGATTCCAACCATATAAAGAACTTAATCTAACTCTCAAAGACCATAGAGAATTTCTCTGGCCCTAATTTCTAACCTAACTTTTTCAGGAAGTTCATGAATCAAATTCTCTTAACACGTTTAACTTAAATGAAATCTAAGCATATGTACAGTTTCAGGGCTATGAGTACTACATTTTTTATTCACAAACCTAAGCCTAATGATTCCTAAATAGAGAGATAGGAAGTTGACAAATACCTGTTTCAGTTGAACTCGTGTATGGCAATGTGGAGCTTTTCAGTGAGACCTGAGGTGCTTGGGAGCTTGCCTGAACTTCCTCTGACCTTCCCCAATGCCTAGTTTGCTTTGGACTTGCTTGAGAAAGCTTGTAGAACTCAACCTGCACAAGCTGAAAACAGAAATGGTGAAGCTTGCAAATGGAGTTACAGTCATTGTCCAATGGTTGGGATAGCTTGGATAGGTTTTATGGAATGTGTTTGAACAGGTTTGGGGCAAAACGCACGAGTGGTTTTTGCTATGGAACTCAAAGTGCAGAAACTTCCCTATTTTGCAAGAGGAATGTGATTTTGTGTTTTAGAAGGCTTGAGGGATCAATAATTCGTGTTTCTTGCTCAAGGCAATGTGCAAAACTTGTCTCAAATGCTTGCAAGAGTTGGTTATAACAGATATGCAAGTTATGGCTTCTTGCCAAGTTTCTTGGTTATGAAGCAAAAAATGAGAAGTGACAAAGAGCAGGCATGTACAGGCTACCTCTAACCCTGCATACATTGTGTGAGCTTGGCCCCAAGTTTGTGGATTTGGTTTGTTGTACAAGATTTGGTTCAAGGCTCAAGAATGCAATTTGACATAAAGCAAATTTAACAAAAATGGCAATGTTGCCTTTTTGCTATTTTTGGATTAATCTCTTGTGTATTCCTCTAATGATCAGAACAAAGCTTCAAACCAATGGATTTACATTCAATTATTGAGTATGAAAGGGTTTAGGGACATGTAATCAAGTACAAGCAACGCTGGATGGAAGTTGCAACTTGTAGCAACATGAAACATGCCATGGATCAAAGTGAGTTTTTGCCAAATTCAAACATTTGATTCTCCCTAACCACAAATGATTTTGGAGAGTTCTTTGATATTTTGGAAAGCTTGTAACATTCTATACAATCCATATTTGAAATTAATTTTGAGATTCCAAGTGGAACTAGGTGAAAAATTGCCATGAAGATAGGTCAAAATCCTGCCTAAACTAGGGCAAAATTTCACTAAGTTAAAAGTTTCATGGACCCTTGTTCCTAAAATCATAACTTGAGATCCAAGATTCTTTTGAGAAAACTTTGTGAATCAAAGTTGTATATTTTATGCAGGACTACAACTTTCATGTTGGAAGTTTTGTTTGAATCCAATTGCATCATGGTGAAAATGTTGGGCAAAGTTGGGAAAAATGAAGAAAATTTCATAACTTAGAAAAATTCTAAGTTATGAAATTTTTCAATCTTAAACCCTAATTTTCAAAATTAGGTTTCTTGATGAACAAGTTTCATGTTTTGACATATCTTGATGAAAAATGACCTTTGGCACTTGATTTTGACCAAAAAGTCAAAGTTTGACTTTTCAGTGTACAATCAAATTTTGATCAGTTGATTGAAAAATTCATCTGTCAATCCAATGCAATTGAGATCTTTTGAACCTTGTGAATAGGTCAAGATGATGCAATTTAGTCCTTGAATCCATGCTTTAACCTAATTTTCCATTGGCTAGGTGAAAAGTCAGAAATTGCCCTTTTGTAGTCAAAACCCTAAAAATGACCATTTTGCCCTTTTGATGATCTGATCAAATTTCTTGAGGAGTTGTAGTCCAAACATGATCAAATGGTTCATATGAGTTTATAATGTTGATATGGATCAAAATTTATGAGGTTTAACTGTAAATTGGCCACAGTTGACTTTTTCCCAATACAATTGATTTTTAGGTCAAATGTCCAATTGACTGGGCAAAAGTTTGATTCAAGGCTTGAAACTTGGTATGAGCAATCTTATAAGTCCAACATGGAGTATTAAAGTCACATTGAGCATTAGAAACCCAAAATTTCTTGTGCAAATTCAAACCCTAATTTAGGTCAACAATGCAAGGGGATGTCTTGAGCAGAGCAAACCCAAGCTTGGTCTTGAGTTCAGAGAGTCTTGTGATGAGAAATCTTGATAAAATGAGATGGAAAATTTTGGGGTACAACACAATGGAAAATTGGGTTCAAGTATAGTTTCAAGGACTCAATGGCATCATCTTGACCTATTCACAAGGTTCAAAAGATCTCAAATGCATTGGCTTGACAGATGAATTTTCCAGTCAACTGATCAAAAATCAATTGTACACTGAAAAGTCAAACTTTGACTTTTTGGTTAAAATCAAGTGCCAAGGGTCATTTTTCATCAAGATGTGTCAAAACATGAAACTTGTTCACCAAGAAACCTAATTTTGAAAATTAGGGTTTAAAATGGAAAATTTCATAACTTAGAAATTTTCTAAGTTATGAATATTTCTTATTTTTTCCCAACTTTTCCCAATTTTTTCACCATGATGCAATTGGATTCAAAGAAAACTTCCAACATGAAAGTTGTAGTCCTCCAAAAAATCTATAACTTTTATTCACAAAGTTTTCCCAAAAGATTCTTGGATCTCAAGTTATGATTTTGTGAATAAGGGTCCATGAAACTTTTAACTTAGTGAAATTTTGCCCTAGTTTAGGCAGGATTTTGACCTATCTTCATGGAAACTTTTCACATAGTTCCAAGTGGAATCTCAAAATTAATTTCAAATATGTATTATATAGCATGTTATAAGCTTTTCAAAATGTCCAAGAACTCTCCAAGATCATTTGTGGTTAGGGAGAATCGAAGGAATGAAAATGGCCATTTCTCACTTTTGTCCATGGCATTTTGCACATTGCTACAAGTTACAAATCTGTCCTAAGCATGCTTGTACTTTTTTTACAGGTCTTAAACCTTTTCATACTCCTTAATTTAATGCACATATAATGGATATTGGTCTTATTCTGAGTTATGGAGCATTACACATTGATTTATTCCAAAAATGGTATAAAGGTAGCAATACCATTTCCATAAAGCACACTTTATGCAATTGTGTTTTCCTTGAGCGTTGAACCTGACCTCTTGATACAAACAATATCCACAAACTTCAGAAAAAGCTCACCAACCCTATGCAGACCTTGAGCTAGCTTTTACAACCTTGGCCTTTGTCACTTCCCACCTTTTCTTCAAAAACAAGCAATTGCGCAAAAGTCAGCATATCTCTTGTATCTGTTAAAACCAAGACGGGTGACAATTTCAAACAAGCTCAGCATATCATACCAAGCCTGAAGCACGATTTCCAAGCCTCTAAAACACCCTTAAACACAAAAACACCAAGTTCTTGTCAAAACAGGGCAAGCCCTACAGAACCACTTCCAAAACATATTCCACTCGTGCATTTTACCTTGAATCACTACAAACACATTGCATACATCCCATCCAAGCTACCCAAGTCCCTGTCCAGCAATTGTAACTTCATTTTCAAGCTTCACCATTTTCAATTTCTGAGTTTGCAGGTTGAGTTCTATAGGGAGGTTCAGGCCATTTCAAAGCAAGCTAAGCATTGGGAAAGGTCAAGGGAACATCAAGCAAGCTCAGAAAACCTCCAGGCCTCACTCACAACTCCTACATTGCCATATTCGAACTTGACTGAAACAGGTATTTCTCAAGATTCTAACTCCTTATTTAGGCATCATTAAGCTTAGGTTTGTGAAGCAAAAATGTAGTATGTAATGTGCTTGAGCTGTACATATGCATAGCTTCCATTTATATTAACTGGGCTAGGAGAATTTAGATGTTGAACATGCTGAAAAAACTAGGTCAGAATTTAGGGCCAATGAAATTCTCTCTGGTCTTTGAGAGTTAGATTAAGTTTTTTATATCATTTGAATCGTGTGATGATGAGCTATAACTTTCATGTTGCAAGATTTTATTTTTAAGCACGTATGCAGGAGTTACAAGTTTGTACATGGCGCGCGCGTTTTCTGGTTCAAAGGACAGGGATGAAGTGTGACGTGGGTCTGGGCCTGGCTTGCCTTGCTGTTTGCACCCTCCATTGTGTTATTTTCACCCCATAGCCCATTTTCTTTATTTTTGCATATTTTTCATTTCTATTTTTTATTTTCTGACTTTATTATTTTTTCTTGAACAAAAAATCATAAAAATATTTTCTTTATTTTTTTGCATTTTTCATATTTTTTTATTTTTATTTTTTTTTGCATAAAAAATGATTATTAGGTTAATCTACTTATATTTTCTTAAATAAATTTGTAAATAATATAAAAATATCCTATATTTTTATTTTTATTATTTATACACTTAAATTAATATTTTCATACAATATTTAATTTTTTAACATTTTTTTGCATATTTTATTTTCTTGTAAACAAAAAATGAATAAATAAATAATATAGAATATATTTTATTAAAACAAAAATTAGGGTTTCTTCACCCTTTCAAAAATAATTAATATTTTTCTTATTTTAAGCTTAAATGATTTATTTTTCACATACATAAAAAATTAATCGAAAAAAACATTCTTTGCATATTTATATTTATTTGTACATTTAAATAATTGTCCATTTATTTATTTGTAAATTAAATTCAATATGGTTGTAATAGTTTTAGGGTTTTATTTTGAGCAATATCCCCTTATTCAAAACTTGTATCCCCCTCTCCATAATAATGTTGTAATAGTCTTAGATTTACTTTTACGCATTTTATCACTTTCAAATGCCATGATAGTAAATTAGGATTTTGTATGCAAAGACCAAAAATAAAACAAATAGCATGACTAAATACAAGATAAAAATGCATTAAAAATGACAATACAATGCACACAAGCACCCCTAGGGTTTCATCCACTTTGTTCCCTTAAAATGGCCATGGTATGCATGCTAGGTATCTTGGCAAAACAAAAACAAAACAAAAAGATCATAGTCCCTCGATGACGCTATCTTGGTTGCCTAAACAAAAATGATCTAGTCCCACAAAACTTGCTAAGATACTTGGCAATATTGTTATCATGGTCATACCATGACCCACGCCCGTCCCATTTAACATCCAAAGATAAGGTTGTTTACCAAATGCAATGGTAAAACAACAATGTCAAAGGGTTAAAAATGTGTAGGAAAGATCTTTGAGTAGGGTAGACAACTCCTAGTTACTTGATCTCTTGCAAACCATCCTTGCTAATTTCAAAAACACATACACAATTTCAATACATTTTCCCAACAAACTTTCAAACATTGAAACATTTTTCAAAAGACAAACACCTTTGTATACATTCAAACAAGAATCATTACAAAGGTCGCCTAAACAAAGGCCTCATTTCAAAATACTTTCAAAACCACACACAAAAGCATCATTTCAAACAATTGAAAAGCAAAAGCAAGTGATCTAAAACAAGTAACTAAGAGCCCATGGAAAACCATGGATGAAAAGGGTGCTAGCATCTTCCCTTTTCATAATCTACCCCCCGAACCCAAAAACAATCTCAAAGGTCTTTCCTGTGCTTTTTTACCTTTCCTTTTAGATAAAATAAAAGTCGGTGGCGACTCTTGCTAAACCGAAACATTTGCGAACATAAATGCAAAACCTCAAGTCAGTTCTCCCACCGCATCACACCAATCAATTGCTGGACTCCCCAAGATCGTGTTTGAATCGCTAGCAAGATTCCCCACACCTTGAAACTCCCTGTAAGAGTCACACGATTTGCATATTTTCTTGAATTCGAATACATTAATTCTGGAATATTTAGCATGATTAATTGACATATTTGTAATCCTTGAGATATTTGCAATCTAATGGTTGTATTTAATTGCATTTTTATTGATTGTACACCAAGATGCCATGGCTAGGGTTCGTGGTTTGTTTTTAGGGATTTCTTGTACAGGGAAAATTGGCCAGTGATAATGGTACCATGATGCTCGTGAGGTTGCAACGAGTTGATTGGTACCATTGGTTTTGATTCATCATGCGTGTACAAGGTTTTGGAAATACACAGGGGCTATACCTACACTCAAGTGTTCGTAGGTAAAAGCTATCAGACTTACAGTGACAGTGGGAGGAAGAAGATGGTTACGTGGCGCTCCATGACTTGCCAGTTTAAATTTCACGCGTTTCAGAGTTTGGCCTTTTGTTTTTATCATATTATATTTATTTGTTATTGTTTATACAACTAACATAGCCAGCTCAGTTGGCAAACATGCAGTGGGAGAATGCTTAAGGGCCTAGGCTCGATCCCCAGGTTCCTTATTTGCTTCATATTAATTTTTAGTGAAGGATCAGGTACATCTCACACTCCAGGATCCATCATGCACTCTCTAGATCTCATCGTCCAAACCACCAAGGATTCAGATCTAAGGCCTTCCCCTGAAGGTCCACCATGCGCCCCAGTCAAGCGTATGCATGTGATTGGAGAAGTGAACAAAGGCCTGAGCTTGTTGGGCCAAGAATTTCCAAATAACACCCCCTTTTTGCTAAGCAACCAGGCTCATTCTTTTTCCTTTCTATTTATTTCTTTTATTTAATTTAATTTGTTTAATTATTTTCTAACACAATTAATTTCTTTTTTTTTACAAAATCATAAAATCAAGAGTTTCACAAAAATTAGAATTAAGTTTTATTTTGTCAAAATTAATTTAATATTAGTTTAATTTAATCTAGGGTAATTCTAACTTTTTTTTATAATTAAAATCAATTAGAAAAAATTAGGGTTAGACTTCTGATTTAATTTAATTTTTATTTCGTTTCTCAAAAATAAAATAAAAAATACAAAAAGATAAGTTAATGTAATTATTTTTCTTAAATTTAAATTAATTAGTAATTAGGTTTTTTTTGTTTTTTCAATTAAACTTTATTTTCTCAAATAACACAAAAACGATAAAAAATGATTTTTATTTTAAATTGCAATTAGGTATAGTGGGGTCAAAACCCTAATTCTTTTATTTTCTATTCATCGCGCGCGTTTATTATTTTTATGATATTAATGTAACTGTCCACGGTATGTAATAGTTTAATCTAGGACTTTCTTTTATTTGATCGTCTTTTACGGGTTTTTTTTTTGCTATGTAATTAATCCCTACCCCGAAGCCTTGTAATAGCGTAGGTTTTATTTCTCGCATTTTAATTCTCGCAAATATTAACTGTTTAGATGTATGTTAATAGGATTGTATGACAAGATTGCATGATAATTTAAAACGGCTAGAAAACCCTAATGTGCAAAGATAATAACTGAAATCAAATCACTCGCACATGCACACTCTTAGGGTATACTCTCACTTCGGTTGCCTTCGGTAAACGATCATTAAGTATAGGGTGTCTGAGTGGTTACCCTCCTGTCTAACAAAGATCAAAAGTACCGTTCGTAAATGTTGCCTCGGAAATGTCACCTCGGAAATGTTGCCTCGAATATGATCTTAAGACTCCAGGGTTATTACTAAGACGTCTTAACATTGCTTTAGTGATCGTACGTCCCTTACAAATTGACCCTTACAAATCCAACAACGGTGCTACCTATTTCCCAATAGTAGGATAGCATTGCCTAAAGGAAATGAGAACATAAACGATCTTTTTCCGAGTAGGTAGATAATTGTTAGGTACTTGCTCAAGTCAAACTTTTCACACCATACACTTTCAAACAAACTTTTCAAACTAAAGTTTTCAAAACACTTTGTAACACTCTTGGGGACAGAAACAAGGGTTAAAACGAAGTAAAACATTTTCAAAACAAAACACACACAAGCAATTTTAAAAGATGAGCAAGTACCTAAGAGCCCATGGAAAACCATGGATAGAAAGGGTGCTAACACATTCCCTTTCTATAATCTACCCCCCGTACTCAGAATATCTCGAAAAAGGATTTTTTTTTCTGTGCTTTTTTCCTTTCCGGTTGGATGAAATAAAAGTCGGTGGCGACTCTTGCTTACCGCGACATTTTGCGAACACAAAACGCAAAATGAAAACCAGCATTTTCAAAACAGTCGGTTTTGCCACTGTATCACAGAACTGGCAACTCTGCTGGGGAATAATAAGTGGGGTATACCTTAGGATCTAGTTCATCATAATTTCTTCTCTTGTTTGTTTTGGTTGCTTTACTTTTAAGGGTTTTGTTTAGTAGTTACTATGGATCCTAACCCGGATCTGGGGACACCTTTTAGCTAAGTAGCAATAAACTATGAGGGGACTGTACGACATAGACCGATACGGTTGAAGCAGTAGCTATGTTGATGTGGCACATTAGTCGGTACTGGTATCCCTTGTGGAGAAATGAGGAGAATATGGGGCTGCTGCATGTGTCGTTAAGCATCAACTGACCTTAGAACCTTTAATCAACCAACTTGGCCATTAGAAAGTAGTGAGATAGCCGGCCTCGGTGTAAAGCTGAGAACTGGTTGATACTCGATGCTACACTCATTGAGACCATACTCTCGAGATAGTTCCGGCCGCAAGAAAAGATTGCATGAGTTGAAACCATGACCGATGGAGGATGGTCAGTGATATTGAGAACCTCTAGAACCCGGTACTTTTGCTAGGACGGGTTGAAACCAACTAAACTTCAAGAGGGTTCTACATTTGACCTCATGCAAGCCTTAAACTTAAGGGCTTTTGTGTGACTTGTTTGCCTTTGCCATGCCTGTTATCTGCTATACCTGTTGTTTTTATAATGACATCATGCATCATAACATGGCATTCATACTTCATTATACTAACCATTTCAAGACCAGGGGAATTTATCTTTGTTCTGTATTGCAGATTATGGCTTCCGTACACAGAAATACCATCCGAGTTAACTTTGTGCAAATACCTGCTCAACTTAAAGAGTTAGCCTCGAGAGCTTCTGAGACTTCTATGTTCATTAAGAGACATGGTCAGTTTCTTATCCTGGTCACCTCAAAGCTTGATGAGCAGATGATGAGTGTACTTTTCTAGTTCTTCGATCCTGTGCATCATTGCTTCACCTTTCGAGATTACCAGTTGGTTCCCACGTTGGAAGAGTTCTCTCACTTATTGGGCATATCCATCTTTGAACAGGTGCCCTTCACAGGTATGGAAGAGGTTCCTAGACCAGAAGACATTGCGTCGGCTCTGCATCTGAAACAGGCTGATGTGGTATCCAATTGGGAAACACGAAGCGGGGTTGAAGGTTTCCTAGCCAAATTTCTGATGGATCAGGCTCAGCTATTATGGGATAATTTGGATTTTCAGGATTTTGAAGATATCTTGGCTCTCCTTATCTATGGTTTGGTCCTCTTCCCGAATCTAGATTCTTTTATAGATATGAATGCGGTCAAGATTTTCCTTTCTCGTAATCCTGTGCCTACTCTACTGGATGATATCTTGCATGCCCTCAACACTCGTACTGTGCAAAGAAGAGGGACTCTTATGTGTTGCATGTTGTTGCTGTCAGGGTGGTTTATTTCGCACCTCCCTAAGTTTGTGCTGGAGAATGAAGAAGGTTTGGGTTGGTCCTACAGGATAATGTCTCTTGCCCATACAGATATTCTTTGGAGCTCCCGAGCTATGGAAGACACTGCTGTCATTGATCATTATGGGGGATACCCTAATGTCCCATTGCTTGGAATCAGAGGGGGTATGACCTCTAACCCTTGTCTAGCTTTGCGACAATTTGGTCGTGCTCGGAGAGATGGTCCCCATGAGCTACTTCTTGAGGATATTACATTTGACTACAAGGAAGACATTGAGGAGCATCGCCGGAGGTTCATACGAGCTTGGGGCATGGTGAACAGATCTGATCCCCAAGAGCTAGGACCAAGGACTTCCCTTCCTATGCAGCCTTATCTCCAGTGGGTCCGAGCTCGTGCCCAGAAGCTTGGGA
Source organism: Vicia faba (assembly GCA_948472305.1). Classification (NCBI taxonomy): domain Eukaryota; kingdom Viridiplantae; phylum Streptophyta; class Magnoliopsida; order Fabales; family Fabaceae; genus Vicia; species Vicia faba. The sequence continues at coordinate 179,143 of CATIWC010001960.1, forward strand.
TGACCTATGAAGCCGTATTGTCGGTGATTGTGGAGCCCACCAATGAAGAGGGCGTTCCTTACACAGTTCTTTATCCTTACATGCCCACTGATCCTGGGGAGTTACAGAGGTCTTGGATTCAGCTGAAAGAGGAGAGAGATACTTACCGAGAAAAGTACCACGAGCGAGAAAGGAAGATTCTGAAGCTCACCAGGAAGCTCGAGGAGGAAAGAGTGATCAATGACTACGTCAGTACCAAGAGGAAGCGTCCATGGGACTTTTGATTTTTCTTTTCAAGTTTATATTTGTTTTCCATTTACTTCTTTATAACGCCCCAAAGGCATTGTTGAACCTTTTACAAGTTAATCTAATAAAGTTTGTTTATTTTGTGGTTTACAAATTTAAATCTCCCAAAGTCTTTGAAATCATTACATATGCATCCCATTATCATGCATCTCATCACAGGTACCCTTACAGGTTTCTCATCCTCTTCTCTGTTTATTTCAGCCCTAAATGTCTTATGATCAAGCCATCAAAGATCTTCAGGCACAAAACGCCCAATTCCAATAGATGTTCTTAAGTTTGGCTAAAGGGAGAGAGGATCTGAAGACCCTTATTCTGAAAGAGAAGAAGAAAAAGAAGAAGGTTGGTATTCTGAACATGGGTAGAAGATTTGGGGAAAGGATAAGACAATCAGCTGATCTGACCTCCTCATCCAAAGACAGGGAAAACCAGGAAAGGACAAAGGACCCTAGTCCAGCAGTTTCGGAGAACTGGGACTGGTACCGGGAGTAGTGATCCCTCATAAGTTCAAAGCTCCAGTTTTTGCCAAGTACGATGGAGTATCCTATCCAAAACTCCATCTCCGCTCTTACGTAAGAAATATCCAACCCCACACTGTTGATAAAAATTTGTGGGTGCATTTCTTTTAAGATAGTCTGTCAGGGACTCAGCTTGAATGGTTTTATCAATTGGAAGGGGCCAGTGTCCGGAACTGGGAAGACCTTGTTGCTGCTTTTTACAGGCAGTATCAGTATAACGCCGACCTTGCTCCCACTCGTACTCAGCTTCAGGGTATGTCTATGGGTGCAAGTGAAGGTTTTAAGGACTATGCTCAAAAGTGGAGAGACTCAGCTGGAAGAGTCCAACCCCCTTTTTCTGATAGGGAGTTGGTTGACATGTTTCTAGGGACGCTATCTAGTCCATTTTTCAATCATCTGATCGGCAATTCATCATTTGGGTTTATTGAGTTGATCTTGACTGGAGAGAGAGTAGAAGCTGGTATCCGAAGTGGCAAAATACAGAAGGATACTTCATCAAGTACAGTAAAGAAGCCTTTCACCGGTAAGAAAGACGCTATTGCAATCTACGGCCCTAGGGGCCAAAGCAGTCCTAAACACCGTCAAGCAGTAAATGCGGTAGTGATATCAAGACCCACAGTTGCTCCACAATGCAATAATCAACAAAGGGGGGAAAGACCACAGAGGCAGTTCACTCGGCTCAATATGACCTTGTCTCAAATTCTACCACAATTGTGGAAGACCAATCTGGTAACTCTGAGGGAAGCCCCGAAGAATCCTAACACCACTTCTCCTCATTATAACCCGAATGCCCGCTGCGCCTATTACTTTGAAAGTCCAGGTCATGATACAAACAACTGTTGGGCCTTGAAAAACAAAGTGCAAGACTTGATCGAAGCCAAAGAGATTGAGTTTGACGCTCCGGAGAAGCCCAACGTCATAACTGCTCTCATGCCCAAATATGGTCATGGAGTAAATGCTATAGACAATGATTTATTCGTGACCTCCGTGGAAGAAATTTCTATTCCTTTGATGACAGTTAATAAGAATTTTTTGTTGGTCGGTTGATTTCCAGGTTGTGGTGAAGGTTTCCACATGTGTTCAATTCTGCCTGTTGGTTGCCACATATTAAAATCAGGTGTTCAGCGCCTGATGGATAATAAAGAGATCATGTTCGAAAAGACTATGATTATGTTGGTTCCAATTCAAGATGTTGCCATCATAACCATTTCCGCCAATCCTATCAAGGTTTCCTCGAGAAAACCTGTTAAGATTACACCTGTTCCAAGAATTGCTCCGTTAATAATTATTGTCCCTGGTCCTATCCCATACACTTCAGATAAGGATGTCCCTTGGCACTATGGTGTTGATGTGTATTACCATGGAGTTAAACAAGATTTAAAAAGTGAGGAAGCCGATGTTGATATCAGCAATATTGTCGGGGCTAGCAAGGTCACCAGAAGCGGAAGACTCTTTTCCCCCGAAATTTCCCTTCCGACTATTCATAAACCTGTTGTCATTCCATCTGCTAGTACATCAACTACTGTCCCAGCTTCTACTCAAGTTATCACCCCTGTCGCCGTGTCATCTATAACTTGGGGAAAAGAAATCATAGGTGAGCCTGCCCAGACGGAGGCACCTAAGAAGATCATCATAGAAACCTCTAAGCAGGAGATAGAGGAAATACTGAAGATTATCAAGAAGAGCGACTACAACATAGTCGATCAGTTGGGGCAGACCCCGTCAAAAATCTCAATGTTGTCCTTGTTATTATGTTTTGAAGCCCACGTGAAGGCTCTAATTGCATTCCTCAAGATTTCCCATGTGCCGCAGGAAACTTCAGCCGATCAATTCAAAGATTGTGTAGCTAGCCTGACTGCCGACAATGGGTTGGGTTTCTCAGATGCAGATTTGACTGCTAAAGGAAGGAATCATAATGATGCTCTGCACGTATCTATCGAGTGTAGGGGCAGTACTATGTCCCATGTACTGGTGGATATCGGGTCTTTGTTGAATGTTCTGCCAAAGAAAGCATTAGACCGTCTGGACTGTGAAGGTTTGATTCTAAAGCCATGCAATATTGTGGTCAAGGCTTTTGACGGGTCAAAGAGAATGGTGCACGGGGAGGTGGATATCCCTGTTAAAGTTGGCTCTCAGACTTTTGCATCCACCTTCTATGTGATGGATATCAGACCATCATATTCTTGTTTGCTGGGTCGCCCTTGGATTCATAAGGCTGGGGCAGTGACTTCCACGCTCCATCAAATGTTGAAATATCCGGTAAAGAGGAAGATTGTCACAGTACAAGGTGAAGAGGAGTATATGGTGAGCCATCTCAATTCCTTCCGCTACATGGAGATAGATGGGGAATTCATCGAAACTCCTTGTCAGAACTTTGAAGAGGTCCCTTAGACCTTGGCGTCAACTGAAGTTACCACCGACAAACCTCCGATGAAGATGGCTTCTCTCAAGGATGCCAGGGCTGTAATTGAAGAAGCTGGGTGTACCAATTGAGGTCAGCTCCCTGATTTCATGCACAAAACTAACAAATTTGGTTTGCGCTTTACTACAGGGGCTCAAAGGGATGTTAGGCGCGTGCAGATTGGAAGACCTCCTCTGCACATCAGCAATCAGGGAGTTAATGCAATTGAGGACAGTGAAGAAGATTCAGATATCGATAGTTGGATCTACCCAACGACCAATGGTGGATTGAACAACTGGACGGCGAAGGACTTCATACCTATTTCTTTTATTCCACAGTAATTGACTTTTGTTTTAAGAGTTGTAATAGATAGTTTTAAACTTTACGGCCCGGTGCCTTGCCCGAGGCACCTTGGCTCTGTTTGTGAGGGCTTATTATTTGTCATTTCATATATCATTAATAAAACATTGGACGTTTCTTGCATTACAAATTTTGCGTTGTTTGTCTTTGTTTTCTATCTCGCACTTTATCAAAACAACTATTCTCTAACATACACTCACGTATCATAATGCAGATCCATATCCACTCTGGATCCCATTGATAACAACTCTATTATTTCCAGTTATGACTTCGAAAATCTGATCAACCAAGCCGAGGACGAAGGTGAGGATGATTGTGAGGTTCCTGGAGAACTTGCTAGACTGTTACTGCAAGGAGAAAGGGCCATACAGCCTCATGAAGAGCCAGTCGAATCAGTGAATTTAGGTACAGAGGAAGACAGTAAAGAGGTTAAGATAGGTGCGAATCTGGAGCCTAGTGTCAAGCAATAGTTGATACGAATGCTACGCAACTATGTCGAGATCTTCGTTTGGTCCTATGAAGACATGCCTGGTTTAGATACTGATATTGTGGTACATCGCCTGCCGACTAAAGAAGACTGTCCTCCGGTAAAACAGAAGGTCTGTCGTATGCGCCCTGAGATGTTTGAGAAAATCAAAGCTGAAGTCATGAAATAGTTCGACGCAGGATTTTTAGCTGTCACTTCTTATCCGCAGTGGGTTGCCAATGTTGTTCCAGTACCTAAGAAGGATGGTAAGGTACGGATGTGTGTAGACTATAGAGATATGAACAGGGCAAGCCCCAAGGATGATTTCCCACTTCCTCACATCGATGTTCTGGTCGACAACACCGCACAGCATAAGATCTTCTCCTTCATGGATGGTTTTTCTGGCTACAACCAGATCAAGATGGCTCCTGAAGAAATGGAGAAGACAACCTTCGTAACACAGTGGGGCACCTTTTACTACAAGGTCAGGCCTTTCGGGTTGAAGAATGCTGGGGCAACTTATCAGCGCACAATGGTCGCTTTGTTCCACGACATGATTCACCATGAGATCGAGGTTTATATTGATGATATGATAGCCAGGTCTCAGACTGAGGAAGAGCACCTTGACCATCTCCAGAAACTGTTTGACAGGTTGAAGACGTACAAACTGATGTTGAACCCGAACAAGTGCACCTTCGGGGTAAGGTCTGGTAAGCTGCTGGGTTTCGTCGTCAGTGATAAAGGTATTCAGGTGGATCCTGCAAAGGTGAAAGCTATACAAGAGATGCAAGTCCCCCACACAGAAAAGGAAGTTAGAGGCTTTTTTGGACGTCTAAATTACACCGCCAGATTCATTTCACATCTAACTGCCACTTGTGAGCCAATCTTTAAGCTGCTGAAGAAAGATCAAGTGGTAAAATGGAATGATGAATGTCAGACCGCTTTCGAAAGAATCAAGGAATAACTTCAAGAACCACCAATTATGATGCCTCCAGTTTAAGGAAGACCTTTGATTTTATACTTGACAGCACTGGACAATTCAATGGGGTGCATGTTGGGGCAGCATGACGAGTCTGGCCGAAAAGAGCACGCTATTTACTACCTTAGCAAAAAGTTTACCGACTGTGAGACCCGATACTCATTTCTCGATAAAACTTGCTGCGCTTTGGCATGGGCTACTCGCCGGCTGAGACAGTATATGCTGACTCACACCACCTTATTGATATCAAAGATGGATCCAATCAAGTATATCTTCGAAAAGCCCACCTTATCCGGAAGAATAGCTAGATGGCAAATGATCCTAACCGAGTACGACATCCAATACACCACCCAAAAATCAATCAATGGCACTGTATTGGCGGATCATTTGGCGCATCAGGCCGTGGATGACTACCAATCCATGAATTTTGAATTCCCGGATGAAAAACATCATGTTGGTGACCGACTATGAAGAACCTGGACCGGATGAAGGACCTGAGGAAGGATCCCGATGGTCTATGTATTTTGATGGAGCATCAAACGCATTGGGTAATTGCATTGGCGCTGTAATTATATCTCCTGAGGGCTGTCATACTCCGTTTACCGCTTGATTATGTTTCAACTGCACCAACAATATGGCGGAGTATGAAGCATGTATCATGGGTCTTCGAGCTGCTATTGACCTGAGGATTAAGTTCTTGAGTGTATTCAGAGATTCTGCTCTAGTGATTAGTCAGATCAAAGGCGAGTGGGATACGAAGCACCCAAATCTTATTCCTTACAAAGAATATGTACTGACATTGCTCCCACACTTTAAGGAGGTAACCTTTGAACATTTCCCGCGAGAGGAGTATCAGCTGGCGGACGCGCTAGCTACCATGTCTTCTATGTTCAAAGTCAAGTGGGACAACGAAGCTCCCCAGGTTACCATCGAGAGGTTGGACGAACCCACACATTGCTGTGACATCGAGACTGAAGAGGTAGCAGATAAACCCTGGTTTCATGAGGTAAAGAGGTATCTTGAGGCTCAAGAATACCCCGAGGGTGCATCTGTTAATGATAAGAAGTTCTTGAGAAGTTTCACTGCGAAGTTCTTCATCAGTAACGGAATCCTCTATAAGCGTAACCATGATTTAACCTTACTACGATGTGTGGACAAAAGTGAGGCAGAAAGGATTATGGCAGAGTTACATGAAGGTACCTTCAGAACTCATTCCAGTGGACATACCACGGAAAAGAAAATCCTACGGGCAGGATATTATTGGTCCACTATGGAAGCTGATTGTTACCAGCACTCTCGGACCTGTCATAAGTGCCAAATCTATGCTGATAAGGTGCATGTACCTCCAGTTCCCCTGAATGTTTTAACAGCTCCCTGGCCTTTCGTAATGTGGGGCATTGACATGATCGGAGAGATCAGACCTACTGCACCTAATGGGCATCGCTTCATTCTGGTAGCAATTGATTATTTCACAAAGTGGGTCGAGGCAGCTTCCTTTGCTACAGTAACCAAGAACATCATAGTGCGGTTTATCCGACACAATCTGATCTATCGATATGGTGTACCAGAGAGGATCATTATGGACAATGGTACAAATCTCAATAATATAATGGTCACCGAGCTCTGCAAACAATTCAAGATACAGCATCATAATTCTTCTCCCTACCGGGCGAATATGAATGGGGTTGTTAAAGCAGCTAATAAGAACATCAAGAAGATTTTGCAGAAGATGACGGTGACATACAAAGACTGGCACGAGATATTACCATTCGCCCTTCATGGGTACCGTACCTCATCCCGGACATCGACAGGGGAAACACCCTACTCTCTGGTGTATGGCATGGAGACAGTCCTACCCATCAAAGTCCAGATACCCTCTCTCAGGATTATGAAGGAAGCAGGTTTAAACGAAGAAGACTAGATCTAAACCCGACTTGATCAACTGAATTTAATCGATGAAAATAGACTTACTGCTATTTGTCATGGTCAGACGTATCAAAAGCGAATGATCAAGGCTTTTAACAAGAAAGTTAGACAACAAGAATATCAAGTCGGGGATCTGGTGATCAAATCCATCATACTGCCGCAAGGTGATCCCAGGGGCAAATGGACCCCCGCGTACGAAGGGCCATTTGTGGTTAAGAACATTTTCTCAGGAGGAGCTATGATTCTAACAACCATGGATGGTGACGACCTTTCTCACCCCGTCAATGCAGACATAGTGAAAAGATACTACGCATAATCAAAGACCCGCTAGGTTGACTAGCCTAAGCAAAAATAAGGGCTTCCTGGTGAACCAAAAGGGTTTGGGCAAAAGTAAGGGATGAAAATGAAAAATTGTACACCCGGGAAGTCGAAAACCTGAAAAGGCGGCTTGGGCAAAAAAGGGTATCCTGGTGGACTGAAAACCCGAAAGGGAGGTCCAGGAAAAAATTAGGGATCAAGGCATAACACTATGTCTCATTGGATCATCTTGCGACCAGACTTCGATACGGACTACCAAGCTCGGACGACACCAATCAATCTAATCCACCTTCGACCAAGTAGCAAAGTGATGAGACGCTTGAAGATATAAAGGCAATAGAAGAGTTAGAACCCAATGGGATTGTTTCACATAGCTGTTTTTCTTTCTTTTTTACAAATTTTATAATTTCTATCTTTCGGCTGTGTTCTCTTACTAGGACATCAGCCTCTTGTACAAAATGCCTATTACAGGCCAACTTCAAATACCTATACAATTCGTTTTCACAAGAAATTTCAAATTGCTTTTCCTTTTCTGTTTTGTTTTGAAAAGAACGTCCAATGGTTCATTTTTGATATATGCATTTGAAAATAATTGTTGCTCATAAATGTTTACATGAAAAAACAAAAGACAATTACTCGTAAACCCAGGAATAAGGACAAATAAGAAGTGCCCAAACGTTACAGTTGCTCTACCCACCAGGTACAGGGACAGAGCCAGCTTGAGAATTTGACTAAAGGTTCATACACTCCCCCGCAGAGTAGGAAGTATCCAAAAACAGTGGTGTTAATTCTTCCCAAGCAGAGTTTGTCTATCACCAGCAATAGAAGCTCACCACCAGTCGAGTTTATTTCTCCAAATCAGTAGATCGTCCAACAAAGTATCTCTCTTTCCCACAAAGTCATTCTCCCACTGGATTATTCTCAAATAAAGTCTCTCCCGACGGAATATTCTCAAGCAGAACGGACGCAAGTCTCCAGCTAATCATCTTCGGTCATTATCCCCAGCGAGAACGAAGAACTCAACTCCTTATACTCTCCAATAGCAGTCCAGAATTTATTCTCCCCAGCCGGGGAACATCACAAGAACATTGCATATCCATACATTGTGGCATGCGCATATGCATCATGCAGCACAATCTCATTTATTTTGAGAACATCATTACTCAATACATTTCATACATCATGACATTGCATACGACTAACTCTTTACCTTTCAGGGAAAGATGCAATCAATTTCTCACAAGTTTTCTTTGGTTAAGTCAAATCGATACTAAGATTTCTATTCCAGTTCAAGCTATGAAGCCCGGAAATCGACCGGATAATATCTTGATTTCTCCAAAGTACTACGAAGCCTAGAATCAACCAGATAATGGTATATCTTAAACTCGAGCTTCAAAGCCTGGAAATCGACCAGAAAACTGCTTAATCCCTCAGTAAGTTATTGTGAAGCCTGGAAATCGACCAGATAGCAATACAAGATACCATGAAGCCTGGAATCAACCAGACAATGGTATAAGACACCGTGAAGCCTGGCGCACGACCAGATAATGGTATAAGACGCTGTGAAGACTAGAGCACGACCAGATAGCAGCAAAGGACACTGAAATCTGGGACATGACCAGATAGCAGTATAAGGTACTGCGAAGCTTGGAATTCGACCAAATAGCAGTTTACTCGGCCAATTACTATGAAGCCCGGAAATTGACCGGACATTAGTATGCCTTAAATTCAACTTGAAACCCGGATGCGGCCGGATAACCACTTAATTCCTTCTGAAGCCTAGAGCACGACCAGATAAGAATTAAGAAATTGTAAAGCCTGGAGGACAACCAGATAGCAAGTTTAATCTCATCTCCCCATTAAGTCACTGTAAAACCTAGAGCACGACCAGATAGCAATCAATCTTATTTTCCTCAGCAAATCGCTGCAAGACCTGGAGTACGACCAGATAGCAGTGCACTTTCACCTCCTCAACTAAGAAGTGATTCCCCAGTAGAGTAACAGACAACTGAAGCTCCTAAAATTCTACTTCTCCCAAGACAGAGACCAGCATTCCCCAGCAAAGTCCTCATCAACAACAGGAATACGGGTTCTCACAAAGGAATTTCTTATGTGATCAATACTTCTTCGAATGGAATCTTTAAGCCCGTCTTCCGTCATTGACTTCCAAATGGAATCTATAATCCCATTCTCTATATCACAAGACAAGTTCCACTTCATGCGAGTACAAATTTCTGGGTACTCTAGTGTTCAATCATCTTCCACCTTCAGATCACGAAAGACAGACAAGCCAATCTATATCCTCAGGTTTAAGAAGATTGAACAGGGGCAGTTGTTGTACCCCAAAATTTGCCCTCCCATATTTCTCAATACATGTCAAGTGAGGTCCTCAAATTGATCAAGGAAGTCCAAGAGTTGACCAGACAAACTTTCTCCTAAGGCAGTCTACCTCAAATTAGGGTTTCATTTTGCATCAAGATGCTTGAGTCCAAAGGATCCAAAATGCTCACCATTGTCCTAATATGTTCTCAAGATCATCCAAGTCAAGTTACAAGCCTTGTAGAGGAAGTTTGCTTAGTCAATTGCTTAAGTGCTTGAAAATCGACTATGTTAGGGCAAAAGACAATTGTGGCCCAGATACAGTCAAACTTCAAGATTTTTGGTCAACATCCTCATTTTTAAGTATTATTCATCATTTTATCAAGGGTTGATCATGATTCCTCAATGATTGCTCACAATTTATCAAAACCCAAAAGTTGCTAAATTAGGGTTTTGTAGGAAAAGTCAACTCAACTTTGACCAAGCATAACTTTCTCATACTTTATCAAAAATGACCCATCCAAAGCTCATTTTGAAGAGGATGTAATTCCCTACAATTCATCTTCAGCTCCCAAGTTCAAAATATGCACTCACAAGAAGATATGAATTTGGACATTATAGGTCATTTTGAAAAGTCAACAAAAACACCTTTTGGGTCAAAGCTTCATACATGAACATGGAAGACTCAATTGAGATGAGACTAAAAGGGTTGCTTAGAGGACATCTTAAGATTTCTAAAAAGTCCAAGAACACATCTCTAGGGACAAAATTGAGGGAGTTATGCATTAACCAAGTTGACCCTTTTTGCAAAATTGCCAAAAGTCAAATGTGTCCAAAATTGCATTTTTTGCTAAATAGGCCCAACTTTTTATGCTTGCACTGAGTTTGTAATGTGATCCACGACCCATGAGCCCTTCCACTTGTTATTCTTTTATTTTTGTTATTTACTTTGATTTTATTTCATTTAAATCAAATAAAACCAATATAAAATAGTGAAAATATCAAAAACTAATTATATCTTGAGATTGTGTGCATGATTAGGTCCATAACACAGCTGGAAACAAGATCAAATCATGAAAGGTTCAAAATGGATAGAAAAAGATTGAATTTGCTTGTTTTGGAAAGATTTGGTACAAGGATCAAATCATGAATTAATATTCATAATTGGAAGAGATTTGATACAAAATTGCAACCCTAATGCACTCTAGTATACATAAGGAACAAAAGCAGATCAAAAGGAGGAGGCTAGAGGCGTGCAAAGGAGAGAACGAATTTCAAAAATTCAAGAAAAAGTTGCAAACTGAATTCCAAGTTTCAGGCCATCTCAAGCCATTTTAATCATACCAATCAATTGTTGGACTCCCCATGATCGTGTTTCAATCGCTAGCAAGCTTCCCCACGCCTTGAAACACCCTGTAAGAGTCACACGGTTTGCATATTTTCTTGAATTCGAATACATTAATTTTGGCATATTTAGCATGATTAATTGACATATTTGTAATCCTTGAGATATTTGTAAGCTAATGGTTGTATTTAATTGCATTTTTATTGACTGTACACCAAGATGCCATGGCTAAGGTTCGTGGTTCATTTTTAGGGATTTCTTGTACAGGGAAAATTGGCCAGTGATAATGGTACCATGATGCCCGTGAGGTTGCAACGAGTTGATTGGTACCATTGGTTTTGATTTATCATGCGCATACAAGGTTTTGGAAACACACAGGGGCTATACCTACACTCAAGTGTCTGTAGGTAAAAGCTATGAGACTTACAGCGACGGTGGGAGGAAGAAGATGGTTACGTGGCGCTCCATGACTTGCCAGTTTAAATTTCGCGCGTTTCAGAGTTTGGCCTTTTGTTTTTATCATATAATATTTATTTGTTATTGTTTATACAACTAACATAGTGTTTACCTAGGGTTTTGGTAAACAACCGCTGATCCTCCAAATGGTTACTTATTTGGTTACTCGCAGGATCGATCAGATTGATCCTATGGACATAGGTTGATTTTGAAGTTTGATTAAGGTGGATAAGGCTTTAAGTAAATTGTTTAAAGTAAATTGCGTAAAGGAAAGGCTTGGTAAAATAAACAAGGCTTTAAAGTAAAGGTTCGACAGGAATTTAAAGGAGAAAAGCAAGTAAAATACTGGAAAAGTAAATGACTTTAATTGATAAAATTGGTGTTTCACACATACATTTCTCAACAATTCTTTCGCTCACACTGGGTACTTGAATCTAAATGAGTGACTATGTATCTATTTGTGAACACACGCGAGAAACTACATGTCTACTCCTATTTATACTAAAACATTCCAAGTAATCGTCGGGCAGTTACACTGCTTCGAGATTAAGCCACTTGGCACGTTCTCCATGCTCGACGCTCCAGATCCTTGCACGTTTGCACGTAGTAACTGCTGGGAACCGTTTTCCCTCCAAAGCTTTGAATTTCAAACTGCTCCACTCTGGACCATCGAACACCTTCATCAAGAGACGTCTTCGACGAAAACTCCTTCGACGTCGAAGGCAATCAGCCTTCTTCCTTGGAAGAAATCCTCTAAGTATTTTGCCATCTTTCGACGGGCACTTCGACAGGCTTAGCCAGTCGAAAGCATCTTTCAGCTTTTAATGGCTGCCATCAATCAAAACAAAGGTGTCGAATTTAGGAGCCAACAAATTGCCCCCCAAGAATGCCTTATTTCGACTCTGAAAGAAAAAGGCATTCTTTGAAAACGCCATTCGACACCTGTTTTTTCCACGCTTAGTCACAAGTTAACTTGTGCACTTTTTGTTGCTTTTTACCAACTATTGGCAATCCCAAGAAACCATCATTGATTTGATCCTAGGACGTCACTTTCAGTACGGCGTGCAGTACCAAACATCACTTCAAAATTTGTCATTATGACAAATCCCAAAAACGAGGACGCACGCTGCGTCTCTCTGTTTCTGCAGAAACGGCCAAAACAACAGGATGCTGCCACGCGTCCCACTAATTCCTGCAGCATTAAATGACATTTAATGTCCTCGTTATTGGGAATTTCTCCCACTACTATAAATAGTAGTGAATATCCCATTGTGGGACTTTTCACGCAAACTAGCCCTCAAACTCCCTTGCTTTCATACAAACTTGCTCTCTTTGCAGAAAAACTCTTCCTTTTCCACTTCATCTTCATCCTCAACAATGGCCTCTGCTTCTACTGCCCCCAAGACTAACGCACCAACTGAACAACTTGTTAAACCCAAGGTCTTTGTTACTGCTCCGGTAGTGAACTCTACAGGGAAACGAAGGGTTCCTGAACCATCTGACATCTCCGTTCGCGATGCTTACTCGCGTCACTTGATGATCCCGGTTGGATACTCCAACCAGATCTTCGCAATGTCTGGCCCCATGAACCCAAGCATCTCTGAAGCTCTGAAGATCAAGAGCTACTTCCCCATCGTCGAGAAACTCAAGCCAATAGCATGCGCCAAAAAGGACGCAGAAGACAACGAAGACCCTACACACGAGAAAATCGACCTCCGTTTCTTCAACAGAAGTGTTAGGGTCTTCAGGTCTTGCCCTAATCTGACCTCTGACTATATTGCTTGGCTAACAAAGTTGGAGAAACATCAAACTCCAGTCTGGAAGGAAATGGGAATCTTTGACCTAGTAATGCTGTCGAAGACAGGCTTAAACTACTCCCCAGAGATGCTTATAGCTTCGCTGTTGTTTTGGGACTACTCTCACTTCACCTTTCACCTTCCATGTGGGATGTTAACCCCCACACTCTTCGACGTAGCGGCCATCACTGGCCTTCGACCAACCGGAGATTACTTCGACCCGGAGGAGATGTCGGAGGACCAAATTGGCTTCTCTGAGACGAAGCCAACATACACTACCTTTATCAACCATTATCACGACAGGTCGACGGATACAGTGTCGGATGTCGAACACATAGCGTTTCTAGCCTTATGGCTAACTCGCTTTGTGTTTTGCTCGAAGTCTCTACAAGTGACCAAAAAGATGGTCACTCTTGCTACCCAACTGCATCACCGCCAAAACATCTGTTTGGCAGAACTAATTCTGGCCAGTCTTTATGACTCAATCAGCAATGGGGTCACTCTCTTGAAACATATCGAAGATAGGGCCAGTTTGCTACTCGCTGGGCCTTTCTGGCTACTTCAACTGTGGCTCAACGCCACTTTCGAATCTTTCTTACCCAAGAAGATTCAGATAAATGAACAAGCCCCAGCGATAGCTAATAGACGTATCGAAGGAATTAGGCTGGCTCTACTGACACCTGTGGAAGATGGGCTGGAGTTCCAACAAACCTTCACTAACTTCGTTCTGATGTTCGCTCGAAGGAAGGAATTTGTTTCAACTATGGCTCCATTTGCTCAACGGAGGGTGGGGCCAGCATGGTTTACAAGGCCACATCCAAAGGAGTCGAGTGGTCCCAATGTCGATGAGCACACTGTACTTTGGGAGGCGTTCCTGACACCCAGGATCATGCCTCTTCGATTTAAGAGTTCTAAGACTCATTTGAGTCTGCTTGCCTATCAACCAAATCTGGTATCTCGCCAGTTTGGTATCATCCAAACCCTGCCTTCTCCTATTTTCCAAAGAGAGAAGTCAATGTTGTACTTCTGCAACGATTATACAGAAGAAGCTGCCACCAAGCATATCGGAAGATATGCTGGTCGAACAATCCTCTCGCTGTTTAACTACCAGCTTAACTTCCTTTGCTCACCATCCTTTGAGGAGTGGTGGAGAAGCTATTATGCTGAGTACTTCTTCGACGAGAAGGACTTCATGGCAGAGTTGCAGAAGTCTTTTGTCCTTGTGTTGGACAAAGTAAAGAAATGTAAGTTCATGCTCTCACATTACTTTTTATCTTTCTCTTCGACTGTTAGCCTGTTAACTTTCCTTTTCGCTTTCAGTTGTTCGAAAACCCCTAGCCAAGAAGGCTACAGAAGGCCCACAAGGAAGAGTCCCTTCGACAAAACCTCCACCGCCGGCGAAGACTATAGCGCCGGCGAAGACAACGGGCAACCAACAGGGGGAAGGCTCTTCGAGGAGGCCTCCTGCATCGGTAACCAGATTTTCTTCATTTTTCTTCTGGCTTTCGATTTTTTATTTTCGATGTAATTATTCAATCGAATTCCTATTGGTTTTCTAGGCCCCTTCGCCCAAGAAAAGGGCAGCATTGGTGGTCGAATCGGGGAGTGATGACGAAAGTGATTCCCCTCCTACTCCCTTAAAGAGGCGAAAGTTAACGAAGGACGCTTCTGTTCCTGCTCCTGCTCCTGAAGGTCGAACCGTCAGAATAAAGGTCGCTGTGAGAAAGCCTAGGCCACCTGCAGTGATCATCGAGGAGCCAACTGAGGAGGAACTGAACGCTCTTCTTACCAAGCCTGTCGAAAGTGACAATTCCAGCCCTGGGGCTGAAGTTAATCCACAGGTAATCCATTGGACCCTTCTTATAACTTAGGCATAGATACCAGTATTCGATTTTTGTCTCTTTCGACATCTGAAGATTTGTCTTCTTTCTCTTTTTCAGGACACTACTGAAAGTTCTCCACCAAGGACTTCAGAAACTCTAGAATCTGCTGACCTTAGCAGGCCTCAGGAAAAAGATTTGGGCAATGACGAAGCCCACACTGAGAATGAGGCCAATGCTGAAACAGTGGAGAAGACAACAGAAGAACCCATGGCGGAGGAAACACAGCCAGAAACGGTTCCTGTGGTGGACTTGTCGTCAGAAGAGAATCCTGAAGGAAGAGACCAAGGCAATGGCGAAGAGAATCAAGATGCTGTTGACGAAGAACACCAAGGTGGTACTGGCGAAGAACACCAGGGTGACGCTAGCGAAAAGCCACAAAATGACGCTGGCGAAGGACCCCAAGGTGATGTTAACGAAGAACCACAAGTCGACGCCAGTACCGCCTCAGTCCAAGTCGAAAAGCAACCAAACGAGGCACTCAGCATTCAACAGCCTCAAGCCCAAGATAACACTGTGGCAAGGGTCACCTCCTCAAAGCACAGGTCAAAAGAGGACTTGGAAATCTTGAAACAAACTGACCCTGTCAGCTACCTTAATGCAATCATCGAGAGTAAGAGTTCTTCTGACACTAGTCAGGAAATTCCTACCCTGTCGGGGAAATCTACTGAAACTTCTCCTCTTGATGATGCGTTGGCGAAGGTTAAGGCCCAGTTCTTCAAGAGAGATTTAATGAAGGCTTTAGAGGGGGACCCCACTGCTCCATCATGCTTGAAAGAGGTTTTGAATGCTGTTGACTTCGAAGCTGTAGCCCCAGAAATCTCAGACTTAATCATGGAATTACATTCTATGATTGATCAAGTCTCAGCGGATTACAGGCGCCAACGAGCTTTTAACAGTCAGCTCGAAGTGCTGCATGGCAAAAGCTCATCTGCGTGGACTGCTGTCTCAGATTCGACTTCTCGAATTGCCGAGTTGTCGAAACAGAAAGCGTCTGCACAGGAAAGGGTCGATGCTATTGAGCGAGAGAATGTCTCCTTCCGAGCACAAATTGCAGAGATAGAGGCGAAGATAAACGCCAACACTGTACTCCAGGAGGAAATTCTTTCGACCATCCCAGACACTGAGAGGCAGACTGAGATCAAGCAAGGCCTGGAATTCGCTGAGAGGGCTCAAAGCCTCGACGCTCAAATTGCCAAACTAGTGCAAGAAAACTCTTGGTGCAAAAAGAGGTTGGAGCTGCAGTATGCCAAGTATCTTCGACTCAAGAATTCTCTTTCCTTTTGATTGATTCTCTTTTGTAACCATCTTCTGTAATCGTTTTCGACAACAATTGCCATTTTGGCTGAAATTAATAAAATTTCCATTTTGGCATTTTTATGGTTATTTTAGTTTGTTCTTTTATTATTTTATTTTTATCTCTTGAAGTATAGGCTTGTATTTTTTCAAATATTTACCATTTACTCTCAAGAGCCTTTTATCTCTACTTATCTCTTCGACTTCATAGGCTCCACCTGAAAAAGTTTGGATAACTCTGAAGGGTCCTTCCCATTTGGGTGACCATTTCCCCATGCTTCGATCCCGTCCATCCATGGGAAGAATTACCTTCCAAACTAAATCTTCAGGCAAAAATACCTTAGGTTTTACCTTTCTATTATAAGAGTCTTCTACTCTTTTCTTCTGAAGCCTGAGTAAGTCGAGAGCGTGTAATCTCTCTTCGTCTAAATCCACCAATTCATCTAACATCATATTCCAATAAACCTCAGAAGGAATATCATAATGCCTTTGAACTCTTGCAGATTGAAGACAAATTTCTGCTGGCAACACTGCATCATGGCCAAAAGTTAGCCTATATGGCGTTGTACCAGTGGCTTCTTTTGGGGACGTTCGACAAGCCCATAAAATCTGGTCTAACGTCTTATGCCAATTCTTTGGTTTCTTCCCAACATGTTTCTTTATCAAGCCAATCACTACTTTGTTAGCTGCTTCGACTTGACCATTCGCCTGTGCATAGTAAGGCGTGGATGTTAGGAGTTTGAAACCTGTTTCCTGAGCAAATTCCTGCATCTTTCGACCAGTGAAAACTGAACCTTGATCAGTTGTTATTGTCTCAGGGATTCCATACCTAAATATAATGTTCTTTTGAATGAATTCAATGACATTTTCTTGGTCTACATTGACTAAAGGGACAGCTTCGATCCACTTAGTAAAATAATCAATGCCTACCAATATGTATTTCTGACTCTTTGATGATGCTGGTCGAATCTCTCCAATGAGATCCAACGCCCATCCTCGAAAGGGCCAAGGCTTCACTATCGAGTGAAGTTCGCTTGCTGGTACATGCTGGATGCCTGTATGAACTTGACACTCTTGGCAACCTTTGGCGAACTCAACACAATCTTTCAGCATAGTGGGCCAATATAGTCCTTGTCGAAACAACAACCATTTCATCTTATGGCCTGCTTGGTGAGCCCCACATGCCCCAGCATGCGTAGTCGAAAGGGCTATGTATGCTTCAGTTTCACTTAAACATTTCAGCAACACCCCTTCAGGCGTCTTCTTGAATAACTCATTACCCATGAGTACAAAACTCAACGCCCTGTATTTTGTTTTTCGTTCTGTCGGAGCTCCTGGATTTTGAAGATAGTCCACAATGGGTTTCCTCCAATCTTGCTCTGACAAATTATCAATGAACGAAATCTCGAAGTTTGAGTGATCAGCATAACCTAGCCTCGTCGATTCCAAGTCTGATGGTGATAGACAAGTTGCCTTTATCTTTTCTCGAACTTCGATTGCTCTTTGTAATCTTGTTTTTGAAATCTTATACCCTGATGCAATTTGTGCCAAGTCATTGGCTATTTGATTTTCGACTCTGGGTATGTGTCGAATATTGACACTTTCAAATTGTTTCAATAAACGATTTGCTATCACAAAGTACATAATAAGATTCTCTCTTATGCATTTATACTCCTTTGTGACTTGCTTGATGACTAACTCTGAGTCTCCCATTATTTCGACTCGAGTTGCCCCCAATTCCAACAATATTTCAAGGCCAGTAATTAGAGCTTCATACTCAGCCTCGTTGTTCGAACAAGAACCTTCTATTTGGTACTTGAATGTTGTTGGAATTTTATCTGGAGAAATAATCAAGACTCCTACTCCTGTTCCATTTTTATGGCTGGAACCATCGAAGTAGAATTTCCAAGGTTCTATCTCCACATAATTAATATCCTCGACTTGAATTGAGTGGTCGACTATGAAGTCTGCAACCACTTGTCCTTTTACTGCCTTAAGAGGCATAAAGGTCAAGGAGTATTCAGTCAATGCTAATGCCCACTTGCCAATTCGACTATGCAAGATAGGTTTCGACAACATATATTTGAAAACATCAAAATGAGACGAAACATAAACATCAACTGGTTTTATATATTGCTTGAGTTTTGTACAAGAGAAATACAGACATAGACACAATTTTTCAACTTCGCTATATCTAGTTTCTGCATCATTCAAAACTCGACTGAGATAATAAATGGGTCTTTCGACTCCATTCTCATCCTCTTGGGCTAACATACTTCCCAGAGTTTTGTCAGATGCAGCTATGTACAATCTCATACTCCTATTGCTACAAGGAGGCACCAAAATAGGTGGCTTAGTGAGGTACCCTTTGATTTTGTCGAAGGCTTCTTGCTGCTCTTGCCCCCATTCGAACCCCTCTTTATTCAGTCGAAGTAAGGGTTTTGGTAAACAACCGCTGATCCTCCAAATGGTTACTTATTTGGTTACTCGCAGGATCGATCAGATTGATCCTATGGACATAGGTTGATTTTGAAGTTTGATTAAGGTGGATAAGGCTTTAAGTAAATTGTTTAAAGTAAATTGCGTAAAGGAAAGGCTTGGTAAAATAAACAAGGCTTTAAAGTAAAGGTTCGACAGGAATTTAAAGGAGAAAAGCAAGTAAAATACTGGAAAAGTAAATGACTTTAATTGATAAAATTGGTGTTTCACACATACATTTCTCAACAATTCTTTCGCTCACACTGGGTACCTGAATCTAAATGAGTGACTATGTATCTATTTGTGAACACACGCGAGAAACTACATGTCTACTCCTATTTATACTAAAACATTCCAAGTAACCGTCGGGCAGTTACACTGCTTCGAGATCAAGCCACTTGGCACGTTCTCCATGCTCGACGCTCCAGATCCTTGCACGTTTGCACGTAGTAACTGCTGGGAACCGTTTTCCCTCCAAAGCTTTGAATTTCAAACTGCTCCACTCTGGACCATCGAACACCTTCATCAAGAGACGTCTTCGACGAAAACTCCTTCGACGTCGAAGGCAATCAGCCTTCTTCCTTGGAAGAAATCCTCTAAGTATTTTGCCATCTTTCGACGGGCACTTCGACAGGCTTAGCCAGTCGAAAGCATCTTTCAGCTTTTAATGGCTGCCATCAATCAAAACAAAGGTGTCGAATTTAGGAGCCAACACATAGCCAGCTCAGTTGGCAAACGTGTAGTGGGAGAATGCTTAAGGGCCTGGGTTCGATCCCCAGGATCCTTATTTGCTTCATATTAATTTTTAGTGAAGGATCAGGTACATCTCACACTCCATGATCCATCATGCACTCTCCAGATCTCATCGTTCAAACCACCAAGGCTTCAGATCTAAGGCCTTCCCCTGAAGGTCCACCATGCGCCCCAGTCAAGCATATGCATGGGATTGGAGAAGTCAACAAAGGCCTAAGCTTGATGGGCCAAGAATTTCCAAATAACACCCCATTTTTGCTAAGCAACCAGGCCCATCTTTTTCCTTTCTATTTATTTCTTTTATTTAATTTTATTTGTTTAATAATTTTCTAACACAATTAATTTATTTATTTTTTACAAAATCATAAAATCAAGAGTTTCACAAAAATTAGAATTAGGTTTTATTTTGTCAAAATTAATTTAATATTAGTTTAATTTAATCTAGGGTAATTCTAATTTTTTTATAATTAAAATCAATTAGAAAAAATTAGGGTTAGACTTGTGATTTAATTTAATTTTTATTTCTTTTCTCAAAAATAAAAAAAATACAAAAAGATAAGTTAATGTAATTATTTTTCTTAAATTTAAATTAATTAGTAATTAGGTTTTTTTTATTTTTTTCAATTGAACTTTATTTTCTCAAATAACACAAAAACGTCAAAAAATGATTTTTCTTTTAAATTTCAATTAGGTATAGTGGGGTCAAAACCCTAATTCTTTTATTTTCTATTCATCGCGCGCGTTTATTATTTTTACGATATTAATGTAACTGTCCACGGTATGTAATAGTTTAATCTAGGACTTTCTTTTATTTGATCATCTTTTACGGGGGTTTTTTGGCTATGTAATTAATCCCTACCCCGAAGCCTTGTAATAGCGTAGGTTTTATTTCTCGCATTTTAATTCTCGCAAGTATTAACTATTTAGATGTATGTTAATAGGATTGTATGATAAGATTGCATGATAATTTAAAACGGATAGAAAACCCTAATGTGCAAAGATAATAAATGAAATCAAATCATTCGCACATGCGCACTCTTAGGGTATACTCTCACTTTGGTTGCCTTTGGTAAACGATCATTAAGTATAGGGTGTCTTAGTGGTTACCCTCCTGTCTAACAAAGATCAAAAGTCTCGTTCGAAAATGTTGCCTCGGAAACGTCACCTCGAAAATGTTGCCTCGAATATGATCCTAAGACTCCAGGGTTATTACTAAGACGTCCTAACATTGCTTTAGTGATCATACATCCCTTACAAATTGACCCTTACAAATTGACCCTTACAAATCCAATGACGGTACTACCTATTTCCTGATACTAGGATAGCATTGCCTAAAGGAAACGAGAACAGAAACGATCTTTTTAGGAGTAGGTAGATAACTGTTAGGTACTTGCTCAAGTCAAACGTTTCACACCATACACTTTCTAACAAACTTTTCAAACTAAAGTTTTCAAAACACTTCGTAACACTCTTGAGGACAGAAACAAGGGTTAAAACGAAGTAAAACATTTTCAAAACAAAACACACACAAGCAATTTTAAAAGATGAGCAAGTACCTAAGAGCACATGGAAAACCATGGATAAAAAGGGTGCTAACACCTTCCCTTTTTATAATCTACCCCCAGTACTCATAATATCTCGAAAAAGGATTTTTTTCTGTGCTTTTTTCCTTTCCGGTTGGATGAAATAAAAGTTGGTGGTGACTCTTGCTTACCGCGACATTTTGCAAACACAAAAAACAAAACGCAAACCAGCATTTTCAAAACAGTCGGTTCTGCCACCGTATCACATTTATGAAAAGGGAAACCCTAATTTGAGGTATACTACCTTAGGAGAGAGTTTGTCTGGTTAACTCTTGGGAAATCTTGAGAAAATTAAGGATCTCTGGGAGTATGTATTGAGTAAAATGAGAGGGAAAATTTTGGGGTACAACAGCTTCCCCTGTTCAATCTTCTTAAACCTGAGGATGTAGATTGGCTAGCCTGCCTTTCGTGATCTGAAGGTGGAAGATGATTAAACACTAGAGTGACCAGAAATTTGCACTCGCATGAACTAGCACTTGATTTTTGATATCGGGAATGGGCTTACAAATGCCATTTGGATGTCGATAATGGAAAATTGTCGGAGATGGGCTTAATGATGCCATTCTGGATGCGACAGAGAATTGTCGGAGATGGGCTTAAAGATTCCATCTAGAGAATGTGGATTTCCTGAGATATTCCTTTAACGAGAGTCCATGTTGCTGTTGTTGAGGAGGAATCTGCTGAGGAATGTTGGTATCTGTCTTGGGAGATATAGAATTTTAGGAGCTTCAGTTGTTCGTTACTCTACTGGGGAATTAACTCCTGATTGAGGAAGTGGAAGTAAACTACATATCTGGTCAGGGTCCAGGCTGCACAGTGACTTACTAGGGGAGTGTGAAATCAACCATATCTGGTCGGGTCCAGGTCTTACAGTGTTGTAAACTGTTGTCTGGAGATAAGAGAGAAAAAACCTGGATGGTAAGGTTATGAGAAGGAACCTGGGTCGTAGGGTTACTTCGAAATGAAAGCCTAGATAATAGGGCTATGAGAAGGAACCTGGATAGTAGGGTTACTTTGAAGTGAAATCCTGGATAGTAGGGCTATGAGAAGGAACCTGGATAGTAGGGTTACTTCGAAATGAAAGCCTAAATAGTAGGGATATGAGAAGGAACTTGGATAGTAGGGTTACTTCGAAATGAAAGCTTGGATAGTAGGGTTACGAGAAGGAACCTAGATAGTAGGGTTACTTCGATATGAAAGCCTGGATAGTAGGGCTGTGAGAAGGAACCTGGATAGTAGGGTTACTTTGATATGAAAGCCTGGATAGTAGGGCTGTGAGAAGGAACCTGGATAGTAGGGTTACTCCAATATGAAAAGCCTGGATAGTAGGGCTGTGAGAAGGAACCTGGGTAGTAGGGTTACTTTGATATGAAAATCTTGGATAGTAGGGTTGTGAGAAGGAACCTGGGTAGTAGGGTTACTTCGATATGAAAATCATGGATAGTAGGACTGTGAGAAGGAACCTGGGTAGTAGGGTTACTTCGATGTGAAAAGCCTGGATAGTAGGGTTGTGAGAAGGAACCTAGGTCGTAGGCTGTTTCGTGAGGAGTTTGGGTAAAACTACATCTGAACCGAGAAGGAACCTGGGTAAGGTTGCTTTGTGATAAGTTCGTGTAAAACTTCAAGAGGAACCTGGGTAAGGTTATAAGTTTGTGTAAAACTTCAGGATGAACCGGGGTAAGGTTATAAGTTTGTGTAAAACTTCAGGATGAATCGGGGTAAGGTTATAAGTTTGTGTAAAACTTCAGGATGAACCGGGGTAAGGTTACTTTGATCTGATAATGTAGATTAGTTGACCCGTTTGATTTCGGGAACTGAGTTTCCATTAGTTGTCTATAGATGTGATCTGTATAACTGTTGAATTTGTTGACACTAATCCTCTTTTCCTGAAAAGATATCAGGGTTAGTTATATGCAATGCATGAAATGCAGGGTGAGATGATGTTCTCAAAATAAATGAGATTATGTTGTATATGATATGTATGCGTATTTTATAATGTATGTTCATGAAATTCTATCGGGGTATGCTCATGTCTGGGAAAATAAATCCATGACGGTTGCTGGAGGTTCGTAAATATTCTATCGGGAAGAGATGCTGGAGAATAACTCTGCGGGGACCAAATTTTGGGGGAAGAGATACTCTGTTTGGTAGACCTGCTGATCCGAAGAAACAAATTTAGCTGGGGATGAAATTCCATTGCTGGAAGTGATGAGCTCTGTGGAGATTGAGCTTATGTTTCTGTAGAAGTAAACTCCGCTTGGGTGATAAGATTTATTGACTCGCCAACGATTACGAACTTTGGTATGGGATAGTTACGTCCTGTTTCGGGAAAGCTGACATCAACGCCTTTTGGGTACTTTTACTTTGTGGGGAGTGTATGTACTGATAATTTTGTTCCAAAGCATGAATTTATCCCGATACCTGCTGAGCAGAGGAACCGTGGGGTTTGGTACTTCTTGTTTTTTTTCTGTTTCTGGAATTACGAGTAATTGTCTTTTGTTTCTTATGTAAATATTTATGAGCGGCAATCATTATCAAATGCATATATCAAAAATAAATCATAGGACGTTCTTGCAAAACAAAACAAGAAAAGAAAAAGAAACAAATTGAAGTTTTGTAAGAATGACTTGTATTGATTTTTGAAGTTGGCATGTAATAGGCATTTTGTACAAAGAGGCTGGTTCTCTAGTAAGAGAACGCCTCCGAAAGATAGAAATTATACAATTTGTGTAAAGGAAAGAAACACAGCTATGTGAAACAACCCCATTGGGTTCCAACTCTACTATTGCCTTTATATCTTCAAGCGTCTCATCACTTTGCTACTTGGCCGAAGGTTGATCAGATTGATTGGCGTCGTCCGAGCTTGATAGTCGATATCGAAGTCTGGTCGCCAAATGATCCAATGAGACATAGCGATACGCTTTAATCCCTAACTTTTACCTGGGCTTCCCTTTCGGGTTTTCAATCCACCGGGATACCCTTTTTTGCCCAAGCCTCCCTTTCGGGTTTTCGACTTACCGGGTGTACAGATTTTTTCATTTTCATCCCTTACTTTTGCCCGAACCCTTTTAGTTCGCCGGGAAGCCCTTATTTTTTCCTAGGCCAGTCAACCTAGCGGGTCTTTACTTATGCATAGTATCTTTTCACTATGTCTGCATTGACAGGGTGAGGAAGGTCGTCACCATCCATGTTGGTTAGAATCATAGCTCCTCCCGAGAAAATGTTCTTAACCACAAATGGCCCTTCATATGTGGGAGTCCATTTGCCCCTGGGATCACCTTGCGGCAGTATGTTGCGTTTGATCACCAGATCCCCGACTTGATATTCTTGACGCATGGCTTTCTTGTTAAAAGCCTTGATCATTCGCTTTTGATACGTCTAACCATGGCATATAGCAGTAAGTCTCTTCTCATGGATTAGATTTAGTTGATCAAGTCGGGTTTGGATCCAGTCGTCTTCGTTCAAACTCGCATCCTTCATAATTCTGAGAGAAGGTATTTGGACTTCTATGGGTAGGATTGCCTCCATGCCATATACCAGAGAGTAGGGTGTTGCTCTTATCGACGTCCATGCTGAGGTACGGTACCCATGAAGAGCGAATGGTAACATCTCATGCCAGTCTTTATATGTCACTGTCTTCTTCTGTATAATCTTCTTGATGTTCTTGTTAGCTGCTTCAACAGCACCATTCATCTTCGGTCGGTAGGGAGAATAATTATGATGTTGTATCTTGAACTGTTTACAGAGCTCGGTGATTATTGTGTTGTTAAGATTTATACCATTTTCGGTAATAATCCTCTCTAGTACACTATATCGACAGATCAGATTGTGTCGGATAAACCGCGCCACGACATTCTTGGTTACTGTAGCAAAAGAGGCTGCCTCAACCCACTTTGTGAAATAATCATTGGCCACTAAGATGAAACGATGTCCATTAGACGCAGTAGGTCTGATCTCACCGATCATGTCGATGCCCCACATCGCAAAGGACCAAGGAGTTGTCAAGACGTTCAGAGGAACTGGAGGTACATGCACCTTATCAGCATAGATTTGGCATTTATGACAAGTTTGAGAGTGCTGATAACAATCGTTTTCCATAGTGGACCAGTAGTATCCTACCCGTAGGATCTTCTTAGCCATGTTATGTCCACTAGAATGGGTTCCAAAGGTGCCTTCATATAGATCTATCATGATCCTCTCTGCTTCACTCTTGTCTACACACTGTAGTAGTGTGGAGTCATGATTGCGTTTATAGAGGATCCCATTACTGAGGAAGAACTTTGCAGAGAACCTTCTCAGAAACTTCTTATCATTGATAGATGCCCCTTCGGGATATTCCTGGGCCTCGAGATACCTTTTGACTTCGTGAAACCAGGGTTTGTCTGCCACTTCTTCAGTATCAATCTCACAGTAGTGTGCTGGTTCATCCAACCTCTCAATGGTAATTTGGGGAGCTTCATTGTCCCACCTAACCTTGAGCATAGAAGACATGGTAGCTAGCGCGTCCGCCAACTGGTTCTCCTCTCGCGGGAAATGTTCAAAAGTTACCTCCTCGAAGTGTGGGAGCAGTGTCAGTACATATTCTTTGTAAGGAATAAGATTTGGGTGCTTCGTATCCCACTCGCCTTTGATCTGACTTATCACCAGAGTGGAATCTCCGAATACACTTAAGAACTTAATCCTCAGGTCAATAGAAGCTCGAAGATCCATAATACATGCTTCATACTCCGCCATATTGTTGGTGCAGTTGAAACATAATCGGGCGGTGAAAGGAGTATGACAGCCCTCGGGAGATATGATTACAACGCCAATGTCGTTACCCAGTGCATTTGAGGCTCCATCAAAATACATAGACAATCGGGATCCTTCCTAAGGTCCTTCATCTGGTCCAGGTTCTTCGTAGTCAGTCACCAACATAATATTCTCATCCGGGAACTCAAAATTCATAGACTGGTAGTCATCCACGGCCTGATGAGCCAAATGATCAGCCAATACACTCCCCTTTATTTCTTTTTGGGTCATATATTGTATGTCGTACTCAGTTAAGATCATTTTCCACCTTTTTATCCTTCCGGAGAGAACGGGCTTCTCGAAAATATACTTGATCGGATCCATCTTTGATATCAACAAGGTACTGTGAGTCAATATATATTGTCTCAGCCGGCGAGAAGCCCATGCCAAAGTGCAGCAAGTTTTCTCGAGCAATGAGTATCGGGTATCACAGTCGGTAAACTTTTTGCTAAGGTAATAAATGGCGTGCTCTTTTCGGCCAGACTCGTCATGCTACCCCAGCACGCACCCCATTGAATTTTCTATCACTTTCAAGTATAATATCAAAGGTCTTCCTTCAACTGGAGGCATCAGAATTGGCGGTTCTTGAAGGTATTCTTTGATTCTTTCAAAAGCGGTCTAGCATTCATCATTCCACTTTACCACTTGATCTCAAGTGAGCAAAATAAAAATAGCATGAAATGTAATACTTAAAGTAAATGGTATTAGATACGGTGGGAGAACTGACTTGGGATTTTGCGTTTGTGTTTGCAAATGTTTCGGTTTAGTAAGAGTCGCCACCGACTTTTTATTTTATCCTAAGGAAAGGTCAAAAAGCACAGTAAAGACCTTTGAGATGTTTTCTTGAGTTCGGGGAGTAGATTATACCCTTTCTATCCATGGTTATCCATGGGCTCTTAGTTAATTTCTTAGATCACTTGCTTTTCTTTTCAATTGTTTGAAATGGTGCTCTTCAATTGTTTGAAATGGTGCTTTGTCTGTGGTTTTGAAAGATGTTTTGAAAAGAGGCCATCGTTGTGGCAACCTTTGTAATGATTCTTGTTTGAATGTATACAAAGGTGTTTTTGTCTTTTGAAAAGTTTTTCAATGTTTGAAAGTAGGGTTTTGAAATTGTGTTGTGAAGTGTGTTTTGAAGATAGCAAGGATGTTTTTTGCAAGCTTTGATCAAGTAACTAAGAGTTGTCTACCCTATTTTACTCAAAGATCTTTCTTATGTTTTTTAACCCTTTTAACAGTGTTGTTTCACCATTGTATTTGGTGAACAACCTTGTGTTAGGATGTTAAACGGGAAAGGCGCGGGTCATCGTATAGACCATGATAGCAATGGTGTCAAGTATTTTTTTGCAATTTTCTTGAGGGACTTGATCATTTTGTTTAGGCAACTCAGATAGCGTCATCGAGGGACTATGATCTTTTGTTTTGTTTTTGTTTTTCCAAAGTACTCGACATGCATACCATGGCCAATTTTTGAAGGCAACAAGTGGATTGAAACCCTAGGGGTGCAAGTGTGCATTGTGTTTGTTTTTCATGCATTGTTATCTTGGATTAGGTCAAACTATTTGTTGATTTGATTTTGCATACAAACCCTAAGTCTAA
Organism: Vicia faba; assembly: GCA_948472305.1. Lineage (NCBI taxonomy): Eukaryota > Viridiplantae > Streptophyta > Magnoliopsida > Fabales > Fabaceae > Vicia > Vicia faba. The sequence goes on from CATIWC010001960.1 coordinate 206,686, forward strand.
TCATGGCATAATTGAAAGCTTAAAGGTGCGAGAATTTAAATTCTACACTATTACAACATGATATAGGGAGGGGGTACAAATTTGAATTGGGGATTATTTTGCAAGAAATTAAACTAAATTTTTACAACCATATTGAATGGGTAAGGCATAATATATAATATTTAAATAAATACAATAAATAAATATTAAATAAAATGTATTATGCAAAAAAAAAGGTTTTTTATGTATGTGAAAAGTATTTTTAATATGAAATGTAAATAAATAAAAAGTCAATTTCAATTATTTTGTTTTTTAGGGCAAAAATCCTAATTTCTTAAATAAATAGTATTATTTATTATTTATATGCAATAATGTATCAATTTGTACAAAAAATAAAAGTATATTGTAAAAAAGGTATTTTTAGTATAAAATATTAATAAAAATAAAATGTATTATTTTTGTGTTTTTTTGTTCTTATTATTTAATAAAATATATTATATATGTGTATATATATGTATATATATATATATATATATATATATATATATATATATATATATATATATATATATATATATACATACATATATATATATATACATATATATATATATATATATATACATATATATATATATATATACATATATATATATATACATATATATATATATATATATATATATATATATATACATATACATATATATATATATATATATATATATATATATATATATATATATATATATATATATATATATATATATATATATATATATATATATATATATGTATATATATATATATATATATATATATATATAGATATATATATATATATATATATATATATATATATATATATATATATATATATATATATATATATATATATATATATATATATATATATATGTATTAAATATATTAAGTGTGTATAAAAATAAATTAAATTATTTACAAAATGTATATATTTCAAGAAAATATTTTCAAATATGTGTAAAAATAAAATAAATTATTTAAGCAATATTTGTATTATTTTTTAAGTTTTAACAAAAGAAAATAAGATATTTAACATGTTTACATTAGGAAAAATTAGAATAAAATATCTAATAAATGAAAAAAAAATATGAAAATATTTTTGGGATATTTTTTATGTTTGCAAATAAAATATCAAAGTCGGAGAAAAAATAAAATTGCAAAAATAATGAAAATACAAAGCAATGGGCCAAGGGGTGCTGAAAGTGAACTGGGGTGTGTCAAAAGCAAAGAAGTCCAGGCCCAGCCCAGAATCAACTTCATCTTCTTCCTTTGAACAGAAATGCGTGCGTGTTATGCACAAAATGCTATCTCCTGATTCTGTGCTTTTTTGACAAAACTCATAACATGAAACTTGTAGAGCATCAAACAACGAATCTAACCATATAAAAAACTTAATCTAACTCTCAAAGACCAGAGAGAATTTCTCTGGCCCTAATTCTTAACCTAGTTTTTTCAGAAATTTCATGAACAAAATTCTCCTAGCACGATTAATATAAATGAAAACTGAGCACATGTATGGTTTCAGGGCTATGAATACAACATCTTTCATTCACAAACCTAAGTCTAACTATTCCTAAATAGAGAGATAGAAGTTCATAAAATACCTGTTTCAGTTGACTTCGAGCTGGATAATGCAGCAACTTCCAAGGGTGCTTGAGGTTCTTTTGAGCTTGCTTGAGGTCCACTGAAGCTTTTCCAATGCTTGGCTTGTTTTGAAGTAGCCTGAATCGTGCTACAGAACTCAACCTGCAAAGCTTCCAAACAAAAATGGCAATGTTTGTTAATGGAGTTACAGCAACTTATGGATGGTCTGGATAGCTCAGGTATGTTGGTTGGAAGGTGTTTGAAGTAGCTTTGGACAAAACGCACGATGGAATTTGATGGTGGCTTGCAAAATGCAGAACTGGCCCTGTTTTGCAAGAAAATGGGATTTTAAGCACAAGGAGTTTTGAGGGGTCAAGGGCTCGTGTTTCTGGCTTGAGAGGATATGCAAAACTTGTTTGACAACTTTGTTCTTGTTTGTTTTATCATATATGAGAGATACAAGTCTTTTTGCCCTTTTACTTGTTTTCAAAGCAAAGTTGGAAGTGAGGTGTGATAGGCCTGTACAGGCTATCTCCAAGCATCCACCAACTCCTTGTACTTTTTCCTAAGTTTGTGGAACCTGTTTGCTGCAAAGAAAGAAGTTCAAAGCTCAAGAAAGACAACTTTGCAAAACTTCATGCTTTATGAAAATGGAAGTGTCATCTTTATGCTTAAAATGGAAATGTTCAATGTACAAAGCTCTCTTGATCAGAACAATGCCAATATCCAATGTATTTGCATTCAATTTTTGAGTGTAAGTTGGTTTAGAGGCATGTAATCATGTACTGAGCTAGTTTGGTTTGAAAATGCAAGTTGTATGAACATGTATAGGCCATGGATCAAAGTGAGTTTTTTCCAACTTCTAGCATTCAATTATCCCTAACCACAAAGGTGTTTGAGGAGTTCTTGGACAATTTGGAAAGCTTGCAACATGTACTATAATCCATATTTGAAATGCAACTTGAAACTCCAAGTGTAACTATGTGAAAAATGGCCAAGAAGATGGGTCAAAATCCTGCCTAAACTAGGGCAAAAATTTTCTAAGTTAAAAGTTTTAGGTACCCTTGTTCCAAAAATCATAACTTGAGATCCAAGCTTCTTTTAAGAAAACTTTGTGAATCAAAGTTGTAGACTTTGTGATGGATTACAACTTTCATGTTTCAAGTTTTGTTTGAATCCATTTGCATCTTGCTGAAAAAATGGAACAAAGTTAGGAAAAAATAAGAAAATTTTATAACTTAGAAATTTTCTAAGTTATGAAATTTTCCCATTTTAAACCCTAATTTGCATTTTTGGGTTTCTTGATGAACAAGATTCATAATTTTACATGTCTTGATGAAAAATTACCCTTGGCATTTGATTTTGACCAAAAAGTCAAAGTTTGACTTTTCAATATACAGTCAAATTTTGATCAGTTGGCTGAAAAATTCATCTGTCAATCCTATGCATTTGAGATCTTTTGAACTTGTTGAATAGGTCAAGATAATGTCATTGAGTCCTTGAGTCCATGGTTGAGCTTGATTTTCCATTGGCTAGGTTAAACAGTCAAAAATTGCCTTTGTACAGTCAAAACCCTAAAAATGACCATTTTGCCCTTTTGGTGATCTGATCAAATTTCTTGTGGTATTGTGATCCAAACTTGATCAAATGGTTCATATGAGTTCATAATGTTGATGTGGGTCAAAATTCATGAGGTTTGACTGTCAATTGGCCACAGTTGACTTTTCCCCCAATACAGCTGATTTCTAGGTCAACTGTCCAATTGACTGGGCAAAAATTTGAATCAAGGCTTGAAACTTGGTGTGGACAAACTTATGAGTCCAATATGAAGTATGAAAGTCAATTTGGGCATTGTAGGTCAAAAAATCCCTGTGTAAACTCAAACCCTAATTTGGGTCAATAGTGCAAGGAGGTGTCTTGAGCAGAGCAAACCCTAGCTTGACCTTGACTTCCATGATTCTTGTGATGAGAAATGTTGATGGAATGAGAGGGAAAATTTTGGGGTACAACAGTTGCCCCTGTTCAATCTTCTTGAACCTGAAGAGTTAGATTGGCAAGTTTTTCCTTTCGTGACTCGAAGGTAAAAGAGGATTGGACACTAGAGTGCCCGTAAATTTGCACTCGTCAAAATATTGTTGAGGGAATGGGCTTAAAGATGCCATTTGGAGATGGTAGAACCTTGTTAGAGATGGGCTTAAAGATGCCATCCAAGAGTGTCTGTTGAACTTCAATGTGGTAGGTCAGAAGAATGAGCATCAAAATGGTATCCGTGTCTGGAATACATTTGAACTGTATCTAGAGACTGAGTCTGTATGAGCAAAGGAATGGCGTCCGTGTTTGGAGCGTATCTGAGCTGTAACTGTATTTGAAATTCGAATGAATATCAGAATGACTGCCGTGTCTGAAGTGTATCTGTATTGTATCTGAATTTGAGATCTGTATGAGTAGCAGAATAACTTTCGTGTCTGGAGTATATCTGAGACTGTAACTGGGATCTGAATAAGTGACAGAATGACTTCCGTGGCGATTGCACTGGGGAGAATCAAACTGCTGGTGTAAGGGCCAGAATGGCATCCGTGTCTGGAGCATATCTGAACTTGAAGTTGATAGTTAAATCTGAATGAGAGATAGAATGGCCGCCGTGTCTGGAGCATATCTAGTCTGTATCGGATTGCTGAAGTCTGAATGAGTAGTAGAATGACCGTCGTGTCTAGGGTGTATCTGTACTGTATTTGACTTGAAATTCTGAATGAGTAATAGAATGACCGCCGTGTCTGGGGTGTATCCATATTGTATCTGAATAATTGTTAACGATAGCATTTTCATCTTATCCTGAAAAGGGTAAAGTGTTAGCTAAAACACAAAGTTATGTTGCATGATATGTATGATGCAATGAATTGTATTTCATCAATGTTTATGATATATGAATGTAATGGATGTGCATGTAAGCCGAGTAGATGTCTTGCTGAGGAAAATAAATCCTTGATAACTGGAGATAATGAAATTTTTGATTGCTGTCGGGGAAAGTAAATCCTTGACCAATGCTGGGGATTCCAAAAATCTTTAAATACTAAAGATGAGAAATCCTTGTTGACTGCTTGGGGATTTAAAGATCTCTGACTGTTGAGAATGAGAAATCTTGGGACCACTACTGGAGATTGAAAATCCTCGGTGATTTGTGGGGATTCACAAGGCCTTTGACAATTTCTGCAGGGAATCAGAATCCTTCATGAATTTCCTGGGATGTAGGGAAAACTCTGAAAATCTCTACTAGGGAGTTAAGACCTAGGAGGCTTCTGCTTGGAGAAATGACACCGAGAATCTTCGATCTTGCTAGGAGATGACTCTGTGGGGGGAAATGTTCATTATTCTGGCTCCGCTGGAGATAGGATTTTTAGGGTTTTCGGGCTCCACTAGGGATCTCGAAGCTTAACTCTGATGGGAATTTTGAAACTTAACTCAGCTGGGGAATCAAGTTTTAGACTGCACTGGCTCCGCTGCAGATCTTGAAGCTTAACTTCGCTGGGGAAATATACTCCAAATTTAGCCTTGTTGAGGATCTAAATGATGTATCGTAGAGGATTTCTTCTGTAATCGCAAAAAGATTTCTTCCTACTCCCTCAACCTATCAATAATTATCCTTTTTCAATTTCGTTTTATTTGTAAGCAGTGATTATATTCAAATGCATGTGCCTATTTAACAAAACATTGGACGTTTTCAAATAAAACATAAGTGTAAAAAGAAAAGAAAGGCAAGAAAATCTGCACTTTGAAGTATCTTTGTATTAACTTTTATGAGTATATTTGTACAAAGGAGACATACACCCTAGTAAGAGAATGTTGTCGTAAAAATTGAAAAATTGTATACAAAAGAAAGATGGCTATGTGTAACAATACCATGGGATTCCCATTCTGCTATAGCCTTCACAACTCTGAATACCTAGTCCATTCGCTGCTTCGTACACCGATGACTGGATTGATCAAAAGCTTGGAGCTTGTTGGTGAAGAGACTGTTCTTAAAGTGATCCGACGAGACATAGTCATACACTTTAATTCCCTAACTTTTTCCTGGACCGCCGTTTCGGGTTTTCGATCCACCGGGAAACCCTTTTTTGCCCAAGTCTCCCTTTCGAGTTTTCAACTTTCCGGGTGTACAGATTTTTTTTCTTTATCCCTAATTTTTGCCTGAACCGCCCTTTCGAGTTTTCGATTCACCGGGACGCCCATTTTTGCCCAAGTCGCCCTTTCGGGTTTTCAACTTGCCGGGTCGTTTTATGCGTAGTATCTTTTGACTATGTCTGCGTTTGCAGAGTGTGGCAAGTCGTCACCATCCATGGTGGTAAAAATCATTGCCCCACTAGAAAAGATGCTCTTGATCACAAATGGTCCTTCGTAAGTAGGAGTCCACTTGCCCCTGGGATCACTTTGCGGTAAGATGATCCGCTTGATTACAAGATCTCCGACTTGATATACCTGACGCCTGACTTTCTTGTTGAAAGCCTTGATCATCCGTTTTTGATACGTCTGACCATGACAGACAGCAGTAAGTCACTTCTCGTCAATCAAATTAAGTTCATCAAGCCGGGTCTGAATCCAATCGTCTTCACTCAAACCAGCATCCTTCATAATCCTTAAGGAAGGAATCTGAACTTCCATAGGTAAAACAGCTTCCATGCCATACACCAAAGAAAATGGGGTTGCCCCTATTGAAGTATGTGCCGTGGTACGATATCCATGCAGAGCAAACGGCAACATTTCATGTCAGTCCTTGTAGGTGACTGTCATCTTTTGAATGATCTTCTTGATGTTTTTGTTCGCGGCTTCAACAGCACCGTTCATCTTCGGCCGATAGGGAGATGAATTGTGATGATAAATCTTGAATTGTTCGCATAGAGCGGTGATCATGGTGTTGTTCAAATTTATACCGTTGTCCTTGATGATCCTGTCGGGGACACCATACCAACATATGAGGTTCTGCTTGATAAAGCGGGCAACCACATTCTTTGTAACTGAGGCGTAGGAAGTTGCCTCGACCCACTTGGTGAAGTAGTCAATAGCGACCAAGATGAAGCGATGTCCATTAGATGTCGTGGGCTTGCTCTCTCCAATCATGTCAATGCCCTACATTGCGAATGGCCAAGGAGCTGTCAGAAAGTTGAGAGGAACAGGAGGAATATGTACCTTGTCGGCGTAGACTTGGCATTTGTGGCAAGTACGGGAATGTTGACGACAATCAGCTTCCATGGTAGACCAGTAGTAGCCTGCCCTTAGAATCTTCTTAGCCATCGTATGTCTGCTCAAGTGGGTGCTAAATGCGCCACTGTGTATCTCAGTCATGATCAACTCTGCTTCAGCTTTGTCCATACAACGAAGTAGAACACAATCATGGTTGCGCTTATAAAGGATGCCATTGCTTAGGAAGAACTTGGCAGCAAATCTCCTTAAGAACTCTTTGTCATTGACGGAAGCTCCTTCAGGGTATTCTCTAGTATGGAGATACCTTTTGATTTCATGAAACCAGGTTTGTTCCACTACTTCTTCGGTATTAATCGCATGATAGTGCACAGGTTCGTCCATTCGCTTGATGGTAATTTGGGGAGCCTCGTTATCCCAGTTAAGTTTAAACATGGAAGATATTGTAGCCAGAGCATCTGCTAGCTGATTTTCTTCTCGCGGGAAATGCTCGAAGGTAATCTGCTCAAAATGAGGCAACAATGTTAAGACATGTTCTTTGTATGGGATAAGATTAGGATGCTTGGTGTCCCACTCTCCTTTGACTTGACTGATAACGAAAGTCGAGTCCCCAAATACGACCAAAGATTTGATTCCCAAGTCTATAACAGCCTTGAGACCAAAGATGCAAGCTTCATATTCAGCCATGTTGTTGGTACAGCTGAAGCAAAGTCGGGCAGTGAAATGTGTATGGCAACCTTCCGGAGAAATGAGTACCGAACCGATACCGTTGCCAAGTGCATTTGAAGCACCATCAAAGTACAGGGTCCATCGAGATCCTTGTTCAGGTTCGTCATACGGTCTGTTACCTTCAATGTTGTCCAATGCCATGATGTCCTCGTCGGGGAAGTCGAATCTCATAGATTGGTAATCTTCGAAGGCTTGATGACCTAGATGGTCAGCTAGTACACTCCCCTTTATAGCTTTTTGGGTAGTATACTGGATATCATACTCAGTCAAAATCATTTTCCATCTAGCAATTCTTCCAGATAAAGCAGGCTTCTCGAAGATATACTTGATCGGATCAATTTTGGAAATCAGCAAAGTGGTATGAGTCAATATATACTGCCTTAGCCGGCGAGCAGCCCATACCAAAGCGCAACAAGTTTTCTCGAGCAGTGAGTAGCGGGTCTCACAGTCGGTAAACTTTTTGCTAAGGTAATAAATGACATGCTCTTTTCGTCCAGACTCGTCATGTTGGCCCAGCACGCACCCCATTGAGTTATCCAAAACAGTCATATACATGATTAACGGCCTTCCTTCGATGGGTAGCATCAGAATAGGAGGTTCTAGTAAGTACTCCTTGATCTTATCAAAATCAACTTGACAATCATTGTTCCATTCAACTACCTGATCTTTCTTAAATAGTTTGAAAATTGGCTCACAAGTAGATGTCAGGTGAGAGATGAACCTCGCAATATAGTTCAAGCGTCCCAAGAATCCTCTAACCTCCTTTTCAGTACGGGGGGCAGGCATTTCTCGTATAGCCTTTACTTTAGCTGGATCAACCTCAATGCCTTTGTTGCTGACAATAAATCCCAAAGGTTTACCAGACCTAACCCCAAAAGTTCACTTACTTGGGTTCAGTTTGAGCTTATACTCCTTCAACCTTGCAAACAGCTTTTGCAAATGATCAAGGTGTTCTTCTTCTGTCTGTGATTGAGCTATCATATCGTCTACGTAAACTTCGATCTCATGATGTATCATATCATGAAACAAAGATACCATGGCGCGTTGATAGGTTGCCCCTGCATTCTTCAGTCTGAATGGCATCACTTTGTAGCATAAGGTACCCCATTGTGTGATAAAAGTAGTTTTCTCCATGTCCTCGGGGGCCATTTTGATCTGGTTGTATCCCGAGAATCCATCCATGAAGGAAAATACTTTGTGCTGAGTTGTGTTGTCAACCAAGATATCAATATGTGGCAGTGGAAAATCATCTTTAGGGCTAGCCCTGTTCAAATCCCGATAGTCCACACACATTCTGACTTTGCCGTCCTTCTTAGGCACGGGCACAATGTTAGCAACTCATTGTGGATAGGAAGTAACATCCAGAAAGCCAGCATTGAATTGCTTCATTACCTCAGCCTTAATCTTCTCAAACATGTCAAGCCTCATCTGGCGGACCTTTTACTTGATCGGTGGACAATCTTCTCTCGTAGGGAGACGGTGAACCACGATATCTGTGTCTAGTCCTGGCATGTCTTCATAAGACTAGGCGAATATTTCAACATAATCGTTCAACAATTGCACTAAGCGCTCTTTGACACTTGGTTCCAGGTTGGCACCTACTTTAACTTCTTTCCTGTCTTCCTCTGTCCCCAAGTTGATGGTTTATAGCAACTCTTCATGAGGCAGAATAGCCCTCTCTTCTTGTTGCAAAAGTCTGGCTAGCTCTCCCGGCACTTCACAATCTTCGTCAACTTCGTACTCAGCATGATTGACCAAATCTTCAGAGTTATCAAAAGCTAAAGCAGAATAGTCACCCATGGAATCCGGAATGGATGGTGTGATCGGTGGGAATAGAACTGACTATTTTGGATATGCTGGTTCGCGTTTTGCATTTGTTTTTGCAAAATGTCGCGGTAAGCAAGAGTCGCCACCGTCTTTTATTTTATCCAACAAGGAAAGGACAAAAGCACGGAAAAATTCCTTTTTGAGATATTTCTCGGGTTCGGGAGGTAGATTATAGAAAGGGAAGGTGTTAGCACCCTTTCTATCTGTGGTTATCCACAGGCTCTTAGGTACTTGCTCATTATGTTTTCAAAAGTTTGCTTTTCTTTGTGATTATGGGTTTGAAAAGAGTTTTTGTTTTGAAAGGGGTGTAAGTGCGAAAATTTTTGTTTTGTTTTTAAAAGGAGCAAGTACTTAAGAACCATTTACCTACTCAAAAAGGAATTAAGCTGTACAAATATCCTTTAGACAATGTTATCCCACTATTGAGGAGTAGGTAGCATCATCGTTGGAGTTTTCGGGTCAATTCAATTATGGGACGTGTGGTCACTAAAGCAATGTTAGGACGCCTTAGTGGTAACCCTAATGTTTTAGATCATTTTATCCGAGGCAACCGTTTCGAGGCAACTTATGATCTTTGGACGAGAGGGCGACCTCTAAAACTTCCTATACTCAATGACCACGTTCGAGGCAACCAAGTGAGGTGTACCCTAAGAGTGGCATGTGCGAGTGTATTGTTTTTCAGTTATATTATCTTTGTACATGTTAATGGTGAGCTATTGTTGATATTTAATTAAAGATTAATCTTGTCATGCATTGCCTATTTATCAAACATCTAACAGTTAATGGTTGCGGAAATTAAATTGCGGAAAATAAATCTAAGCTATTACAAGGCGTCGGGTATTTACATCGCCAAAGACAAACCCTTTAAAATTAAATTGCGAAAAGTAAATAAAAGTGATAAATAAATAAATAAAATCCTAAGTTAAAAAACTATTACATTCCCGGAGCAGTTACAATATTGAAATATGGATCAAAAATAATTCGCGCGTGAGAATATTAAATCGGAGTGTCTTAGGGTTTTGACCCTTTTTATTAAAGAAAGCATATTTTGTTATTTTTTGAATTAAAAATTAATCTAAATTAATAATTGAATTAATTAATTAAATGAAAATATTTTTGGATTTTTATTTTAATTAAGGAAATAAAATAAGAATGGTTAAAAATATTAAAAACCTAATTCTAAATTAATTTTAATTTAATGCAAAAGATATTAAAATTGAACCTATTTAAACTAAATAAAATTAATTAATGTTTATTTACAAAAATAAATAATAAAATTAATGGAATTAATAAAAATATTATTTTTGTGGTTTCTGATTTTTTTTTATGAAAAAGTTAATTGGTTAATTAATTAATTCTTAATAATAATAATAATAATAATAATAAAATAGAAATAGAAAAAATAATGAAAAGGAAATAAAATAAAAAAAGAACAAACTCAGGGGGGTGTGGGCCTGAATTTGATGGGGAAATTAGCAAAGATCAGGCCCAAATTCGTCCAACCTTGTTTGACCCTTGGAATCCAATGCATGTCTTTGACCAGGGAGTATGATGGGCGTGCAATCTGGGCCCCTGGATCTGATCTGAAATCCATCTGGCAAGTGGATCTTTGAGGAGTATGGTAGACCACCTTTTGAGCTTTGCATAGGAATACCTGAAACAAAATTATAACAAAGTTTTGGGGGACCTGGGATTCGAACCCAGGTCCCAATGCTCATTGACACGCTCCTTTGGCCAACTCATCCACGCTGCTTAGTTGTTAATGGAATGGAAAACAAATAATATAAGACAAACAATTAATTATGCCTGGAAAAAAAATAAAAACGCGCTAATGATTCAAATGAACCAATGGACGCAAGCCACGTCTTCGTCTTCTTCAACGAAGACTGGTTTGTTTACCTGCGGATTTTATTCCGCAACTAAATCCATGGCATCATCCTATCATGAGCTATAGGCCACATAAATGCCAATGGAGACCACCACTGCATTCGTCTCTCTCCCCTGATCATTCCTATACCCATCATTAGCCTCAATTTAACCTGCATAAAAAACGCCTAAAAACAAGAACAAGAACCCTAGGTTCGGGCATCATGATACAGGTCCTAAAAATACAATTGAATAATACCAAAACGTTCCAAATCAAACAACAAACACAAATATGTCAAGATTTTTAAGAAAAGATGCAAGAATTAGAGATTTGGAATCCATGTTCAGAGGTCGGTTCGTGATGACATACAGTGCAATTAAGGCAATGAGAAGGCTTGGTTTTGATTGGTATCGCTTCAGGGGATGTCAGGGAAGAGAGCTATGTCAAGCTTTTGCTTTGTATCGAGCTCCAAGATGGATTTCAGATTCTAAGTTTCCAAGCTTTTTTTCAAAGTTCTCCTGGCCAATTCAGCAATGCTTTGTGCGTCCTCTTGGTCTGCCTCTCTTGTGTGCATATAATAGAATGTGTTTAGGTCAAAATTTGGGCATTAAACCTTATGCATTGAAGAATCAAGATTTGCTTTTGATCACCATAATCAAGTTGCCATATTTGCATCAAATCTGAGATTTTGTGCTTGTTTTGACTTGGCACGAGTTTGATTGAGTATCACTTGAGATTTGCAAGCTGTAATGATCACAAGAATCCCCTTACATCAATTTTTTAGATTTTATTTGATTTAATATTGATTTAAAATGAATTAAATCAATAAAAATTAAATAAAATAGAAAAATAAATGAATGGCCATGAAATCAAATATGGGACACGTGTGTGGCAGGACAAGACTATATCAAGTGGAAAAAAGTGGGCCCTTTTGTCAAAAGTTGGAGTTTTGAGGATAGTTGACTTTTGGCAAATTTGGAAAAATGCCCAACTTCACCAATGCATAACTTCTTCAATTTTGAACTTTTGGAGGTGTTCTTTGACTTTTTAGAAACCTTTAGATGTCCTATAATCAACCCTTTTGGTCTCATCGCATTTTGATGTTCCATGCTCAAGTTATAAGCTTTGGCAAAAAAGGTGTTTTTGTTGACTTTCAAAAATGACCTATAATGTCCAAATTTGCAAATATTTGTGAGAGCATTTCTTGATCTTGGGGTGTGAAGATGGATTGTAGGAAATTGCATCCTATTCAAAATTAGCTTTGGATGGGTCATTTCTCATAAAGTATGAGAAAGTTATGCTTGGTCAAAGTTGAGTTGACTTTTCCTACAAAACCCTAATTTAGCAACTTTTGAATCTTGATGAATCTTGAACAATCCTTGATGAATCATGATCAACCCTTTCTCAAATGATGAATTATCCTTCAAAATGAGAATTTTGACAAAAAATCTTGAGGTTTGACTATATTTGGGTCACAGTTGACCTTTGCCCTAGCACAGTCGATTTTTGGACTTCTTGAGCAATTGACTGACCAAACTACCTCTGCAAGGCTTGAAATTTGTCATGGATGAACTTAAGAGCATATTAGGACATTGGGGAGCACTTGAGGTCATTTGGATATGAGGACCTTAATGCAACACAAAACCCTAATTTTGACTTGACTGCTTTAGGAGGTGATTTGACTGTCCAACCTTTGAGCCATTTTGAAAAACTTGGAGATGATTCTTGACATGTCTTAAGGAATATGGGAGGGAAAATTTTGGGGTACAACAGTTGCCCCTGTTCAATTTTCTTAAACCTGAGGATATAGATTGGCTTTCGAGCCTTTCGTGATCCAAAGGTGGAAGATAATTGAACACTAAAGTGCCTAGAAATTTGCACTCGCATGGTGTAGTATCAACATTGTGATGCCGAGAATGGGCTTACAGATGCCATTTGGAGACTGTTTGTAGGAGGATGGGCTTACAGATGCCATCTGCAGGAATGTCGATCGCACAAGAGATTCCTTAGCGAGAACTTGCATACCTGTTTGCTGTAAAAGATTCCGCTAGGGAAACCTAAACTTTGTTGAGATTTAGGAATCTGGCCTGTACTTCAACTGAGAGAATGCCTCGGCTGAGTCTTAAGAACCTGTCCATAATTCAATTGGAGGGAAACATTTTCATCAAGATCTAAGAATTGTCTCGTGCTCAACGTAGTATACCGTTGAGGTTATAGAACTTGTCCACACTATGACGGAGGAAAACATCAAGATCTAGGAACTGACTCATGCCCAATGGAGTATACCGTTGAGGCTATAGTACTCGTCCACACTATGACGTAGGGAAACATCTTCATCAAGATCTAGGAATTGTCTCGTGCTCAACGTAGTATACCGCTGAGGTTATAGAACTTGTCCATACTATGACGGAGGAAAACATCAAGATCTAGGAACTGACTCGTGCTCAATGGAGTATACCGTTGAGGTTATAGTACTCGTCCACACTATGACGTAGGGAAACATCTTCATCAAGATCTAGGAACTGTCTCATGCTCAACATAGTATACCGCTGAGGTTATAGAACTTGTCCATACTATGACGGAGGAAAACATCAAGATCTAGGAACTAACTTGTGCTCAATGGAGTATACCGTTGAAGTTATAGTACTCGTCCACACTATGAAGTAGGGAAACATCTTCATCAAGATCTAGGAACTGTCTCGTGCTCAACGTAGTATACCGCTGAGGTTATAGAACTTGTCCATACTATGACGGAGGAAAACATCAAGATCTAGGAACTGACTCGTGCTCAATGGAGTATACCGTTGAGGTTATAGTACTCGTCCATACTATGACATAGGGAAACTATCAAGATTGAGAACCTTATCTGAAATTCAACCAGGGATAATTTAATTGAGATTTAAGAACTGGTCAGGTCTTCGACTAAGCTGAGAACTTAACTGCGTCCTTCCTGAAAGGTAAAAGGTCAGTCATATGCAATGCATGAGATGGATCCAGCAATGATGTTCTCAACATAAATGAGATTGCATGGTATGATGCGTATATGCATGTATCATGATGTATGGAAATGTGATGTTTTAGCTGGGAAATCTATCCTTACTGTTTTACTCTGTGGGGAGTGATGTCATCTTGGTCATATTCTTCAGCTGAAACTTCCTTGGTACCTTGGTGGACAGAGCAACTACACTGCTCGGACAATTCTTATTGCCCCTATTTCTGATATTACCAGTAATTCGTCCTTTGTTTCGCGTGTAAATATTTATGAGCAGCAATTAATGTCAAATGCATATATCAAAAATGAACATTGGACGTTCTTTACAAAACAAAACAGATAAAGGAAAAATAGTTTGAAATTTGTCTGAAAATGAATTTGTATTGATTTTGAAGTTTGGCCTGAAAATAGGCGTTTTTGTACAAGAGGTTGACGTCCTAGTAAGAGAACGCCACCGAACAAATAGAATCTATACAGTTTGTGAAAAGAAAACAAAACAGCTCTGTGAATAATCCCACTGGGTTCCAACTTTGCTATTGCCTTTATATCTTCAAGCATCTTATCACTTTGCTGCTTAGTTGAAGATGAATCTGATTGATTGGTGTCGTCCGAGCCTGATAGTCGATACCGAAGTCTGGATGCAAGGTGATCCAATGAGACATAGTGTTATGCTTTAATCCCTAATTTTTGCCTGGACCGCCCTTTCGGGTTTTCAGTCCACCGGGATACCCATTTTTTCCCAAGCCGCCTTTTCAGGTTTTCGACTTGCCAGGTGTACAGATTTTTTCATTTTCATCCCTTATTTTGCCCGAACCCCTTTGGTTCACCGGGAAGCCCTTATTTTTTCCTAGGCCAGTCAACCTAGCGGGTCTTTGATTAGGCGTAGTATATTTTTACTATGTCTGCATTGACGGGGTGAGGAAGGTCGTCACTATCCATGGTGGTTAGAATCATCGCTCCTCCTGAGAAAATGTTCTTAACCACAAATGGCCCTTCGTAAGTAGGGGTCCATTTGCCCCTGGGATCACCTTGAGGTAGAATAATGCGCTTGATTACCAGGTCCCCAACTTGATACTCTTGTCGTCTGACTTTCTTGTTAAATGCCTTGATCATCCGTTTTTGGTACGTCTGACCATGACAAATAGTAGTAAGTCTCTTTTCGCCAATTAGATTCAATTGATCAAGTCGGGTCTGAATCCAGTCATCTTCGCCCAAACCTACATCCTTCATGATCCAGAGAGAGGGTATCTGAACTTCGATGGGCAAGACTGCTTCCATGCTATAAACCAAGGAATAGGGTGTTGCCCCCGTTGACGTCCGTGCTGAGGTACGGTACCCGTGAAGAGCAAATGGTAACATCTCGTGCCATTCTTTGTATGTCACTGTCATCTTCTGCACAATCTTCTTAATGTTCTTATTAGCCGCTTCAACAGCCCCATTCATCTTCGGCCGGTAGGGAGAAGAGTTATGATGTTGTATCTTGAATTGCTCGCAGAGCTCAGCGATCATCTTGTTAATAAGATTGGTACCATTATCCGTAATGATCCTCTCTGGTACACCGTATCGACAGATTAGGTTATGCCGAAAAAACCGTGCCACGACGTTCTTGGTTACCGTAGCAAAGGAAGCTGCTTCAACCCACTTCGTAAAGTAATCAATCGCTACCAGGATGAAATGATGCACGTTGGATGTCATAGGTCTGATCTCGCCGATCATATCAATGCCCCACATTGCAAAAGGCCAAGGTGTTGTCAAGACGTTCAGAGGGACCGGAGGTACGTGTACTTTATCAGCATAGACCTGGCACTTGTGACATGTCCGAGAATGCTGATAACAGTCGGCTTCCATTGTGGACCAGTAATATCCTGCCCGGAGGATTTTCTTTTCCATGGTATGTCCGCTGGAATGAGTTCCGAAAGTACCTTCATGCAGCTCTGCCATGATCCTTTCTGCTTCAATCTTATCCATACAACGCAGTAAGGTTGAATCATGGTTACGCTTGTATAGAATGCCATTGCTGATGAAGAATTTCGCCGCGAATCTCCTCAGAAACTTCTTATCATTAACAGATGCACCCTCGGGATACTCCCGAGCTTCAAGATACCTTTTCACCTCATGATACCAGGGCTTTCCTATTACTTCTTCAGTCTCAAGATCACAGTTGTGATACGGTGGGAGAACTGAATGTGGTTTTGCGTTCGTATTCGCACTTATGCGGTTGAGCAAGAGTCGCCACCGACTTTTTATTTTATCCTAAAGGAAAGGGTTAAAAAGCACAACAAAAACCTTTTGAGATATTTCGTGGGTTCGGGGGGTAGATTATGAAAAGGGAAGGTATTAGCACCCTTTTCATCCATGGTTATCCATGGGCTCTTAGTTACTTGGTTTTTTAGATCACTTGCCTTAATTGTCGATTGCTTGAAAATGGTGTATGTGTGAGTGTTTTTGAAAATGTTTTGGAGGAAGATGCCTTGTCTTAGGCTAACCTTGTAACAATTCTTTACTCGAATATTTTACAAAGGCGTGTATCTTTTCGAAAAGATGTTTCAAATGTTTTTGAGAGTTTGTTTTGAAAGTGTTATGGATTGTGGTTTTTGAAAAGAAGGCAAGTGTTTTTGCAAGTTGATCTCAAGTAACTAAGAGTTTTATCTACCCTATTGCACTCAAAGGTTTTCTCTATGTTTTCAACCCTTTTTAACAATTTTGTTCCACCATTGAATTTGGTGGACAAACTTGCGTTTAGGAAGTTTGTTCGGGACGGGCGCGGGTCATCGTATGGACCATGAATGCAATGGTACCAAGTGTCTTTGGAAATTCGCTTTGAAGGGACTATGATCATTCCGTTTAGGCAACATTCGAAAGCGTCATCGAGGGACTTATGATCATTTGAATTTGTTTTGCCAAAGATACTCGACGTGCAAGCATGGCCCATTTTGGAAGGCAACATGTGGGATTACCCTAGAGGGTGCAAGTGTGATTGTGTAACGATTTCATGTATTTGTCGTGTATTAGGTTATCTAGCGTTTGATTTCATGTACATGCAAACCCTAGGTCTAACCATGGTATAATTCAAAAGCGGTAAATTGCGGAAATGTAAAGTCTACACTATTACAAAATAAGTATCCGGGAGTGGGGGTACAAATTTATGAATGGGGATGAGACTTAGGAATATAGTGTCCAATAAGTTACAACCAAATCGAATTTGCGATCAAATATAAATGTAACGAATATCAATGTATAAGATAAGCAAATGTGTATATTGTCAGATGTCAAGTGTATTGTGTAAGTGTATACGTGTATGGGTATGTAATTATTTACAGGTGCGACAATGCGAATTTAAGAAAGTTTTGTTAAGTATTCGTTTTGACCTAAAGAAAAATTAAATGTCTATTTAATTTAATTAATAATCTTGTATTCTTGTATTTTGTTTAATATGCGTAAAAGGAGAATGTTTTGATTAAATGCTTTAAGTTTTAATTAGATTATGTATAACAATGTATCTTTATTTATTATGTACAAGAAGCATTTTAATTAAATGTTTAAGAATTTAAATTATGCAAAAATGTATTTATCTATTATGTACAAATAGAAAATTTTAATTAAAGGAAAAGAAAAATGTTTTCAATCTTAATTATATTGTGTAATAAAAATATATTTTTATGTATTTGTGTTTAATATATATATTCAAAAAATGTTTTAAATTAATTAAATTAGGTATATAGAAAAGTGTATTTATTAAGTACAAGAACAATATTTTAATTAAATGTTTAAAGAAAAGATGTATTTTCAATTAATTATGTATATTAAAAAGAGTGTATTTTTATTATTAAAGTATTATAAAAAATAATATATTAAGTTAGAAAAAAATATGTTGTTTAAGGATGTTAAAAAAAACAGAAAAGTCAATGTTAATTTATTAATAAAAGACTTGTTTATAAAAAAAAAGGATTATGCCTAGTTAATTAACAAAATAACTTGTTTTATAAAATAAAAGAGAGTTAAGCTTCTGAATGGGCCTTGGGCAATTGGAATGGGCAAGGCCCAGAGTTTGAAACAAGCATTTTTTAGGGTTAACGCATTTTATGTTCAGTTGAAACGCGCTTAGGGTTGGAGACAGCGGCGGCGTTCGTCCGTTTTCATCTTCTCCGTCTTCGTTCAATCTTTACCAGGAACCTGACTCTCCTCTTTGCCCAGCCATCAGCGCCTCCGCCTCCTTCTCCCTTCCTTGGTTCGGTGAAAACGAATGAGGGGTAATCGTCCTTACTTCATCTTTGTCTAGCGCGTTTTTAGAGTTTTGTTATTTGCATGCTTATAGTTTACTGCTTCTTCTTGATTAACTGTTTGATTTGACTTTTTATGCTGTTCGTTATTGATTTTATTGGAGGTACGTGAGAAGGGATGAAAGAAAAATGTCTTACCTTTACTGAAGAGGGGAAGGAAGGAGATGAAGGTGCTTAGGAGGCTTGATGGCGAAGAGGAAAAAAAATGCGTGATGCTGATTGGCTTTTTAGTCAACCTGGTATTTCTATATTCTTTATCTTTTTGCCATTCGAGGGTTTTGATGATGAACTGACTGAAAACCCCTTTTTGAAACTTCACTTCTTTCTTCTTCTCTCCTACTGTATACACGTTGCCTTTGATGCTTTTGTTGTCTATGTTGATTTGCCTGTTGAAATGTGATGCCTTTTCATGCTGAGATTGCTGATTTGTTTGATACCTTGCCTTGACTTCTGTCGCCTACTTTGCCCGTATGCTTATGTTGCTTGCTTTTTTCTGCCCTATGATGAACTTTATGAGGGCTTTCGTTGCCTTAAACACGCTATGGTTGAAACAGTTTTGTTGTTTTGATTAGCTTTTTCCTCTTCTTCTCTTGCTACTTCTACTGTATGATGTCTTGAATGTATGTTACCTTCTATTTATGTTGGCCAATGATGAGATAATCTGAGGCTTTGATATTGGACACTGGTTCAATGGTTAATGTGGTTTGGGCCAAGGTGTTTTGGTTATGGTAATGGGTCTTGATGGCTTGCTTCAGGCAGGTTTAATGTTTGACAGTGGTTTTACTTGGTTTGAGTTTGGGATTAGGCAGGTTTTGAGCTTTAGCAGGTTCGTATGGTTTCAGGCTTGAGGCCTAGCAGGTTTTGATACTTCAGTCGTTTAAGGCTTTTTGAATGGCTTACAGGTTCTGTGCAGGTTAATTGGCTTTCTTCAGGTTATGTTGTGGCCTGGGGTTATGGAATAGGCTTTGTGATGGTTGAGGTCATCGTTCTGCAGGTTGATGGTTGAAACTGGTTTTTATGCTTGGGGTTTGATATTTCAGGTTAGGTT
The DNA here is from genome assembly GCA_948472305.1 of Vicia faba. Taxonomy (NCBI): domain Eukaryota; kingdom Viridiplantae; phylum Streptophyta; class Magnoliopsida; order Fabales; family Fabaceae; genus Vicia; species Vicia faba. Next base: position 226,230 of record CATIWC010001960.1, read on the forward strand.
TTTTTGGTGAGATAGGTTTATGCAGTAGGAGTGGTTTTATCTGGTTTTCTGCTGTTTGTGTTTAAGCAGGTTTGAGCTGAATGGCACAGGTTTGTGAGGTTTCAGCAGGTTTGAGTTTAGGCCATCTTGTTTTTTTGTTTAGACAGTAGGAGTGGTTTTATGCAGTGTGATGGTTGTTACTTGTTTACAGGTTTGTTGCTGGTGAAGTTTTAAGGCTTATGCTTTAGTAGCTTGATGGTTATGTGTTTGTATATGTTTTCTTCCTTCCTGCCTAAAGCCTAAAAACCTGCTCTCTTATCTCTCTTCTCTTTCTCTAGTACACTTTTCATTATAATAATGTTTTTGTGTGTACCTTTAGTTCTGAAAGTGGCCACTTTATTTCGGGAAATGATGAAAAGAAAATGTGTTGCTTGCATAATAGTTTTGCTCTGCATTCTTGTCTCTTTTCTTTGACAGCTTGATATCTTTCCAAAATCTTCTTTTGACAGCTTGGGTACCTTTGGCATTTTGACAACAAGTTGTACTTTTTTGGCATTTTTGACAGAAAGTTGCAATTTGATTTTTAGTTTGATTTGAACTGTGCAGTTTGTTTGAGATTTTTGAATTGTGCAATGTGTTGACAAACTTTGCATTTTTTCAACTTTGCATTCATGATTTAGCAAATAAAATTCTTCCCTCTTTGTGAACCGGGAGAAATCCCGTGATTTGCAGAGAGGGTTAACTGATCCCAATCAGTGGCCCTTAATGATGAACTGTCTTTTATTTATCCGTCCTTATTTATTTATCTGCTTTTTTGACTTTTCTTCCTTTCTTTTGCAGATGAATATTTGAATGGAGAGGGGTACTAAATGAAGAATGAAGAATTAGAAAAAATAGGATAGTTTTCTTTTTTTTATTTAAATTTAAATTAATGTAAAATCATTGCTTGTAATTAAATTATAAACAAATAATTGTACAAATAATTTAAGAATAAATGAAAGTTTTCACTATCCAATTAATTATATTTCCTCTTTTATTGTTTATTCATTATTTAAAATTCTTTGAATTAAAATAATCGAAAAATAAATTCCAATCACTTAGCCTCAGAATAATAAATAATTTAAATAAACAATGCTTTAGCAATTTATTCAGTTGAACCTGGCCTTTCCAATATCCAAAGTAAAGCAACAGTTAACCAAAACAATTGATCAAGCGCATTCCCTTTTCACTGATTTTTTACCCAGCACTGTAAATCCAAACTGCATATTTCTTTTGACTGGCTTAAACAAACAAATGTGAATTCAAACCAAAATGCATTCTTTTTACTGATTAAGTCAAACAATGCGAATCCAACCCAAATCTCGGAATAACTCGCAAAGTGTTGTAGAATTTAAATCCTTCTGAGAACGTGCCCATAAAAACCCTAATTCCTGATTAAATGCCAAAGAGCGTTCGCCTGATCCAAGTTGAGCCAAAATCAACCAAAACCCTAAGCCAATTGTGAAACAATCCAGAGTCCTGAAAAATCAATAAAACCCTAATTTTTGTTTGACTGACGAGAAAAGTCAGTTTGACCGATTCTTGAGCCAGTTTGAAAAATCAGGAAATGCCGGAAGCTGCGATCTTTTGTGGAAAAATGCGAGGGCAAATTTTGGGGTACAACAGTTGCCCCTGTTCAATCTTCTTGAACCTGAAGAGTTAGATTGGCAAGTTTGCCTTTCGCGACTTGAAGGTAAAAGAAGATTGGACACTAAAGTACCCAGAAAATTTGCACTCGTCGATGTGATGGTAGAGGTGAATGGGCTTAAAGATGCCATTTGGTGATGGGCTTAAAGATGCCATCTGGTGCGATAGAATCTTGTCGGGGGATGGGCTTAGAGATGCCATCCGGAAATGGGCTTAAAGATGCCATTTGGAAATGTTGAACTATATGTCAACGGTGAGTGGACGAGTATCAGAAAGGCCTCCATGTTTCGGAACGTCTCCGAACTGGGGGTCTAAATAAGCAATAGATTGACATCCGTGTCTGGAGAATCCGTGAACTGTTTTCAGAAGTCTTGAAGTTGAATAAGCAATAGAGCAGCATCCGTTGTTGGGAAGCGTCCGTAAACTGTTTTCAAAAGTTGAGAAGAGTCTGAACAAGTGATAGGTTAACATCCGTTACTTGGAGAACCCGTGAACTGTTTTCAGAAGTCTTGAAGTTGAATAAGCAATAGAGCAGCATCCGTTGTTGGGAAGCGTCCGTAAACTGTTTTCAGAAGTTGAGAAGAGTCTGAACAAGTGATAGGTTAACATTCGTTACTTGGAGAACCTGTGAACTGTTTTCAGAAGTCTTGAAGTTGAATAAGCAATAGAGCAGCATCCGTTGTTGGGAAGCGTCCGTAAACTGTTTTCAGAAGTTGAGAAGAGTCTGAACAAGTGATAGGTTAACATCCGTTACTTGGAGAACCCGTAAACTGTTTTCAAAAATCTTGAGATTGAATAAGCAATAGAGCAGCATCCGTTGTTGGGAAGCATCCGTAAACTGTTTTCAAAAGTTGAGAAGAGTCTGAACAAGTTGGTAGATTAACATCCGTTGTTAGGAAGAATCTGTAAACTGTTTTCAGAAATCTTGAGATTGAATAAGCAATAGAGCAGCATCCGTTGTTGGGAGGCGTCCGTAAACTGTTTTCAATGGTTGCATCTGAACAAGTAATAGATTAACATCCGTTGTTGGGAAGAATCCATAAACTGTTTTCAGAAGTCTTGAAGAGGAACCGGTGTAGGGTTTCCTGATGATGAGCTCGTGTAAAACTGCATCGGGTTTTTGAACACTTTTGACATTCGAATGCCCCAAGTGGTGATGTAGATAATTTCCTGGCTTGTTACAGGGGTTGGTCTATAATCGGTCGTCCACAGACGTTTTCCTGGCTTGTTACAGGTGTTGATCTGGAATTCTTCAGACGTGCCCTGGCTGGATACAGGAGTCGAGTCTGGAAATAGTCGTCAACAGATATGCCCTGGCTGGATACAGGAATCGAATCTGGAATTATGATAGTTAACGGATAAGCCCTGGCTGGATACAGGAATCGAATCTTCAAACTCTTCAGATGTGCCCTGGCTAGATACAGGAATCGAGTCTGGAAATGTGATAGTTGATAGATATGCCCTGGCTGGATACAGGAATCGAATCTTCAAACTCTTCAGACGTGCCCTGGCTAGATACAGGAATCGAGTCTGGAAATGTGATAGTTGATAGATATGCCCTGGCTGGATACAGGAATCGAATCTTCAAACTCTTCAGACGTGCCCTGGCTAGATACAGGAATCGAGTCTGAAAATGTGATAGTTGATAGATATGCCCTGGCTGGATATAGGAATCGAATCTTCAAACTCTTCAGACGTGCCCTGGCTAGATACAGGAATCGAGTCTGGAAATGTGATTTGTTGAACACTTTTGACATTCGAATGCCCCAAGTGGTGATGAAGGAGTCTTGAATCAGATTACTCTACATATTGAGAGATTTTTTTTTTGAAATCTTGACTGGACTGCCCCAGGTTAACTGAACTTTGAAAGATCTGTTGGACCTTGACTGGACTCCCCCAGGTTAATTGAATTTTGAAAGATCTATTGAAATTGACTGGACTGCCCCAGGTTAATTGGATTGTGCTATGTCATGCCCCCTGCTGATAGGAGATTTGTAATGGAAGTGTCATCCTCTTGAAGTGATTTTAACTTACTGAGAGAGTTTTCGTTCCTCCGAACATTCGCTGTATGAATTTCTTCGCTGTCAAACAAAAAGCCAAATGCAGACAGTGATATTCAAATAATGCAAAGTTTATGTTTGTCTCGAAGTTTTTTTGAAAAATGCGTTTTTAGCAGAAAACTTTTCATAAGACAAGTCAACACAAGATTTAGAGCAAAGCCCTACAGGAGTCAGGATACCTTTTGTAACAGTATGCTTTCGAACTAACCCATGCTTCAATTAGAACTTTTGAGGGGTTGTAACGTGGCTTGGTTCACGGTTTAAGAAACAAAGGATAAAGGCTCAAAGTATATTTGTACCCACTCGTTCTTCGTGATGTTCTCCGACCTAAGCTCAGTTAACTGTGCGTCTCACTCTGTTTTGAGTTTGGAACGACTTTTGGGCGATGGTTCACCAGTTGAATTTGGGGAGGCAGTCATCATCTCCTTTTTCTTTTTCAACATTTTTCGTGTTGTTGAGGATTTTGTAATGACCTCACTATTTTGATTTTGATTTGTTATCCCTAACTTTTGCCTGACTGTTACCGTTTTCCAGGATTACTGTCAGCGGGATGTCCCAGCTTTCTTAAGCCTCCTTTATAGGTTTTGGCTTGGTGGGCTTTTCTCTTTTGAGAGATTGACTGTCTATGTGATAGGGAACCACCCCTGTCTTTTGATTCCAAAGGAATGCTTCCTTTTTTTGACATCGTTCGTTGTATTAAGAACTGAGAGTTTGCGACTTCAATGCGCATTTTCTTTTGAATTAACTGAGATACTACCCTGCCCCAGGTTTATATCAAAGGTTTTGATTGTTTAGAACAGAAAACTCCTACTTCTTTGGCTCGAAGGGGTTGACTAGGGATTAACTTCCTTATAACTCCAGTGTTTGGGAATTGAAAGAAATGCATGTACATCATCAGCAAGGTTTGTTCAAAAGCATACTGTATAAGATCATGGTATTGTTTCGTCATCCTCCCTCTAAAGGCTTGCAGCTTTTTATCAAGAGTCAGATGTCATAAAGAAAAGCATAAGAGTAGTGAAACGAATGGATGAATTCAAGACAAACATATGCAATGCATTAATGAAAACAGAGTTTAACATCAACAGATAATTGTTTGACAGCAAAAGAAATTACAACTTTGGAAATTCAAAAAAAGCAAAAGTCTTTCAGCTTGAGCTTCATCACTTCAAGTGGAGAACCCTTTAACGGAAGATTTTTATCTCGCCGTCTGGCATGAATTCCAGCACCCCAATGTCGATGAGATCTTGAATCTTGTTCTTCAAGGCCCAACGGTCGTTGGTGTCGTGTCCCGGGCTGTAGGAGTGGTAAACACAGAATGCATCGGGATGATAGTGAGGAGAGGAGAGATTGGGCTTCTGAGGAGGGTCCTTTAAGGTAAGCAAGTTGACATCCAACAGGCGCTTCGGTATAAAGAATGATGGTATTTCAGTCTCCGTGAACTGTCTTCCCGACGTTTCTTGCTTACGCCGATTAACCCGTTCAAGCTGGCGAGGTTGTTGATGGGCTTGTGACCCTGAAGCAAGCGAAGGAGCTTTCCCCTTGTCTTCCTGAGTGGATGGAGGCTGAGCGGTGACTTGCTCTTCAACCTCAGATATTTGCCCCAGTTGGTTATTCGGAAGCAGTTGGCGGACAAGAACTCTGAGTTCCTCTTGTCTTTGAGATAGGTCTTGGATGAGAGCCATCTGGCCCACCAATTGTCCCATCATTTGGGTCCTCAAGGTTGTCAGATCGAACTGTAGCTCCGCAAGCTGATCACTCCTGGCATTGTTGGAATTCTCCAAGCCCTTTGTGAGGAGAGCTTTCATCTCTTCTTGCCCCAGAGACAAGTTCAGGAACATCTCCTGCAGCTGAGCAGTCTGGTCTTGGATGTCTTTGACAGACCTTTCTAGAGCCATCTCTTACTGAAATAAAAAGCAGGAGAGTAAGGAAACCTGAAAAAGGAAAGACTGTCAAAATGAAATGCATGATATGTGGATGCATGCTTTCAAGGATCTCTTGGGGTAAACACAAGAAAATGTTAGAGATTGAACTTTGCTCTTGGATTGGAGATCTCCGCACTGGTGGATGTCTTTCCACGAGAATCAAGCTCACCATGTCGAGTGGGTCATAGCCACTGATTCAAGTTGTTGTACTTGATCTTTGTTTGGAGAACTTTGTATCGATGGATGTCTTTCCACGAGAATCAAGCTCACCATGTCGAGTGGGTTATAGCCACTGATTCAAGCTGTTGCACTTGATCTTTGACTGGATTGGTTAGAGGAGAAACCCCTTGCCCCTCGATAGACGTCTGGTTCAACATAACCCTGCATCAAAAGAACCCTCGAGATCCTTGAAATGGTTATTGAAAAATGTTGTGGTATGATGTTATGATGTTATGTACATGTATGCAAAAAAGCAAGTGAGTGTATATACAGACAAACATATCCACACAAAGCAAACAAGTCCTTAGGTTTAGGCTTGCATGAGGTTTAGGTAAGTACCCTCTTGAAGTTAGTTGGCTCATCCTGTCCTAAAATAGAAACCGGGTTCTAAGGAGCTCAATATCATTGGATTGTTTTCCGTGTTCATTGTTTCGGTTTAGCCACTTACTGGCGACCAAAATATTCCAAGAAAACAAACCTCAAATGAGTGTAGTATCGAGTATCCACCAACTTCGGACTGCACCAAAGTCGGTCATCTCACTACCCTTAAAAGGCTAAGATGGTCATTTAAGGTTCTAAGAGTTCGTTAGTGCTTCATGACATCACACAGCGGTACTCACAAATATGTCACACTAACATTGCTTACTGCTTCAACCGTGTCGGTATACCCCGCACAGTACCCTCGCAGTTTTTTTGCTATTTACCTAAAAAGGTGCCCCAAATCCGGGTGGAGGATTTACAACAAACCCAAACAAGAACCCAAAGGATAAAGCAATCAAGTCAATCAAAGTAAGAAAGTAAAGGTGATCTAAACCCTAAGGTAACCCCACTTTTAAAATTCTCCCCAGCAGAGTCGTCAGTTCTGTGATACGGTGGGAGAACTGACTGTGGTTTTGCGTTCATATTCGCACTTGTGCGGTTGAGCAAGAGTCGCCACCGACTTTTTATTTTATCCTAAAGGAAAGGTTGAAAAAGCACAGCAAAAACCTTTTGAGATATTTCGTGGGTTCGGGGGGTAGATTATGAAAAGGGAAGGTATTAGCACCCTTTTCATCCATGGTTATCCATGGGCTCTTAGTTACTTGGTTTTTTAGATCACTTGCCTTAATTTTCGATTGCTTGAAAATGGTGTATGTGTGAGTGTTTTTGAAAATGTTTTGGAGGAAGATGCCTTGTCTTAGGCTAACCTTGTAACAATTCTTTACTCGAATATTTTACAAAGGCATGTATCTTTTCGAAAAGATGTTTCAAATGTTTTTGAGAGTTTGTTTTGAAAGTGTTGTGGATTATGGTTTTTGAAAAGAAGGCAAGTGTTTTTGCAAGTTGATCTCAAGTAACTAAGAGTTTTATCTACCCTATTGCACTCAAAGGTTTTCTCTATGTTTTCAACCCTTTTTAACAATTTTGTTCCACCATTGAATTTGGTGGACAAACTTGCGTTTAGGAAGTTTGTGCGGGACGGGCGCGGGTCATCGTATGGACCATGAATGCAATGGTACCAAGTGTCTTTGGCAATTCGCTTTGAAGGGACTATGATCATTCCGTTTAGGCAACATTCGAAAGCGTCATCGAGGGACTTATGATCATTTGAATTTGTTTTGCCAAAGATACTCGACGTGCAAGCATGGCCCATTTTGGAAGGCAACATGTGGGATTACCCTAGAGGGTGCAAGTGTGATTGTGTATCGATTTCATGTATTTGTCTTGTATTAGGTTATCTAGCGTTTGATTTTATGTACATGCAAACCCTAGGTCTAACCATGGTATAATTCAAAAGCGGTAAATTGCGGAAATGTAAAGTCTACACTATTACAAAATAAGTATCCGGGAGTGGGGGTACAAATTTATGAATGGGGATGAGACTTAGGAATATAGTGTCCAATAAGTTACAACCAAATCGAATTTGCGATCAAATATAAATGTAACGAATATCAATGTATAAGATAAGCAAATGTGTATATTGTCAGATGTCAAGTGTATTGTGTAAGTGTATACGTGTATGGGTATGTAATTATTTACAGGTGCGACAATGCGAATTTAAGAAAGTTTTGTTAAGTATTCGTTTTGACCTAAAGAAAAATTAAATGTCTATTTAATTTAATTAATAATCTTGTATTCTTGTATTTTGTTTAATATGCGTAAAAGGAGAATGTTTTGATTAAATGCTTTAAGTATTAATTAGATTATGTATAACAATGTATCTTTATTTATTATGTACAAAAAGCATTTTAATTAAATGTTTAAGAATTTAAATTATGCAAAAATGTATTTATCTATTATGTACAAATAGAAAATTTTAATTAAAGGAAAAGAAAAATGTTTTCAATCTTAATTATATTGTGTAATAAAAATATATTTTTATGTATTTGTGTTTAATATATATATTCAAAAAATGTTTTAAATTAATTAAATTAGGTATATAGAAAAGTCTATTGATTAAGTACAAGAAAAATATTTTAATTAAATGTTTAAAGAAAAGATGTATTTTCAATTAATTATGTATATTAAAAAGAGTGTATTTTTATTATTAAAGTATTATAAAAAATAATATATTAAGTTAGAAAAAAATATGTTGTTTAAGGATGTTAAAAAAAACAGAAAAGTCAATGTTAATTTATTAATAAAAGACTTGTTTATAAAAAAAAAAGGATTATGCCTAGTTAATTAACAAAATAACTTGTTTTATAAAATAAAAGAGAGTTAAGCTTCTGAATGGGCCTTGGGTGATTGGAATGGGCAAGGCCCAGAGTTTGAAACAAGCATTTTTTAGGGTTAACGCATTTTATGTTCAGTTGAAACGCGCTTAGGGTTGGAGACAGCAGCGGCGTTCGTCCATTTTCATCTTCTCCGTCTTCGTTCAATCTTTACCAGGAACCTGACTCTCCTCTTTGCCCAGCCATCAGCGCCTCCGCCTCCTTCGCCCTTCCTTGGTTCGGTGAAAACGAATGAGGGGTAATCGTCCTTACTTCGTCTTTGTCTAGCGCGTTTTTAGAGTTTTGTTATTTGCATGCTTATGGTTTACTGCTTCTTCTTGATTAACTGTTTGATTTGACTTTTTATGCTGTTCGTTATTGATTTTATTGGAGGTACGTGAGAAGGGATGAAAGAAAAATGTCTTACCTTTACTGAAGAGGGGAAGGAAGGAGATGAAGGTGCTTAGGAGGCTTGATGGCGAAGAGGAAAAAAAATGTGTGATGCTGATTGGCTTTTTAGTCAACCTGGTATTTCTATATTCTTTATCTTTTTGCCATTCGAGGGTTTTGATGATGAACTGACTAAAAACCCCTTTTTGAAACTTCACTTCTTTCTTCTTCTCTCCTACTGTATACACGTTGCCTTTGATTCTTTTGTTGTCCATGTTGATTTGCCTGTTGAAATGTGATGCCTTTTCATGCTGAGATTGCTGATTTGTTTGATACCTTGCCTTGACTTTTGTCGCCTACTTTGCCCGTATGCTTATGTTGCTTCCTTTTTTCTGCCCTATGATGAACTTTCTGAGGGCTTTCGTTGCCTTAAACACGCTATGGTTGAAACAGTTTTGTTGTTTTGATTAGCTTTTTCCTCTTCTTCTCTTGCTACTGCTACTGTATGATGTCTTGAATGTATGTTGCCTTCTGTTTATGTTGGCCAATGATGAGATAATCTGAGGCTTTGATATTGGACACTGGTTCAATGGTTAATGAGGTTTGGGCCAAGGTGTTTTGGTTATGGTAATGGGTCTTGATGGCTTGCTTCAGGCAGGTTTAATGTTTGACAGTGGTTTTACTTGGTTTGAGTTTGGGATTAGGCAGGTTTTGAGCTTTAGCAGGTTCGTATGGTTTCAGGCTTGAGGCCTAGCAGGTTTTGATACTTCAGTCGTTTAAGGCTTTTTGAATGGCTTACAGGTTCTGTGCAGGTTAATTGGCTTTCTTCAGGTTATGTTGTGGCCTGGGGTTATGGAATAGGCTTTGTGATGGTTGAGGTCATCGTTCTGCAGGTGGATGGTTGAAACTGGTTTTTATGCTTGGGGTTTGATATTTCAGGTCAGGTTTTTTTGGTGAGATAGGTTTATGCAGTAGGAGTGGTTTTATCTGGTTTTCTGCTGTTTGTGTTTAAGCAGGTTTGAGCTGAATGGCACAGGTTTGTGAGGTTTCAGCAGGTTTGAGTTTAGGCCATCTTGTTTTTTTGTTTAGACAGTAGGAGTGGTTTTATGCAGTGTGATGGTTGTTACTTGTTTACAGGTTTGTTGCTGGTGAAGTTTTAAGGCTTATGCTTTAGTAGCTTGATGGTTATGTGTTTGTATATGTTTTCTTCCTTCCTGCCTAAAGCCTAAAAACCTGCTCTCTTATCTCTCTTCTCTTTCTCTAGTACACTTTGCATTATAATAATGTTTTTGTGTGTACCTTTAGTTCTGAAAGTGGCCACTTTATTTTGGGAAATGATGAAAAGAAAATGTGTTGCTTGCATAATAGTTTTGCTCTGCATTCTTGTCTCTTTTCTTTGACAGCTTGATATCTTTCCAAAATCTTCTTTTGACAGCTTGGGTACCTTTGGCATTTTGACAGCAAGTTGTACTTTTTTGGCATTTTTGACAGAAAGTTGCAATTTGATTTTTAGTTTGATTTGAATTGTGCAGTTTGTTTGAGATTTTTGAATTGTGCAATGTGTTGACAAACTTTGCATTTTTTCAACTTTGCATTCATGATTTAGCAAATAAAATTCTTCCCTCTTTGTGAACCGGGAGAAATCCTGTGATTTGCAGAGAGGGTTAACTGATCCCAATCAGTGGCCCTTAATGATGAACTGTCTTTTATTTATCCGTCCTTATTTATTTATCTGCTTTTTTGACTTTTCTTCCTTTCTTTTGCAGATGAATATTTGAATGGAGAGGGGTACTAAATGAAGAATGAAGAATTAGAAAAAATAGGATAGTTTTCTTTTTTTTATTTAAATTTAAATTAATGTAAAATCATTGCTTGTAATTAAATTATAAACAAATAATTGTACAAATAATTTAAGAATAAATGAAAGTTTTCACTGTCCAATTAATTCTATTTCCTCTTTTATTGTTTATTCATTATTTAAAATTCTTTGAATTAAAATAATCGAAAAATAAATTCCAATCACTTAGCCTCAGAATAATAAATAATTTAAATAAACAATGCTTTAGCAATTTATTCAGTTGAACTTGGCCTTTCCAATATCCAAAGTAAAGCAACAGTTAACCAAAACAACTGATCAAGCGCATTCCCTTTTCACTGATTTTTTACCCAGCACTGTAAATCCAAACTGCATATTTCTTTTGACTGGCTTAAACAAACAAATGTGAATTCAAACCAAGATGCATTCTTTTTACTGATTAAGTCAAACAATGCGAATCCAACCCAAATCTCGGAATAACTCGCAAAGTGTTGTAGAATTTAAATCCTTCTGAGAACGTGCCCACAAAAACCCTAATTCCTGATTAAATGCCAAAGAGCGTTCACCTGATCCAAGTTGAGCCAAAATCAACCAAAACCCTAAGCCAATTGTGAAACAATCCAGAGTCCTGAAAAATCAATAATACCCTAATTTTTGTTTGACTGACGAGAAAAGTCAGTTTGACCGATTCTTGAGCCAGTTTGAAAAATCTGGAAATGCCGGAAGCTGCGATCCTTTGTGGAAAAATGCGAGGGAAAATTTTGGGGTACAACAACAACAATGTGCAGGTTCGTCCAATCTTTCAATAATGATCAGGGGAGCCTCGTTCTCCCAATTGACTTTGAACATAGAAGACACCGTAGCTAGCGCGTCCGCCAACTGATTCTCCTCTCTTGGGAAGTGTTCAAAGGTTATCTCCTAGAAATGGGGAAGAAACGTCAATACATACTCCTTGTAAGGAATAAGATTAGGGTGTTTCATATCCCACTCACCTTTGATCTGACTGATCACGAGAGCGGAATTTCCGAAGACACTTAGAAACTTAATCCTTAGGTCAATTGCAGCTCGAAGACCCATGATGCATGCTTGATACTCTGCCATGTTATTGGTGCAGTTGAAACATAGTCGGGCGGTAAATGGATTATGAGAGCCTTTAGGAGATATGATCACAGCGCCAATGCCATTACCCAAAGCGTTCGAAGCTCCATCGAAGTACATAGACCATCGGGATCCTTCCTCAGGTCCTTCATCCGGTCCAGGTATCTCACAATCAGTCACTACCATGATATTCTCGTCCGGAAATTCAAAGTTCATAGACTGGTAATCATCCACTGCCTGATGTGCCAAATGGCCTGCCAATACACTTCCCTTGATTACCTTTTGAGTCGTGTACTGGATGTCATACTTAGTCAAGATCATCTGCCATTTTGCTATTCTTCCGGACAAGGCAGGCTTTTCGAAGATATACTTGATTGGATCCATTTTTTATATCAACAGAGTAGTGTGAGTCAACATATACTGTCTCAGCCGGCGAGCATCCCATGCCAAAGCGCGACAAGTTTTCTCAAGCAGTGAGTATCGGATCTCACAGTCGGTAAACTTTTTGCTAAGGTAATAAATAGCATGCTCTTTTCGGCTAGACTCGTCATGCTGCCCCAGCACACACCCCATTGAGTTGTAAAGTACTGTCAAGTATAGGATCAGAGGTCTCCCTTCAACTAGTGGCATTAGGATGGGTGGCTCTTGGAGATACTCTTTGATTCTTTCGAAAGAGGCCTTACATTCATCATTCCAGCGTACCACTTGATCTTTCTTCAGCAGCTTGAAGATTGGCTCACAAGTAGCAGTTAGGTGCGAGATGAATCGGGCAATGTAGTTCAGTCGTCCTAGAAAGCCTCTGACCTCCTTCTCTGTCTTGGGAGATGGCATCTCTTGTATGGCTTTCACTTTGGCAGGGTCCACTTGAATACCTTTGTCGCTCACGATGAAACCCAGTAGTTTACCAGACCTCACCCCGAAGGTGCACTTGTTCGGGTTCAATCTCAGCTTGTACAACTTCAACCTGTCAAATAGCTTCTGTAGATGGTCAAGGTGTTCCTTCTTAGTCTGGGACCTCGCAATCATATCGTCGACGTATACTTCAATCTTATGATGGATCATATCATGAAACAAAGCAACCATGGCACGCTGATACGTTGCCCCAACATTTTTCAACCCAAAAGGCATGACCCTGTAGCAAAAGTTACCCCACTGAGTAACAAAAGTGGTCTTCTCCATGTCTTCGAGAGCCATCTTTATCTGATTATAACCGGAGAAGCCGTCCATGAAGGAGAATACCTTGTGCTGAGCAGTATTGTCAACCAGAACGTCGATGTGAGGTAGAGGGAAGTCATCCTTAGGGCTTGCCCTGCTCAAATCCCTGTAGTCAACACACATTCGGACCTTACCATCCTTCTTTGGTACTGGAACCACATTGGCCACCGACTGAGGGTAAGAAGTCACTGCTAGGAAACCAACGTCAAACTGTTTCATAACTTCGGCTTTGATTTTCTCAGACATCTCTGGGCGCATACGGCGAATCTTCTATTTTACCGGAGGACAATCTTCCTTGGTAGGCAGGCGATGAACCACAATGTCAGTATCCAACCCAGGCATATCTTCGTAAGACCAAACAAAGATCTCCACGTAGTCACGCAGCATCTGAATCAACCGTTGTTTCACACTAGGCTCCAAGTTTGCACCGATCTTGACTTCTTTCTTGTCTATTTCAGTACCCAGATTCACCGTTTCCACCGGCTCTTCATGTGGCTGAATGTCCCTCTCTTCCTAGAGTAGCAGTCTTGCAAGTTCTCCCGGCACCTCGCAATCATCTTCACCTTCGTCTTCGGCTAAGTTGATCGGATTTTCAGTTATAACTGGCAGTAGCAGGATCGTTACCAGTGAGATCCAGAGTGGATGCGGACCTGTATACGTGAGTGTGTGTAAAATAGCTGTTTTGCAATATATAATAAAGAAAAACAAAGAGCGCAAAATTTGAAATGCAAGAAACGTCCAATGCTTTTATTAATGATATATGAAAATGGCACACAAAAGCCCTCACAAATGAAGCCACGGTGCCCCGGGTAAGACATCGGGCCATAAAGTTTCACAGCATTATCTGTTACAAATTCAAAACAAAGAGTTCATTACTGGTTAACAAAAGTAATAGGGATGAAGTCCTTTGTTGTCCAGTTGTTTGGTCCACCGTTGGTCGTAGGATAGATCCAGCTGTCGAATTCAGACTCTTCCACATTATCTTCAATGGAATTTACTCCCGAGTTGCTGATGAACACAGGAGGTCTTCCAATCCTTGCACTTCGAATAGCCCTTTGAGCTTCCTTCTCAATAACAGCTCAGGCATCCTTTAAGGAAGCCATCTTCATAGGAGGATCTCCAACCACAGTCTCAGCTGATGCCAGTGTCTGAGGAACCTCTTCAAAGTGCTGAAATGGGGTCTGAATGAATTCCCCCTCCATCTCTACGTATCTGAATGAGTTGAGGTGGCTGACCATGTACTCCTCCTCCCCTTGAACTGTCACAATCTTCCCTCTGACTGGGTACTTCAGCTTCTGATGGAGTGTTGAGGTTACAGCTCCAGCTTTGTGGATCCATGGATGACCCAGCAAACAAGAATAGGATGGCCGGATGTCCATCACGTAGAATGTAGAATTGAAGACCTGAGAACCAACTTTAATTGGAATATCAACCTCACCATGCACCATTCTTTTAGACCCGTCAAAGGCCCTGACAATGATGTTACTTGGCTTTAGCTCCAACCCTTCACAATCCAACTGGTCTAGAGCCTTCTTGGGTAAGACGTTCAGTGAGGAACCAGTATCAACCAATACGTGTGCAAGAGTAGTTCCCCTGCATTCAATGGAGACATGCAGGGCATCATTGTGGTTCTTCCCTTTAACAATCAAATCGGCGTTGGAGAAACCCAAACCATTATCAGCAGTTAAATTAGCCACACAATCTGTAAACTGATCAGCTGATGTCTCTTGTGGCACGTGGGCAGTTTTCAGGAAGGTAATCAGAGCCTTGGCGTGGGCCTCTAAACACACTAGTAGTGACAACATAGAAATCTTGGATGGGGTTTGCCCCAGCTACTCAACTACGTTATAATCACTCTTCTTAATAATCTTCAAAATCTCTTCCATCTCCTGTTTGGAAGCTTCAACAGTAATGGTCTTCGGTGCCTCCATCTGGTCAGGCACATCAGTGGTGATCCCTTTGCCCCGAGCGTTAGATGACTCGGCGACATGGGTAGGACTAAGAACTTGATCAGGAATGGCATTAGGCACACTTGCAGGTGTAATGACAGCAGGTCTTCAGGCAGTTGGTGGAGCAATATCAGGTGAGAAAAGTCTACTGTTGCGGGTGACTTTAGCAGGCCCAGTAATGTTGCTGACGCCGGTATCAGCATCCAACTCTTGCTTAACTCCAAGAACATAAACATCTGCCCCATAGTTCCAAGGGACATATTTGTCAGAGATGTAGAGGAAGGGCCCCGGAACAGTGATGATTACAGGTGCGATCTTCGGAACAGATGTAATTCTAACAGGCTTCCTCGAGGGAGCCTTGGAAGAATTGTTGAAAATGGTAATGATGGCAACTTCTTCGGTAGGAATGGAAGGAACAACAATCTTCTCAAACAGGATCTCCTTATTATCCATTAGGTTTTGGATACCTGACTTCAGAAATGGGCAACCAGTAGGTAAAACAGAACACATATGGCAACCTTCGCCACAGCCCGGAAATAAACTGGCTAGCAACAGGTTCTTCTTGACAGTCATCAGAGGGGTAACAATATCATCCACGGAAACTACAAACAAGTCTTCCTATACAGCATTTACTCCATGTTCGGGCATGGGAGCAGTCACAACATTAGGCCTCTCGGGCGCCTCAAACTCAATATCCTTCGCATCAATTAAGTCTTGCACCCTGTTCCTCAAAACCCAACAATCATCTGTATTATGCCCCGGGCTATCAAAGTGAAAAGTGCAGCGGGCATTAGGGTTGTACTTTGGTGATGTGGTACTTGGATTCTTCGGAGCTTCTTTTAGGGTCACCAGATTGGTCTTCAGCAACTGTGGCAGAATTTGAGACAAAGTCATGCTGAGATGAGTGAATTGCCTTCAAGGTCTCTCGTCCTTTTGTTGATTGTGATGCTGAGGAGCACCAGCAGGTTTTGAAATAACAACCGCATTGATAGCTTAGAGGTGTTCAGGTCTATTCTGTCTTCTCGAACTGTAGACAGCACTGGACTCTTTCTTAAACGGTTTCTTCTTGGTGCTTGATGAGGCACCCTTCTGTATCTTCCCAGCCTTAATACCAGCTTCAATCCTCTCACCATTCAAAATAAGATCTGTAAACCCACCTGAAGAGCTTCCAATCAGATGATTAAAGAATGGACCAGACAGGGTCCCCAAAACATGTTCACGATCAGCCAAAGGTGGTTGCACCCTTCCGGCAAGGTCTCTCCATTTCTGAGCATACTCTTTAAATCCTTCACCCGTTTCTATTGACATCCCCTGGAGTTGGGTACGCGTAGGAGTGAGGTCGGAGTTGTACTGATACTGCCTGTAAAATGCAGTAGCCAAATCCTCCCAGCTGCGGATACTGGCTCCGTCCAACTGATAGAACCACTCAAGTTGAGTCCCTGAGAGACTGTCTTGAAAGAAATGGATCCACAAGTTCTTATCAGCAGTGTAAGGCTGGATCTTCCTCACATATGACCGGAGATGCAGCTTCGGATAGGAGACTCTGTCATACTTGGCAAAGGCAGGTGCCTTGAACTTATAGGGAATCACCACCCCAGATGATAGACCCAGATCTCCGAAGTCCAGACCGGGCACCTTCTGAATTTCCATAGCGCTCAAACGGTCTTCCAGCTGTTTGTACTTATCCTCAGCAGGAGGATACTGTTCTTCATCATAGTCTGTCTCGTTGTCGGAGACCATAGGGATAGGATCCCTCCTTTCTTGTGGACTATATTTCCCTCCAGATGAGGTGGTCAGATCAACTTCATTCTGCAGCCCGTTTCCAAACCTGCGTCCAGTGTTGAACAGGATGGTCCTCTTCTTCTTCTTTTTCTCCTTCAGAATCAAGGTCTTCAAGTCCTGCTGACCCTTGGCTAGATTCATGAACAGCTCTTGAAATTGGGCATTATGGGCCTGGAGGGCCTTGATAGCTTGCTCAGTTGAAGGTTCAACAGACATGATGATTGCTGAAATAAACAGCGAAGAAGATAAGAGACCTGTAATGGGGTACCTGTTTATAAAGTGCATGGGATGAAATGCGTATGATTTATGATTTCAAAGACAATCGGAATTCAAATTTGTAAACAAGAAAGGAAACACACTTTATTAGATTTAAACTTCAAAAATTTAAATTGTTCAACAAACTGCCCTTAGGCGTTACAAGAATGAGAATACTGAAAAGTAAATAAAAACTGTAAAAGAAAACAAAGGTCCATCAATGCTCCCATGGTCTCTTCTTCTCAGTGCGGACATAATCATTCAGAATCCTCTCATTCTCCAAATGTCGAGTCAGCTTCTGGATCTTCTGATCTTGTTTATTGAACCTCTCTCGGTAAGAATCCTGTTCTTCCCGCAGTTGCATCCAAGACCTCTTCAGCGTCCCAATGTCAGTGGGCATATAAGGGTGGAGAATAGTTGGAAGAACCCCCTCCTCATTATCAATTTCAAGAGTAACAAGCCTGACAGCTTCATATGGCATACCTAGCTTCTGGGCACGGATGCGGACACATCTGAGATATGGCTCCATTGGCAGAGAAGTATTTGGTCCCAACTCATGTGGTTCAGATTGGTGAACTCTGTCCCAAGCCCTTATGAATCTACGACGCAGCTCGTCACTATCTCCCTGAAAATCAAAGATGATATGAGGCATCAACATCTCATGAGGCCCTTCTCTTTTGGCTCTTCCAAACTGACGGAGAGCTAAGCATGGGTTGTAAGAAATCCCTCCATGGGTTCCAATCAATGGGACATTAGGATACTCTCCACAGCGATCAATGACAGTCACCTCATCCATACCTTTGAGAGTCCAGATAATGTCATTATTAGAAAGAGACATTACCCTATAAGCCCAGCCCATTCCTTCTTTGTTCTTTAGTACGGACTTAGGGAGGTGCGAAATAAACCACCTTGACAATAAAGGAGCACAACACATCAAAGTTCCCCGCTTTCGGGCAGTACGAGCATAGAGCTGATGAAGGATATCACCCAAGAGAGTGGGTACCAGATTCTGAGAGATGAAGATCTTGATGGCATTAATATCAACAAAAGTGTCAGGATTCGGAAACAATACCAGACCATAAATCAAGAGAGCCAAAATGTCCTCGTACGCCTTGAAGTCTAAGCTGTCCCATAAGTAATTAGCTTTGTCAACCAAAAACTTAGCCAGAAAACCCTTAGCTCCACTTCTAGTCTCCCAGTTAGCCATTACCTCCTCCTTGGTCAAGTGAAGGGCTGCAGCAATTTCCTCGGGCTTAAGAGTCTTCTAACATCCAGTAAACGGGGTATGTTCCAAGATGGAGATACCGAGTAGCTCAGAGAACTCTTCTAGAGTAGGAACCAGCTGGAAGTCCTGGAAAGTAAAACAATGGTACAGCGGATCATAGAATTGGACCAGAACACTCATCATTTGTTCGTCCAATTTTGAGGTGACCAAACTGAGCAGAGAGCCATGCCTTCTGATGAAGGAAGTAGTGTCTGGAATCCTGAAAACCAACTCTTTAAGCAAGGTAGGGACTTGGACAAAGTTAATCCGGATAGTATTCCTACGCATGGGTATCATGATGACCTACAAAACAGAGCAAAGATGAAACCCTCTTGTCCTTGAAATAGGTTAGTCCTTATGCAAAATGTATGCAATGTTATGATGTCATGATGTCATGGTAAAGGCACACCACAAGTATCCACAAAAGGCAAACATGGTAAAGGCACACAAGTCACACAAAAGAGCCCTTAGATTTCAGGCTGGCATGGAGCTTAGGTACTACCCTCTTTCAGTTCAGTTGGTTTAAACCTGTCCTAAAAATAGTAACCGGGTTATTGAGGATCTCAATATCACTGACTACCCTCAATCGGTCATAATTCCAGTTTAGCAACCTTTTCTTGCAGCCGGAATCATCACGAGAGTTTAGTCTCAATGAGTGTAGCATACTGCTACTGTTCTATGGCCAAGTTGGTCAATTTAAAGGTTCTAAGGTCAGTTGGTGCTTAATGACTCCTTAGAAGACCCATATTCTCCTCGTTCCAACACAAGGGATATCGGTACAGACCAAGGTGCCACACCAACGTAGCTACTGCTTCATCTGTGTCGGTCTACGCCGGACAGATCCCTCACAGTTTATTGCTACTTACCTAAAGGGTATCCCCAGATCCGAGTTAGGATCTATAGAACTCCGATACAAGCACACAAAATTAAAGCATACAAAGCATACAATTGAAAACACAAGTGATTTATTCCTAAGGCACACCTCACTTATAGAATGATCCCCAGCAGAGTCGCCAGTTCTGTGATCGGTGGGAATAGAACTGACTGTTTTGGATATGCTGGTTCGCGTTTTGCGTTTGTTTTCGCAAAATGTCGCGGTAAGCAAGAGTCGTCGCCGTCTTTTATTTTATCCAACAAGGAAAGGACAAAAGCACAGAAAAATTCCTTTTTGAGATATTTCTCGGGTTCGGGAGGTAGATTATAGAAAGGGAAGGTGTTAGCACCCTTTCTATCCGTGGTTATCCACGGGATCTTAGGTACTTGCTCATTATGTTTTCAAAAGTTTTCTTTTCTTTGTGATTGTGGGTTTGAAAAGAGTTTTTGTTTTGAAAGGGGTGTAAGTGCGAAAAGTTTTGTTTTGTTTTTAAAAGGAGCAAGTACTTAAGAACCATCTACCTACTCAAAAAGGAATTAAGTTGTACAAATATCCTTTAGACAATGCTATCCCACTATTGAGGAGTAGGTAGCATCATCGTTGGAGTTTTCGGGTCAATTCGATTATGGGACGTGTGGTCACCAAAGCAATGTTAGGACGCCTTAACGGTAACCCTAATGTTTTAGATCATTTTATCTGAGGCAACCGTTTCGAGGCAACTTATGATCTTTGGATGAGAGGGCGACCTCTAAAACTTCCTATACTCAATGACCACGTTCGAGGCAACCAAGTGAGGTGTACCCTAAGAGTGGCATGTGCGAGTGTATTGTTTTTCAGTTATATTATCTTTGTACATGTTAATGGTGAGAAACTGTTGATTTTAAATTAAAGATTAATCTTGTCATGCATTGCCTATTTATCAAACATCTAACAGTTAATGGTTGCGGAAATTAAATTGCGGAAAATAAATCTAAGCTATTACAAGGCGTCGGGTATTTACATCGCCAAAGACAAACCCTTTAAAATTAAATTGCGAAAAGTAAATAAAAGCGATAAATAAATAAATAAAATCCTAAGTTAAAAAACTATTACATTCCCGGAGCAGTTACAATATTGAAATATGGATCAAAAATAATTCGCGCGTGAGAACATTAAATCGGAGTGTCTTAGGGTTTTGACCCTTTTTATTAAAGAAAGCATATTTTGTTATTTTTTGAATTAAAAATTAATCTAAATTAATAATTGAATTAATTAATTAAATGAAAATATTTTTGGGTTTTTATTTTAATTAAGGAAATAAAATAAGAATGGTTAAAAATATTAAAAACCTAATTCTAAATTAATTTTAATTTAATGCAAAAGATATTAAAATTGAACCTATTTAAACTAAATAAAATTAATTAATGTTTATTTACAAAAATAAATAATAAAATTAATGGAATTAATAAAAATATTATTTTTGTGGTTTCTGATTTTTTTTTATGAAAAAGTTAATTGGTTAATTAATTAATTCTTAATAATAATAATAATAAAATAGAAATAAAAAAATAATGAAAAGGAAATAAAATAAAAAAGAACAAACTCAGGGGGGGGGGCCTAAATTTGATGGGGAAATTAGCAAAAATCGGGCCCAAATTCGTCCAGCCTTGTTTGACCCTTGGAATCCAATGCGTGTCTTTGACCAGGGAGTATGATGGGCGTGCAATCTGGGCCCCTGGATCTGATCTAAAATCCATCTGGCAAGTGGATCTTTAAGGAGTATGGTAGACCACCTTTTGAGCTTTGCATAGGAATACCTGAAACAAAATTATAACAAAGTTTTAGGGGACCTGGGATTCGAACCCAGGTCCCAATGCTCATTGACACGCTCCCTTGGCCAACTCATCCACGCTGCTTAGTTGTTAATGGAATGGAAAACAAATAATATAAGACAAACAATTAATTATGTCTGGCACGCGCTAATGATTCAAATGAACCAATGGACGCAAGCCACGTCTTCGTCTTCTTCAATGAAGACTGGTTCGTTTACCTGCGGATTTTATTCCGCAACCAAATCCATGGCATCATCCTATCATGAGCTACAGGCCACATAAATGCCAATGGAGACCACCACTGCATTCGTCTCTCTCCCCTGATCATTCCTATACCCATCATTAGCCTCAATTTAACCTGCATAAAAAATGCCTAAAAAACAAGAACAAGAACCCTAGGTTCGGGCATCATGATACAGGTCCTAAAAATACAATTTAATAATACCAAAATGTTCCAAATCAAACAACAAACACAAATATGTCAAGATTTTTAAGAAAAGATGCAAGAATTGGAGATTTGGAATCCATGTTCAGAGGTCGGTTCATGATGACTTACAGTGCAATTTAGGCAATGAGAAGGCTTGTTTTTGATTGGTATCGCTTCAGGGGATGTCAGGGAAGAGAGCTATGTCAAGCTTTTGCTTTGTATTGAGCTCCAAGATGGATTTCAGATTCCAAGTTTCCAAGCTTTTTTTCAAAGTTCTTTTGGCCGTCTCAGCAATGCTTTGTGTGTCCTCTTGGTCTGCCTCTCTTGTGTGCATATAATAGAATATGTTTAGGTCAAAATTTGGGCATTAAACCTTATGCATTGAAGAATCAAGATTTGCTTTTGATCACCATAATCAAGTTGTCATATTTGCATCAAATATGAGATTGTTTGCTTGTTTTGACTTGGCACAAGTTTGATTGAGTATCACATGAGATTTGCAAGCTGTAATGATCACAAGAATCCCCTTACATCAATTTTTTAGATTTTATTTGATTTAATATTGATTTAAAATGAATTAAATCAATAAAAATTAAATAAAATAGAAAAATAAATGAATGGCAATGAAATCAAATATGGGACACGTGTGTGGCATGACAAGACTATATCAAGTGGAAAAAAGTGGGCCCTTTTGTCAAAAGTTGGAGTTTTGAGGACAGTTGACTTTTGGCAAATTTGGAAAAATGTCCAACTTCACCAATACATAACTTCTTCAATTTTGAACTTTTGGAGGTGTTATTGGACTTTTTAGAAACCCTGAGATGTCATCTAATCAACCCTTTTTGTCTCATCTCATTTTGATGTTCCATGCTCAAGTAATAAGCTTTGGAAAAAAAGGTGTTTTTGTTGACTTTCAAAAATGACCTATAATGTCCAAATTTGTAAATTTTTGTGAGAGCATTTCTTGATCTTGGGGTATGAATATGGATTGTAGGAAATTGCATCCTATTCAAAATGAGCTTTGGCTGGGTCATTTCTCATAAAGTATGAGAAAGTTATGCTTGGTCAAAGTTGAGTTGACTTTTCCTACAAAACCCTAATTTAGCAACTTTTGAATCTTGATGAATCTTGAACAATCCTTGATGAATCATGATCAACCCTTGATCAAATGATGAATTATCCTTCAAAATGAGAATTTTGACAAAACAATCTTGAGGTTTGACTGTATTTGGGTCACAGTTGACCTTTGCCCTAGCACAGTCGATTTTTGGACTTCTTGAGCAATTGACTGACCAAACTACCTCTGCAAGGCTTGAAATTTGTCATGGATGAACTTAAGAGAATATTAGGACATTGGTGAGAACTTGAGATCATTTGGATATGAGTACATTAATGCAACACAAAACCCTAATTTTGACTTGACTGCTTTAGGAGGTGAATTGACTGTCCAACCCTTGAGCCATTTTGAACAACTTGGAGATGATTCTTGACATGTCTTGAGGAATATGGGAGGGAAAATTTTGGGGTACAACATATGGGTACCTGCATTTGTGAGTGTGGGTGTGTGTAAGGGATAGCCATCCTTAAACAAATAAAAATGCAAAAGGAAAGAAACGAACATAACCGTTTATAGATGAAAAATGTCCAATGATTCATTAAAACATGGCATATGATTATGAAGAAAACCAAGCCCTTACAAATGGACCTACATGCCCCGGGAAAGGAATGAGGTGAAAATAGTGTGCAAATTGTTTATTTATTACAGACCATAAATGGGAAATTGTTCAAAGATAAAATTACTGGTTGATAAAGGTGATAGGAATAAAATCCTTTGCTTCCCAGTTGCTTAAACCCCCTTCGACAGTCGGAAAGATCCAATCTTCAAAGTGGCTCTCGTCATCTTCATCTTCTACCGCATTGATTCCATGGTGAGAGATCTTGACGGGTGGTCTTCCAACCTTGGAGCGACGCATAGCTTTTTGTCCTGCAGTAGTGAACCCTGACCCAAACTTGTCCGTCTTATGGGGAAAGTCAGGAAATTGTCCCCATAGTGTACTCTTCCCTTCTTTAATTACAGCCTCTGCGTCCTTGAGAGATGCCATCCTAGATACATGCTTGGGAACGACAGGCACCTCAACCATTTTCTTCACAACTACTACCTCGCGGGAAACTTCCTCAAAATGTTGGAAAGGCGTTTCGATGAACTCGCCATCCAACTCCACATAGCGGAAGGAATTGAGATGACTTATCATGTACTCTTCCTCGCCGTGCACTATTATAATCTTACCCTTAACAGGATATTTCAGCATCTGGTGCAAAGAGAAGGTAACTTCCCCGGCATAATGGATCCACGGTCTTCCTAACAAACAAGAATATGACGGACGGATGTCCATCACGTAAAAGGTGGAGTTGAAAACTTTTGTGCCTACTTTGATAGGAATATCAACCTCTCCATGAACCATTCTTTTGGAACCATCAAAAGCCCTAACAACAATGTTACTAGGTTTGAGGGTCAATCCTTCGTAGTCTAAACGGTCTAAGGCTTTCTTCGGCAGCACGTTCAAGGAAGAACCAGTATCAACTAAGACATGGGAGAGGGTGGTTCCCCTGCATTCAACTGAGACATGTAGCGTGTCATTGTATTTCCTTCCTTTGGGAGTCAAGTCAACATCGGAAAAGCCCAGGCCATTATCAGCAGTAAGACTGGCCACACACTCCTGAAATTGGTCAGCCGAAGTCTCTTGGGGTACATGTGCTGCCTTCAAGAATTTGATCAGGGCCTTAGCATGGGCCTCAGAGCAGAGTAGAAGAGCCAACATTGAAATTTTAGAAGGGGTCTGCCCTAGCTGTTCCACAATGTCGTATTCACTTTTTCTGATTATTTTCAAGATGTCATCCATTTCTTTCTGAGTGGTTTCGGGGATAACCACAGCATGAGCCTTCGTCCTGACAGGAACTTCTAGTATCCCCTTACCCTTATTTGTAGTATCAATAGATGGTCTTACTTCAGGAGTATACAATTCTTTAATCACTGGGCCTTGCACAGATGGTCCAACAGGTACAGAAGCTTTCAAGGGTTCGAAAACTGCTCGAGGGGGAGAAATCTCCGGAGAAAAGATCCGGTTGCTGCGGGTTATCTTGCTTGTACCCGCAATGTTCCCTATATCAGGGTTTTCTTCTTCAGAATTTTCTTGGAGTGCCTCAATTTGTTTGATACCATGGTAGAAGATTTCTCCTCCATAGTTCCATGGTATCGTTTTGCTGGATTGGTACGGGACAGGTCCCGACATGGTGATCTTTAAAGGTACACATTTAGAGTTGGGTGTAATCTTGACAGGCCTTTTGCAAGCCTTGGGAGGATTTTCGGAAATGGTTATGATTGCAATATCGTTGGTTGAAGTAGCAAAAGTAGCAGGAGTAACAGGATTGAAGGTATCAACAGGGGTTTTCTGGAAAAGTATCTCTTGGGTATCCATCAGGCATTGGACACCTGATTTCAACATTGGGCAATCAGCTCGTATGTTCAAACAAAAATAATAGTCCTTCCCACAGCCTGGGAATATCCTGGCTCTCATCAACTTCTCTTTAATCACTAACAATGGAGTCAACAGTTCGGCAACATCAGTAACATGGAGGTCTTCTATAACGGCATGAACATTGTGGCTATGCTTGGGCATCGGAGCAGATATTACATTGGGCTTCTCAGGAGCATCAAATTCTACTTCCTTAGCATCGATCAGGTCCTGGATTATTCTTAAGCGCCCAGCAATTATTGGTATCGTGCCCAACACTGTCAGAATGGTAAGCACATTTGGCATTGGAGTGGTAGTATGGAGAGGAGGTGTTAGGGTTCTTTGGCGCTTCCTTCAAACTGGTAAGATTCAGCTTCAACCAATGGGGGAGTACCTGAGCGGGTGTCATGTTGATGCGGGTGAACTGCCGTTGTGGCCTTTATACCCGTTGTTGATTAGGTCTCGACTGATTGTTATGAGGTTGATCATTTGACGAGTTTTGAATCATCACAACCCCTACAGTCGGCCGATGCTCGGTTCTTCCCTGACCCTTCTGAGAATACACAGCATAGGCTTCCTTCTTAGTTGGGAAGGGTTTTTTAACAGCTGTGGATGCGGAAGCATCCTTCTGAATCTTTCCACTCTTAATACCGGCCTCGACCCTTTCGCCGGTCAAAATTAGTTCAGTAAATCCCGCGGAAGAACTCCCGATTAGATGGTTGAAGAAGGGGCCAGACAGGGTCCCCAGAAACATGTCAACTAACTCCCTATCTGACAACGGTGGCTGCACCCTTCCAGCCAGATCACGCCACTTCTGGGCGTACTCTTTAAATCCTTCATTGGAAGACATCCCCATACTTTGTAACTGAGTACGAGTGGGCGCCAAATCAGCATTGTATTGATACTGATGGTAAAAAGCAGCTGCTAAGTCTTCCCAATTGTGAACCTCTGATCTCTCGAGTTGATAGAACCAATCCAAATGCGTGCCAGACAAACTGTCTTGGAAAAAGTGTACCCAGAGGTCTTTATCAGATGAGTGGGGTTAGATCTTTCTGACATACGACCTCAGGTGCATCTTAGGGCAAGACAGACCGTCGTACTTGGAAAATGTTGGCACCTTGAACTTGGGAGGGATAACGATCCCAGCTACCACCCCTGGTTCTTCAAAGTCCAAACCAAGGACCCTCTGCAACTCCATAGCTGCCAGTCTATCCTCAAGATTCTTATATTTGTCATCCGCTGGAGGATACTGTTGTTCGGAGTAGTCTTCGTCTTCTTCCTCTTCCTCCTCTTCAACCTCAGATTCAGAAGGTACAGCAGTCCCTTTCCCTTTACCGGCCCCTTCGTCATACGTTGAAGGGAACTTAAGAACCTTCCTAGCATTGCTCTCAAACCTTCTTCCAAACGTGGCTACTCCGGGCCTCTTTTTCTTTTTCTCTTTATTCTTCTCCAATAAAGCTTTGAGGTCCTCTTGACCCTTTGCCAAGGTCATGAGGAGTTGCTGGAACTTTGAATTTTGTGCCTGCAGATCCTTTACCGTCTGCTCCAAATCCATCTTGCTGAAATAAACAGCAGAAAGATAAGGAAACCTGGTGTGAAGACTTGTTTATGCATATGATGAATGGTATGTTATTCATGTAATGCATTCAAGGATTCAGAAATATCAAATTTGTTACAAACAGAAAGAATGCATGTTATATTAAAAAGAAATTTGTTAGTACATAAGTTCCCCATGGGCAAAATATTACAAAATTATCAATGTAAAAAGATATTGCGCATCCTCTTTGGTGCGATGTAAGTGTTGAGAGTTTCCTCCTCATGAAGTCGGCAGGTAAGCTCCAAAACCCTCTTCTCACTGGCATAGAAGATGGCTTCAAAAGTAACCCGTTTTTCCTTGAGTTGGATCCAACTCTTTTTCATTTCTTCCCATGATGTTGGCATGTTAGGATGTAGGATGGTGTATGGAACCTCTCCTTCCATAACAGGCTCTTTGATCACGAGGAGAATGTGAGGGTATGGCATCATAAGATTCTGGGCGCGGGTTCGTACCCACTTGAGGTAAGGCTCAAGGGGAATGGAATTTTTGTGCCCCGGTGTCTTACTATCCACCTTGTTGGGCATCCTCCAAGCTCTGATGAACCTTTGTCGAAGTCCTTGCACATCGTTGTCAAAGTCAAAAACTAGGTCAGGAATCAGCATGTCATGAGGGCCATCCCTCCGAGCATATCCAAACTGCCTCAAAGCTAAACAAGGATTGTAGGTAATTCCTCCCCTAATTCCAAGTAGTGGGACATTAGGGAATTCCCCACAACGATCAATGATGATGACATTTTCTCTGGACCGAGAACACTAATGTACATCAGAATTTGTGGGGGTCATCAACCGTTGTGATCACCTTAAACCCTGCTCATTTTTCAAAACTGATTGTAGAAGGTGAGAAATAAACCACCTTGCTAGGAGAGGAGTACAACACATGAGAACACCTCTTTTCCTCATTGTTCGTGTGTAAAATGAGTGTAGGATGTCCCCAAGCAATGTGGGTATAGGATTCCTAGATATGAAAATCTTGACAGCATTCACATCTATAAGTTGGTCAGGGTTTGGGAACAGGACCAACCCATAGATAAGGAGTGCCATAATCTCTTCAAAGGCTTGTAGATCAAGATAATTCATGCAGTCTTGTGCCTTCTCAAACAGAAACTTTGCCAAGAAACCCTTGACACCACTTCTGGTTTCCCAATGCCCCTTGATGTCAGATGGTTGCAAGTGTAATGCTTGAGCAACATCTTCAGGCTTTGGTTCTTTTTCCGTACCGTTGTAGGGTAGTTGATGAAGAATAGGAATTCTCAGGAGTTGAGAAAATTCCTCCAAAGTAGGCACCAATTGGTAATCAGGGAATGTGAAACAGTGGTGTAGGGGGTCAAAGAATTGGAAGAGGACTTTCACCATGTCTTCTTCAATGTTGGTGTTGACCAAGTTGAGGAGTCTACCATGTATTTCACTGAAGAGAGAATTCTCTAGAATCCTGGATGTAAGCTCCTTGGGTTAAGGAGGGATTCTCACAAGATTGACTTGAATTGTTTTCCTGCGAAGAGATTCCATGACCTACAAAACAAGAACAAAGATGAAGATCCAAACCCTTGAAATGGTTAGTGGATGCATATGATGCTTTATGATGTTCATGATGTATGCACAAACACATGTACAAGCAAGTCACACAAAACCCTAGTTTCAGGCTTGCATGAGGTTTCACAGGTAAGTACCCTCTTGAGTTTAGTTGGCTCAAACATGTCCTATAAATAATAACCGGGTTCTAAGGAGCTCAATATCACTGGATTGTTTTCTATGTTCATTGTTTTGGTTTAGCCACTTAAATAGCGACCAAAATATTCCAATAAAATAACCCTCAATGAGTGTAGTATCGAGTATCTACCAACTTCGGACTGCACCAAATCCGGTCATCTCACTACCCCTAATAAAAGGCCAAGATGGTCAAGTAAGGTTCTAAGAGTTCATTAGTGCTTTATGACATCACTCAGCGGCCCCGTATTCTCTTTGATTGACTCAAAGGCTACCGGTACTCACAAATATGTCGCACTAATATAGCTATTGCTTCAACCATGTCGGTATACCCTACACAGTTTCCACAACGTATTGCTATTTACCTATGAATGTTTCCCAAATCTGGGTAGAGGATTTCAAGCCCAAACAAGAGAACCAAATGTAAAGCAATCAAAGCAAACAATATAAGCATACAAAGGTGATCTAATCCCTAAGGTTACTCCACTTTTAAATCATTCCCCAACAGAGTCGCCAGTTCTATGACACGGTGGGAGAACTGACTTGGGATTTTGCGTTTGTGTTCGCAAATGTTTCGGTTTAGCAAGAGTCGCCACCGACTTTTTATTTTATCCTAAGGAAAGGTCAAAAAGCACAGGAAAGACCTTTGAGATGTTTTCTTGGGTTCGGGGAGTAGATTATAGAAAGGGAAAGTATTAGCATCCTTTCTATCCATGGTTATCCATGGGCTCTTAGTTACTTGCTTAGATCACTTGCTTTGCTTTTCAATTGTTTGAAATGGTGCTATTCAATTGTTTGAAATGGTGCTTTGTGTGTGGTTTTGAAAGATGCTTTGAAAAGAGGCCATCGTTGTGGCAACCTTTGTAATGATTCTTGTTTGAATGTATACAAAGGTGTTTTTGTCTTTTGAAAAGTTTTTCAATGTTTGAAAGTAGGGTTTTGAAATTGTGTTGTGAAGTGTGTTTTGAAGATAGCAAGGATGTTTTTTGAAAGATTTGATCAAGTAACTAAGAGTTGTCTACCCTATTTTACTCAAAGATATTTCTTATGTTTTTTAACCCTTTTAACAGTGTTGTTTCACCATTGTATTTGGTGAACAACCTTGTGTTAGGATGTTAAACGGGACAGGCGCGGGTCATCGTATAGACTATGATAGCAATGGTGTCAAGTATTTTTTTGCAATTTTCTTGAGGGACTTGATCATTTTGTTTAGGCAACTCAGATAGCGTCATCGAGGGACTATGATCTTTTGTTTTGTTTTTGTTTTGCCAAAGTACTCAACATGCATACCATGGCCCATTTTTGAAGGCAACAAGTGGATTGAAACCCTAGGGGTGCAAGTGTGCATTGTGTTTGTTTTTCATGCATTGTTATCTTGGATTAGGTCAAACTATTTGTTGATTTGATTTTGCATACAAACCCTAAGTCTAATCATGGCATAATTGAAAGCTTAAAGGTGCGAGAATTTAAATTCTACACTATTACAACATGATATAGGGAGGGGGGTACAAATTTAAATTGGGGATTAGTTTGCAAGAAATTAAATCCTAAATTATTACAACCATATTGAATGGGTAAGGCATAATATACAATATTTAAATAAATACAATAAATAAATATTAAATAAAATGTATTATGCAAAAAAAAAGGTTTTTTATGTATGTGAAAAGTATTTTTAATATGAAATGTAAATAAATAAAAAGTCAATTTCAATTATTTTGTTTTTTAGGGCAAAAACCCTAATTTCTTAAATAAATAGTATTATTTATTATTTATATGCAATAATGTATCAATTTGTACAAAAAATAAAAGTATATTGTAAAAAAGGTATTTTTAGTATAAAATATTAATAAAAATAAAATGTATTATTTTTGTGTTTTTTTGTTCTTATTATTTAATAAAATATATTATATATATATATATATATATATATATATATATATATATATATATATATATATATATATATATATATATATATATATATATATATATATATATATATATATATATATATATATATATATATATATATATATATATATATATATATATATATATATATATATATATATATATATATATATATATATATATATATATATATATATATATATATATATATATATATATATATATATATATATATATATATATATATATATATATATATTAAATATATTAAGTGTGTATAAAAATAAATTAAATTATTTACAAAATGTATATATTTCAAGAAAATATTTTCAAATATGTATAAAAATAAAATAAATTATTTAAGCATTATTTGTATTATTTTTTAAGTTTTAACAAAAGAAAATAAGATATTTAACATGTTTACATTAGGAAAAATTAGAATAAAATATCTAATAAATGAAAAAAAATATGAAAATATTTTTGGGATATTTTTATGTTTGCAAATAAAATATCAAAGTCAGAGAAAAAATAAAAATGCAAAAATAATGAAAATACAAAACAATGGGCCAAGGGGTGCTGAAAGTGAACTGGGGTGTGTCAAAAGCAAAGAAGTCCAGGCCCAGCCCAGAATCAACTTCATCTTCTTCCTTTGAACAGAAATGCGCGCGTGTTATGCACAAAATGCTATCTCCTGATTCTATGTTTTTTTGACAAAACTCATAACATGAAACTTGTAGAGCATCAAACAACGAATCTAACCATATAAAAAACTTAAGCTAACTCTCAAAGACCAGAGAGAATTTCTCTGGCCCTAATTCTTAACCTAGTTTTTTCAGAAAGTTCATGAACAAAATTCTCCTAACACGATTAATATAAATGAAAACTGAGCACATGTATGGTTTCAGGGCTATGAATACAACATCTTTCATTCACAAACCTAAGTCTAACTATTCCTAAATAGAGAGATAGAAGTTCATGAAATACCTGTTTCAGTTGACTTCGAGCTGGATAATGCAGCAACTTCCAAGGGTGCTTGAGGTTCTTTTGAGCTTGCCTGAGGTCCACTGAAGCTTTTCCAATGCTTGGCTTGTTTTGGAGTAGCCTGAATCGTGCTACAAAACTCAACCTGCAAAGCTTCCAAACAAAAATGGCAATGTGTGTTAATGGAGTTACAACAACTTATGTATGGTCTGGATAGTTCAGGTATGTTGGTTGGAAGGTGTTTGAAGTAGCTTTGGACAAAACGCACGATGGAATTTGATGTTGGCTTACAAAATGCAGAACTGGCCCTGTTTTGCAAGAAAATGGGGATTTTATGCACAAGGAGTTTTGAGGGGTCAAGGGCTCGTGTTTCTGGCTTGAGAGGATATGCAAAACTTGTTTGACAACTTTGTTCTTGTTGGTTTTATCAGATATGAGAGATACAAGCCTTTTTGCCCTTTTACTTGTTTTCAAAGCAAAGTTGGAAGTGAAGTGTGATAGGCCTGTACAGGCTATCTCCAAGCATGCCCCAACTCCTTGTACTTTTTCCTAAGTTTGTGGAACCTGTTTTCTGCAAAGAAAGAAGTTCAAAGCTCAAGAAAGACAACTTTGCAAAAGTTCATGCTTTATGAAAATGGAAGTGTGATCTTTATGCTTAAAATGGAAATGTTCAATGTACAAAGCTCTCTTGATCAGAACAATGCCAATATCCAATGTATTTGCATTCAATTTTTGAGTGTAAGTTGGTTTAGAGGCCTGTAATCATGTACTGAGCTAGTTTGGTTTGAAAATGCAAGTTGTATGAACATGTATTGGCCATGGATCAAAGTGAGTTTTTGCCAACTTCAAGCATTCGATTCTCCCTAACCACAAAGGTGTTTGAGGAGTTCTTGAACAATTTAGAAATCTTGCAACATGTAATATAATCCATCTTTGAAATGCAACTTGAAACTGCAAGTGGAACTATGTGAAAAATGGCCAAGAAGATGGGTCAAAATCCTGCCTAAACTAGGGCAAAATTTTTCTAAGTTAAAAGTTTTAGGTACCCTTGTTCCCAAAATCATAACTTGAGATCCAAGCTTCTTTTGAGAAAACTTTGTGAACCAAAGTTGTAGACTTTGTGATGGAATACAACTTTCATGTTTCAAGTTTTGTTTGAATCCATTTGCATCTTGGTTAAAAAATGGGACAAGTTAGGAAAAAATAAGAAAATTTTATAACTTAGAAATTTTCTAAGTTATGAAATTTTCCCATTTTAAACCCTAATTTGCATTTTTGGGTTTCTTGATGAACAAGTTTCATAATTTGACATGTCTTGATGAAAAATGACCCTTGGCAATTGATTTTGACCAAAAAGTCAAAGTTTGACTTTTTAATATACAGTCAAATTTTGATCAGTTGACTAAAAAATTCATCTGTCAATCCTATGCATTTGAGATCTTTTGAACTTGTTGAATAGGTAAAGATAATGTCATTGAGTCCTTGAGTCCATGGTTGAGCTTGATTTGCCATTGGCTAGGTCAAACAGTCAAAAATTGCCTTTATACAGTCAAAACCCTAAAAATGACCATTTTGCCCTTTTGGTGATCTGATCAAATTTCTTGTGGGATTTTGATCCAAACTTGATCAAATGGTTAATATGAGTTCATAATGTTGATGTGGGTCAAAATTCATGAGGTTTGACTGTCAATTGGCCACAGTTGACTTTTCCCCTAATACAGCTGGTTTCTAGGTTAATTGTCCAATTGACTGGGCAAAAATTTGAATCAAGTCTTGAAACTTGGTGTGGACAAACTTATGAGTCCAATATGAAGTATGAAAGTCAATTTGGGCATTGTAGGTCAAAAAATCCCTGTGCAAACTCAAACCCTAATTTGGGTCAACAATGCAAGGAGGTGTCT
The DNA here is from genome assembly GCA_948472305.1 of Vicia faba. Taxonomy (NCBI): domain Eukaryota; kingdom Viridiplantae; phylum Streptophyta; class Magnoliopsida; order Fabales; family Fabaceae; genus Vicia; species Vicia faba. The sequence goes on from CATIWC010001960.1 coordinate 259,278, forward strand.
TGAGCATAGCAAACCCTAGCTTGACCTTGACTTCCATGATTCTTGTGATGAGAAATGTTGATGAAATGAGAGGGAAAATTTTAGGGTACAACATGGTACATAAAGCATAAAAATAAAAGTATAAAGTAAAAACAATTTAATAATTAGTGGTTAGTTGGATGACCATCTTGAAACTTGCATTTGGAACTCATTAGAGAATTGGTAGAACCAAAGCCTCCACACAACAAGTTGAATTTGCTTTTTGTCAAGTATATCATCCATTTGGAATCCTCACAAGTAATCATTTAATGATCAATGATGTTTAAGTGATCTGCGTTGACCAAAAGTGATGTAGATCCATTAGAGGATTGGTATAACCAAAGCCTCCACACAATGAATCTCAAGGTTATAGGATCAAAGAGATCAAATTAACATACTTGGGATTGCAAACATAGGTTTGGGCCACAAATGATTATTTTATTCGAATCGGGACAAATTTTAGCGCTATGTTAAGCAATCGTAAGTGGGCTTATATGGAATGTTCAAGCGTGTGAAATGATGAAGTTTGGAGGGATATCGTGTGAAGTTGCAAACAAGAAAAGTGTGACTTTTATATTGATCAAAATTCATCCAAAACGCGTGTTTTCTTCCTATACTAATCACTTCTGGAAGTTCACTAAACTTGTTTAGAAAGCAAAAACGCGGAAGAAAAAATGTGTTTAGAAGTTAAATCAAGGATTTCAAATTCTAACTTTTGAAGAAACTTCAGTTTCAAGTTACCAAGTTCAAATTAATGGCATTCCCAACTCAAGGGGTCTTAGGGCATGATTATTGATGCTTTAGAAAGACGATATTACAAGCTTTTCAATGGGAAAAGAACGGAATCAAATGGATGTTTGAGCTGAAAGTTGCAATGAGTCAAGTTGGAAAAAATATGTTGACTTTCCATACTTTGAAATATTTCAAGTTTTTCTTCAAAAGTGACCTATAATGTTTTGCATCTAAACATGGCCTTCCACTTGGAATTTGCTATTGACTAAAAAAGATGGTATGAAATAGACCTCTTGAGTGACATTTTGAAACTTGAACCTATTAAAAATCTCCAAAAATTGAGAGATTTATGAATTGTTGAAGTTGGAAATGAATCATGAAATGACCTATAATCTTTTGTATCCGTAAGGCATCTTCCATCCATTTTCCTCCCTTTTCACATAAAAGAAGGAATAAATTTCACATCCTCAAGATCATTGTGGAAAAAGATTGGCTCAAGGTGATAAAAATTGACCAAGTTATGATCATTTGAAGTCACACATGGGAAATTGGGGGTTCATCTGGAGGACTTGTAATCTTTCTTCATCATCAAGTTTCTTCCACATGAAAACTCCTTGAAACATTTGAAATGATTTGTTAATAACCCTTTTAAGAGAAGGATGTCTTTGGAAATCACTCAAAAATACCAAAAGATGAGCAAGATATACTTCTTTGAAGTTCAAAACCCTAGCTCCCAGATCAAGAAAATGCTTTGAGGAACTTTGACAATTTTGAACAACCTTCTTGTAACCACCACTCTTGCTTTGTAAATATAATTTGTTGAGGGTGACAATGAGGACTCATAGCCACCAAAAACACTTCCATATCTTTAGAATTGAGAGAAATATGCACTTGTGACCAATTGGAATAAAGCCTTGTCCAAACATGACAACTTCTTCAATCAACCCCTTGTAACCTTTGAATCAATCTTGATAACTTTGAAATGTGGTGAACCAAGATAAACCTTGCCATGCCATTTCTTCCAAAATAACTTCAATGGTGAGGTTTGAACTTCTCAAGCTTTATTGACTAGGGCATAGAATAAACTCATGAACCCATGGATCAACTTGCTAAGCCACATTGCCTTCACCTACATTATTAACAAGTAAGATAAACCAACATTGCATTTTATTAATTAAAAGTAAAGTCAAAACAAAACATGCATGATGACAAAATAAAAACAAGTCAAGGTTCTTGGTGATCTCCTCAAAGAGCAAAGCTAAAGATAGGGAGGAGAACCAAAAGCCCTAATGTGACCTTGTTGTGATTGAATCAATATGGTATGATGAAGGGGGTCTTATGGGCAAAAATTGGGGTACAACAATTAGTGGATCCGTTTGTTAATGAATTATGTTTTAGATTTATTATGGATATGTGAAGTTCAAGAATTATAAATATGTATCTTTATCATTATTGTCTTCGTAACTTTCAAACTTTTACAAGAGAAGACAAAGGAAAGCGTAGGAATCCTAGTAAGGGAAAACATAGAGAAAAAAAGGGTTAAGTGAAACCTTTGGTGTGTCTAAGAGAATTGAGAAATGCTTCAAAACACAATAGGATTATGTGATTCATATAGAGTTGGAGAGATTTTGAAATAATTGGGTAGAAAATAAGGTTTGTTTGGAACTTTGGTGACTATTATCTTGCAAATCATTTGTAATATTTTGTAATAACTCTTGGAAGTATAGTGAATCAGAGAGCTTCTATCTCTTCCATAGTAGATCTTTGATTGAAATAAGTAAACAGATTATTATGTTTATTGCCTTTTATCTTCTTCTGCCAAATTAAGTTGATGTCTTATTGCATAGAGAGTTATTTCTATTAATAGTAATTTATTTTGGTTGCCATTGTTTTTTGTCCTTGCACATCAAAAAATTTGGTGTGATTGAACCTTTTAATTTTATAAAAAGTGGCATCTACCGTTGAGTAACGGGATTTTATTTACAAGTGAACACCATGGGTTCTAAATGGAAGATTAAGACTTTTTCCAAAGACAACGATTTTGGGTTAGGTGGAAATTAAAGATGCAAGAAAATTTTAACTTAAGAAAAGTATATTTAAGCATTGGAAGATGAAGCATTGATGCATATAATTCTAACATAAATAGACCGAGATGGCGGATAAAGTCAAAAGTTTCATTATCTTGTATCTTTGGGATAAAGTTCTAAGAGAGGTTTCCAGGGAGAAGACAATGACTTCGATGTGGAAAATTTTGAATAAATGTATATGACCAAGTCTTTATCTCACTGGTTATGTCTAAAACAACAAATTTGCACATTTCAAATGGTATATAACAAATTCATAGTAGAGCAGTTGACAAAATTTCTCAAGATCATCGATGATATGGAGAATATTTAGGAGAAAATTGAAAACGAGGATATGAATTTACTCTTATTGAGCTAATTACCTAGATATTTTGAGCACTTTAAGGATGCCATTCTTTATGGTAAAAAAATATAGTATTACTTTAGATGAAGTCAAGACGGTTGTGATATCCAAAGAATTTTCAAATGTGAAATATTTGAATAATGGCGTTAATGGTGAAGGCTTGAGTGTCTCAAGAAGAAGTGAGCGTAGAGGAATGTCAAAATCAAAGAGGTTTTATAATTCAAGCTAAAATCTTGTATTTATCAAAAACCCCGAACACTTCAAGAGGGATTGTCCTCGAGAGGGAAGAAAATAAAGATTTTGTTTAAATTGTTGCTACTTCCAATGAGGATACTTATGAGAGTTATTTTGTATTGGGTCCGCACTTGGCCCAAACATCATACAAGGCCTAATCCAACTATGCTCCATGATAAGCCCAACAAGACTAGACCCTACCCTTGTCCCTCCATCGGGCAGGATCCTTATCTACTCGACTACTGGGAAAGTCCATTACGTGCCTTACGTGACTATGATCGTGGGACAAACGTCACTTCCGCGCTCACACCGAGGACCTATCTACACATGGCCTTCAAAGACATCCTCGACACATACCAGTTGAGGACTCTTTCCCCTGGTGCCCTGCCTAGACGTACCCTCCTCATAGGGTACACAACCAACGTCCCTCTGAATATCCTGGAGTCCTCTTGACCCCGAAAAGACCGTGTTCAGCACCTCCTGGTATTTCGGGACACTTTTACCTAGAATGGAAACCACATGTTGGTTTCCACTACACACGTAGATCTTGGCAGTATCCATTTGGGATTGCCCAACCGACCCAATAGGGGACCTTGGCCTAGCGCTTGAGGCTATAAATACCCTCTCTTCCACTAGAGGGTCAGATATTAATTCATTCACTCTCTCATTCTCTACTTGTATTATACTTTGAACCTTACTTTGGCATCAGAGTGTCTTGTAGGTACCCCCCCACCCCCATTCACTTCAAAAACTATAGGAGTCAATTATTGTAGGCCACTAAAGATCATTATGGTCTGGTACAATCAGTGCACCGTCTGTGAGAACCACTTGCTTCCTCGTCTTTCTATAACGTTAAGACCAAAGCAAACTTTCCAACTTTCTGATCATCATGGCCAATCAGCATGACAATGAAGAAAACTTTAACGAAACCACCTTCGCCGATGGCATAATCCACAACGACAACGGAACAACAGATAACGACCAGGGTGACCCCCCGGGATGAACGAACTGAAAGTCCTTGGAAATCCCTGTTTTAATCACATCTTAACGCAATAGCTGAAAATCCATGGAAATAAAAAAAAAAAAACAGCAAGGAAAATTCCATCCATCACATACAATGCATTCATAACAGGTCGAACCTTTTCCTAATTTCAATTTATTCTTCAGTGTGGCAATTGACGTCTCACAACTACAACACTCGAGACAACGAACCAAGACTCGCAATGGAAGAACTCCGCAAAGATCTGAATGAAATGAGAACCATGGTTAGAGAAACAGATGTAACGATTCATGGAAGTTATGGGTATTATATCTCAAGGTCAAGAAGAGTTAAGGGCAGCTTCTCAGAGGCTTCCCACTATAGAAATTCCTACTCATACTTCAGGCGGATTGCCACCCCCCAAAATGGTGGAATTCCAACTCCTCCTCCTGGTTTCCACACCACCTCCTGCTACTGGTTTTGCGCCACCCCTGGCACTGGTTTTGTACCTCCTCTCGTAACTGGCTTTGTTCCTCCAGCTGTCTTTACCTTTATTCCTCCTGTTGGCTTCTAATCAAATGGTTATACTCACCAACCTCATCAACCCATCCCTGAGGGAATGCAAATGTTGCATGCTAGGAGAGATATTGGGACCCCTGCTCCACATCTGGTGGATGATCAAGAAGACATGTTGTCACTACAAGATGTTGCTTTACCCGCCAAAACCCTAGAGAAAGTTTCAACGACTTGAAGAAAGATTGAAAGCCATGGAAGGCAATGGTATCCCTAGAATAAATATGACTAATTTGGGTCCGGTTTCTGGTATCATAATCACCTGCAAAATTCAAAGCGCCAGATTTTGACAAATACAAAGGAACGACCTGTCCTAAAACTCATATCCAGGCTTTTACAGAAATATGTCGCCTTACTCTGAAGATGAAAGAATGTTGATGCATGTTTTACAAGATAGTCTATCCGGGGCATCCTTGGAATGGTATATGCAGCTAGAACAAACTCACATTCGCAACTGAGAGATTTAGCCGAAGCCTTCATCAGACACTACCAATAGAACACAAATATGGCTCCTAATCGCACTCAACTTTAGAATCTTGCTCAAAGGGAAAATGAGTCTTTCAAAGAATACTCCCAAAGATAGAGAGAGCTCACTACCAAAGTACTTGGGTGGACATGTTCATGGCGACGCTACAAGGTCCTTATCATTCAATGATGATTGAAAGCACCTCTACTGGGTTTTCAGAGTTGGTTATGGCTGGTGAACATGTTAAAGTTGGCATTAAGATGGGGAAGATTGATGCTGCTAATGCAATTTCTTCAAATGGAACGAAAAAACCTTTTGGGGGATATACTAAGAAAAGGGAAGGAGATGCCAATGATGTATTTTCCTCCAAATTAAAAGGAAGGCGTACCAAGCACCTTATCAGCAAGCTACTGCAATAATTCCATTAAACTCTCAATAGAGAGTTGCTTAATGACCACAACAGAATTATGCACCCAGGCAGTATCAGTAAAAATCAAAGTATCTTGAGAGAAACTTTGACCTAGTACCAATGTCCTACACACAACTACTACAACGTCTACTTCAAATTATAGTTAGTGGAACTTCGCACTTTGAATCCTTCGTTAAAATTACCTACCAAATATGATGCTAATGCAAGATGTGACTATCATTCTGAAGCGCTCGGTCACGATACTAAAAATTACAGAGCTTTGAAACATAAGGTACAAAATTTTCTTGACTCAAAGGCCATTGAATTTACTTCAAACAGTCAGCCAAATGGAATACAAAATCTGATGCTCGACTCACCACGGTCCAACCGCAAATTCCATTGAAAGATGTGAATCAGTTGAGAATTCCCTTATCCTTCATCAAGAAGAAGTTACTTGAACGCGACATTTTTCTTGGTTGTGTTATAAATTGCAAAAAGTGTGGGGACCAGACCAAGGGGTGTGATGATTTAAAAGACAGGGAACTCAGAAATGATCGATAAAAATTCATTCAATTTGACAGACCCTTAAACAATGTTCTTCTTGAAAACAGTGTTACAGTTATACCATATGATAATCAACAAACTGTGAACATGGTGTATGGATGTCCTGGCCAGTACCAAGTCTTTGACATAAACTTGGTAAGAGCGGATTTTGTGCAAATGCATGCTACTCTGTGCAGAGGAGGCAACTTTTCAAGGAATAACTATGGACCTTGTCAGATTTGTTGTAGAGACTCACGAGGTTGTTCCGCAGTAAGAAGAGACCTTCAAGTTTTGATTGATAATGACATTATCCATATCCTCAGAGATAGTAATGAAATTGGCATGAATATGATAGAGAGTTATCCAGATGAGCTTGTCTCAGATATCAACAAGGTGATTCCTCCAGAATTCATACCAAATTCATGAAGTTAGGATTGGGTTATGACAATTATGATGTTATTCTTGGCCAAGCTTATAATGTGAATTTAATGGGAGGAGACCGAGTACAAACGCATGCTGATTTTTTCGAACATGACAACATGACTATGATTCTTGCCGAACTTTTGCAAAGATTCCCAAGGATGCTCTAGTGTAAACAGAGTCCTTCGGTGTCTCTTAGATCAAAGTACTATCCAGGCTCACGAAGAAACACCAGATAACAATGTGGCAGTTATTTCCATACCATTATGATCTCATTCCAATACCTGTGGAAACAAAGAAACCTTCTTTAAGAGTCACAACGCTTCGTCCTATTCCATTCGAAAGCACCAAGGTAATACCCTGGAACTATGGAGGAGATGTGTATTATCATTGAGAAAAGCAAGAGTCTTGGTAGACAATATTGTGGGGACTGGTGGGATTAGTCGTAGTGGTAGATTTTTTTCTCCTCTCAGCAAACTGGATGATACCAATGCCAAGGAAAACAAGTAAGTACAGATAATCATGGGCAAGACCCAGTGTAGTCTTCTTCCGAAGCAAGAGAGATAGAAGAATTGATGAATATCATAAAGAAGAGTGAATTCAAGATAGTTGATCAGCTTAATCAGACTTCGTCCAAGATATCCATCTTGTCATTACTACTCTGCTCTGATACCCATCGTAACACAGTTAATAAAATTCTTGGGCATCGCTTATGTCCTTGAGGAGATTTCTCTGAATCAACTAGAAGGAGTTATCGCTGGCATAACTGCAGGAAATGGGTTGGGATTTACAGACCCGGGATCTACGTCCAGAAGGAAAGAATCACAATAAAGCACTACATATTTCTCTGGAATATGTCGGTACGACTATGGCTCGTGTATTGGTAGACACATAATCTTCTTTGAATATTTTACCCAAATATGTTTTGAACAAACTTAATGTTAAGGTGTGGAGTTAACACCCAATGATGTGATTTTTCGTGCTTTTGATGGAGCAAAAAGGTCTGTGTTTTGAGAGATTGTGATGCCTATCAAGATTGCCCTCAGGTGTTTGATATAAACTTCTTTGTTATGGACATTCACCCTTCTTATAGTTATTTACTGGGCTTCCTTGGAACCATAGTGCATGGACAATAACTTCGACCCTCAATCACAAATTAAAATTTGTTGGAGGAGGTTAAATCATAATTGTTTGCAAGGAGGAAGATATATTGGTTAGTCATCTGGCGGTCATTCTGTTATGTTGAAGTAGAGTGATAAATTCAAGAAACTCCATATCAAGATTTTGAGGTTGTTCCCACTGAGAAAATTCTTGTTGTAGAGGTTAAAAAACCAAAGAGTTTGATAACATCATTGAAAGAGCTAGAGTTGTAGTAGAATCTGGACACCCTGAAGGATGGGGTCGAGTCTT